>LZPO01009086.1:4814-22085 GCA_001675575.1 Neotoma lepida
GAAAGATCTTGGAGGAGTAGAAGGATGGGAATCAGTGATCAGAATACATTATATAAAATTGTTCAAAAAATTGTGAAAAGTAAATGAAAACTGAATAAAATAAAAAAATATAAATCTGTGAAGAGTTTAACAAAAAATCTTTACTGTGTTTGAGCATGGAAATGCCACATGTCAATCACAGCAGGTGCAGGTCAGATAACAGATTTTAAGAAAGGAAACCAAAGAGGATACTGCATCCCCTCAACACCAACCTCATCTCTCTATTGGAAATTCTTGGATTCATTGTGCCCCCTGCTGGTCATGAGCTTTCCTGCAGTTTGGTTTGTCATGGTTTACACTGAAGTTGCACTATCTCCCTTGAGCAGGAACACATCCCTTCAAAGAGAGAAATGGCTCTTATTTATCTGAAGATGCTGAGTGGATGGGTAAGAGACTGATTTTAAGTTATTTCTATGGTTTTGGAATAATGGATTTGGAATATGCTTACAGGAATGGGACAATTCCACACTGAGAACCTGTGTTCTCAGAGAATGTAAACAAATTAGGACAAATGTGGTACTGTTTGTTGTGTGGCTATCCCTGTATTTATAACCATAAAGTCTAATTTATGTAGCTATGAGGAATGATATTTCTTACATAAAGACCTTACCCTTTCGAGACAGTACAGGTAGAGTTTTTCTATATTAGTCAGTGGGAGGATGAATTTCAAGAATTAAACCAGTCTGGGGGAAATGCATTCCCTGCTTCATCCTGGAACCTGTGTGGACAGAGCTCTTCCATCCCAGTGAGATATTCACAATGTCCCTGTTCAATAAAGTGAACCACGCTTCAAGTGCTCAAATATCTTGTTTCTCTTCTTTGTAATGTATCTGGTGATGCTGAGTAGATATTTCAAGGATGGATGATGACCTTGTGGTTCAAAGTTTGTCTCCACGAAGCACATTCATTTCACCAGGGGCAGTTAGATGAAGCTCTGTCAGTGACCACTGGTGCTGGAGATGGCTGACTTGCTGCCCCAGGAGTCCAGGAAGGAGGAACCTGAGATCAAGGACAAAGATCCCTCCTGGCATTCCCCACTGGACTTCCTGCTGAGTTTCCTGTATGAGGACCTGGAAGAGACCCCCCATTGTGTCCCGAAGGGCAAACTTTTGGCATATGCATGTGACGTTCTCATCCATTCAGCTATTACTTGTTCTTGTAATCTTCTTGCTCTCTCTGTTCTTTATGTTTCTTGTTCCTTCTCCTGTGGTGGTTTCTTTGAAATTAGACATTGAGAAAGCTANTACNTCAAGAAATTATACAGAGATTGAGACCCTTGCTGGCATTAGGGCTGTTAAATAAGTCTTGGGAAGAAACCTAATTGATGAGCAGTCTTTGAAGCATGGAATAATTGTATGAAATGGAGAATGCAGAATTATAGTGTGTAGAATGCAGTGTGTAGATGGGCAGAGTTTAAAGGGTTAAAGCATGGAGAGTTGCAGAGATGACTTTTAAACAATGGTTAACACACCAGCCTGCAGCTCGATGGGAATGTCTTTCTAAAGCTGAAAAGATACAGGACTTAACAGAGCCAATAAAGTGTCTTAAGACTACAAAAGATAGATTCTGTCTTAAATTTACAGAAGAAGCATTAAAGAAATTGCAACAAGGATGTTGCTAGGGGAAGCTAGCTGTCTGTTACCTTAACTCATTGTTTGTATTGCTGAGCTTCCTGAGAAACAGCAAGTAGGTGGTCTCTGGGGTGAGAACNTCAGATGTACTAATAATTATTAGCCTANCAAAGAATAAGTGTTGCACTTTGACTTTTTGCTGTGGTTACTTGCCTGGAAATTTTTGTGTGCAATCAAAGCTTCTGGCTTTCTGCTTTGGTTACCTACCTGAAAACTTCTATGTATAATCAAGGGGCACAGGCTACATTTTGTTGATTTTTACAAGAACCGTGGAAACTATTATAAAAAACCCAATCACCTGTTGAATTATCTCATCCCCTATTTCCTTGTAATATTAATAAAAGACTGCATTTCAGTCATATCTGTAGTAGTACAGACTAGTAATAGTAGTAGACAGTAGTAGTAGTAGTAATAAAATAGAGTAGAAAACAGANTAGTATAGAGGAGAATAGAAGTAGAAGTAGGAGAAAAAAGAAGAGAAGAAAAAGAAAATAAAATAGAATAAAACAGAATGAGAATGAGAATGACAATGAGAACAACAGAAAACGATAGACTAGAATAGAACAGAACAAAAAATAAAAAAGAGAGAAGGGAGAAGGAGGCAAAGAAGACGCACTTCTCCAGATCTGACAAGACTTGTCAGCTTGCATAAATCTCTCTGTCCAAGAGTTTTTCTTTCTGCCTTCTAGAGATCCCTGGTCTTTCAAGACCTACGAAAACTGCCGGGGCTGGTCCCCGGCAAACTGGCAATGAAATGAGTTACTAGAAACAATACCTGTGATGGACAGGATCCACAACTGCTCTACAATGCAAATTCCAAAATCTTTTAGCTGCACTTGGGACATAAAATTCACAACACCACGAATAGGAACAATGTGGTACTTACAGATAAATTCCAACCTACAGAAAATATTTTCACATTTGAGAAGTGACCAGAATTTAGGGTAATCTGGGCTGTGAAGTCCATGATGCTGTTGACATCTTGTACATTGCACAGAGTATATCTTGAGGACACTGGACATTAGAGGATAAGCTATTTCTGTCCACAATACCTTATAAGGAATGCTTTCATGAGGATCATGTGATCTACTGGAAAAGGCCCAGAGGATAAAGAAGGATAATGATGAACTATGAGAATAAATTCCAGTAGGAAAATAAATGTACCAGCAGGAAAATAAACACCCCAATCAGCACTCAGAGTGAGGTGCTCACATGTCTGAGAAGAGCCAGGACAAATTGTAAACAAATTGGGTTTTCTACTCACTGGGTATTGTTTACACAACTTTTTGACTTTGATAGGAGTGAAAAGTGTGTTTAAACCACTGAATCCCACTATGTGATGGAAATTTTCAAAATGTAACCATTCTATTAATGGCAGAGTGATTTCTGCTCCTGAAAGTGACATTATGCCTTTGTAGAGCCTGAGTACTTATTTTCCTAATAGAAACAAAACAAAACAAAACAAAACAAAAACATGTACAGGTGTACATAGACAGAAATGATTGGACTCAGACCTGTCAAAGTTAAAACAGAGCCAAAATTCAAGAAAGGTCCTAAGTGGCCTGCAGGATCTTAGAACAGAGAAAATACATGTTTCTGTTTGTGTCCTGTGCCTAGTGATGTCTCATAACTGTGTTTTATTGCAAAAAAAAGCTTTCACCTGTGCCATTTAAGATATAAACCTTAGGGACAACTTGTCCTTAGCCATATTTCTGGAAGTGGAGATTAGGCTGAAGAAGGATGGGTTTTGTTTGGTGACTCCACAATAGCTTCATTTTCCAGCTGTTTATCCCCTTTCCTAAAGCTTGGAAAATCCAGTGGCAGTAGATATCAGCTTGTGAAAGAAGAGGCAGAGACATCTCAGGTGAAGACAGACCCTGTGATGGATTTATGAGGCCAGGAACAGATACCTGACAGTCACCATATTGGAAACTTATCATCAACCAATGGGCAACAGACAGGAACACTGACCTTGGAAAAATGAAATAGAAAGAAAAGCAGACCCAGTAGTATTGTCTTAGTTAGGGTTTCTATTGCTGTGTAGAGACACCATGACCACCGAAACTCTAATAAAGAAATATATTTCATTGGGGCTAGCTTATAGTTTCAGATGTTCAGATGTATTTTATCATCATTATGCAGAAATGGTGCTAGAGAAGAAGCTGAGAGTTCTATATCTTGATCCATAAGCAACAGGAAGTGAACTGTGGCACTGGGCATATCTTTAACATTGGAAACCCAAAAGCCCATGCCCACAGTGACACACTTCCTCCAAGAAGGTCTCACAAACTACAACAGGGCCACACCTCCCAATAGTGCCACTTCCTTTGGGAGTTATTTTCTTTCAAACCACCCAAATTATCTTCTAGACCATTCCTTCCCTTCCCCAGGTACCTCAGTCCTGTGTGAGCAGAGACTTGTGTACTCCTCTCCACCGAGGACACATTTAGAGGAATATTGGAGTTTGAGACCTCTGTATTTACAAGTAGAGATGGTCAGAGCTCAAGTTCTCTGGGTCTTCCATGAGATGTGTTAGAAGTTTCTTCTTAATCTCAAATAGAATGTAAGTCTGTGATGGGATATCGTTTGCCCTATGATACATAAAACACTTTGTTTAATAAGAGACAAAGCTACTGATACCCAGATAACCAAATGAAAGTTTGAATATTTTGATAGAACACAATAAGTTTATTTTATTTTTGCAAGCAAACAAGAAAATGAAATTTATGTTTCTTCCCTGAATTCCCAATATAAAGTACTTCAAATATATCTTTGGGTAATACCGTGATTACATAGCACCTCTGGATGGTAACTATGCAAAATTAGCTCTCATAGGCTTGGAATCAGATTGGAATGAATCATTTGCTTCTTCTGGACAGAAGGCAAAGTATAATAAATTTTCCATAACATATCTCATTCTCAAGGATTCCCTTTTTGATCTTTCAGACATTCAGGACCCTCGCTGAAGATCTCTCCCACATGTCATATGAAGTTGCTGGGTACTTTAAAACGGTTTGTCCAACAGGTAACAGACAAGTCCTTGAATCAAGGTCTTACACTCACTTGACGGATGCCTTCCCAGTACATTGGAGATTCACATTCAATACAGAGGCCTGAAGCAGAAGATTTCCCTGCCTCCTGGTCAATCCCTGCTTTCCAGTTGGAGGAAGACAGGAGGATGTTTTATAAAATCACTCGTATTTCAAATAGTATATTAAACTCAATACAGGTTTGCATAATCTTTAACATAGAGTTGGCCTATGGGATTCATGCCTGCCACAATATATTCCCCACATGGATGCGTATATATTAAGCACATGACATCAATATTTGTCATAAGGAGAGAATGCCTGCTAGAAGAACATGAAATATTATTGTTCTGAGCTAAAGAGTGTTCTTACTGAATCAAACCCTTGAGATTATCTAGTACCACAGGTCTACATGCTGGTTGCTATTCACACATTTATCCAAAACACCATGCCAGATAGAAGTGTGACCACCATGCTGAGGGCTATGGGAGTATACAGCAGGTGACAACTAGTATTCAACAGGTTGACCTACCAGATGAATAATTCTCTGATGAGGGGCCCCACTTTGCAAAGTCTTGGGGACACTGACTGTAAATGACTGAATGTTCCTGTCTATAATTTCCCTCATGTGCCACTACATTTCTTCCCTAAACTGCCATGGATGTGTTCCCACTGCTTCTCTCTCTCTCTCTCTCTCTCTCTCTCTCTCTCGTGTGTGTGTCTGTGTGTGTGTGAGTGTGTGTATGTGTTTGTTTATCTCATATAAATATTCCATATTTTAGGCACATATATAGTTGTGGATTGTAAGGAAGATGATTTCTGCTTAAGCTGTATGATTCTGATAATAGTAGAATATTTTTCATAACTGACATAGGAAAGTAACAGTATTCTTAGTCACAAAGAGCTAATTTTAGACTTGATGAATTCAAAACAGACTAGTTGCCCTTGCAGAGAATACACGAGGACAAATTCCCAGATGTTTATTGCTAAATCAAGGTCAGAGTTGAAGCAACTTTAGTAGACATAACCTCCTGCAGTAATTCTCTTTCTGCACTTACCCCAACAACTCAAGTTTCAGCCAGTAACTGTTATTGTTAAATGTAGCTGAAAGGTTTCTCTGGTCCTGCCTGGCTCTGTGGTCAGGACAAATCTCTCCAGCCCAGTCTCACAACTGCTTAGAATGAAATAAACATAGAGAGGCTTATATTAATTACCAATTGCATGGCCTAAGGCAGGCTTCTTGCTAGCTAGCTCTTATATCATAAATTAACCCATTTATTCATCTATGTTTTGCCATGTGTTCCGTGGCTTTACCAGTCTGCTGATATGTTGATCCTTCAGCTGCTGTTGGTGTCTCTCTCTCTCCTCTGCCTTTCTTCTTCCTATCTCTCTCTCTTCAATTTCCTGCCTAGCTATAACTTGACTTGCAATAGGCCAAAACGCTTTATTTATCAACCAATCAGAGCAACACATATTTACAGCATATAGAAAGACATCCCACAGCACTGCCAGCTACAGTTAAGTTCTAAATTTCAGTATCATTTTATGTTTAGATACCCTGACCAACTCAAAGCTACATACATGGACAAATGTTACTCACTGGCTAGTCAG
The DNA here is from genome assembly GCA_001675575.1 of Neotoma lepida. Taxonomy (NCBI): domain Eukaryota; kingdom Metazoa; phylum Chordata; class Mammalia; order Rodentia; family Cricetidae; genus Neotoma; species Neotoma lepida. The sequence continues at coordinate 11,125 of LZPO01009086.1, forward strand.
TGGGACCTTCCTAGCCTGAGAGAAACTGTGTGACTTATCATATATTGTGAGAATGGATCAGACCCTGAAGATGTAGCATATAATTGTCCAGAGTTTGCCTGTTGGAGGGGGTGAGTGTGAGAGTGAAGAGTACGTGTGTGTGTGCTGAGTAAGGGATGTGGGTGAATGCACAGAGAGAAAAGTGTGAGAGATAAAAGAAGAAGCATGAGAGAAGTGTGAGAGAGTGAATGAATGAGTAAAGAGTGAATGAATGGTGTAATAATATGTGAAGGAATGTAGCAGAGTAGAGAAAAGAAATGTGTATGGAAGAGAGATGTGGAGCTATGTAAAGAAGAGACGTAACTGTATACAGAAATATATTGCTGTGCAGATGTGGCTGCACGGTGAAAGAACTATGTAAATGAGATGTACAGCTGTGGCTGTGTGGAGATTTGTAACTTATGGAGACAAGAAAAATGAAGGTGTATAGACAAGAGATGTAACTGTGCAAAAGAGGTTTATATGGCTGTGTGGAGAATGTATGGAGAATGTAACAATGTGGCAACAAGGAGATTTTCAGAGAGGTTTTTTTAAGACGAAGTAAAAGAGAAAGTTACCATCAGAAAGTGTGTATGTTTCCTTATTTTCCCCTCAGATAGAAAAAGTCTAGCCACTAGACAGAAAAGAAGTTTTTTCTAAAGTCCAGCTGCTCTGAGGCATTTTATATACAATGCTGGAGTAGATATGGGAGCTGTCTACTTAGGCTGCCTTAACCAGCTACCCAATGGACTGTGAGGAATTATGCTGTATCAGTGTAGACCCTGTATTGCTCAGGTGGCCTTGGACTCAGACTAGTTCAATGCCCTGGACAGGCTCTCAATTCCAGCCTGGGATCTCTGTAGCAGAGCCCTNACTACATCACAGGNATGGCCCTGAACCTCCTGCAGCTTCTGCTCCAGGTACTCCAGGCACACAGAACAAATTGCCTCCACTTGCATGTTCTCCAGAGCAGCAGCTGTGGAGGCTGCAAAGGCTCCAGCCACTAACAGACTTGTCTCTGCTATTTTTTAACTTCTGAGTGACTGGTGCAGAGTCTCCAGACCACTGCCTCCTGGAGTGCCCCAACCCTCTACTCCCTGGCCTCTTTGTCCTTCAGCCTGGTGCCAGGACAGCATATACTTGCAGCTCATGCAGCCAGAGCCACTATCATAGGGAGGATTCAGCCTCCACAGTTCATGCTGCTGAATCTCAAGTACTAATGTGTAGAAGGCATCCTCCACACCCTGCCTGGTCTTGGCTGATGTTTCAATGTAGGGGATGCCATAGCTCCAGGCAAAGTCCTGGGCCTGCAGAGACTCAGCAGTACTAGCAGGCAGGTCACACTTGTTCCCCACCAGCACCATCAGCACATTGTCTGAGTCCTTCACCTGCTTGATCTGCTCCCTGTACTGATGGATGTCTTCAAAGGACTTGGTGTTGTTGATGGTAAGCACACAGAGGAAGTCGTCCTCTGTGCGCATGGGCTGGTCCCACATGGCGCTATACNCACAGAACAAATTGCCTCCACTTGCATGTTCTCCAGAGCAGCAGCTGTGGAGGCTGCAAAGGCTCCAGCCACTAACAGACTTGTCTCTGCCATTTTTTAACTTCTGAGTGACTGGTGCAGAGTCTTCAGAGCACTGCCTCCCAGAGTGCCCCAACCCTCTACTCCCTGGCCTCTTTGTCCTTCAGCCTGGTGCCAGGACAGCACATACTTGCAGCTCATGCAGCCAGAGCCACTATCATAGGGAGGACTCAGCCTCCGCAGTTCATGCTGCCGAATCTCAAGTACTAACGTGTAGAAGGCATCCTCCATACTCTGCCTGGTCTTGGCTGATGTTTCAATGTAGGGGATGCCATAGCTCCAGGCAAAGTCCTGGGCCTGCAGAGACTCAACAGTACTAGCAGGCAGGTCACACTTGTTCCCCACCAGCACCATCAGCACATTGTCTGAGTCCTTCACCTGCTTGATCTGCTCCCTTTACTGATGGATGTCTTCAAAGGACTTGGTGTTGTTGATGGTAAACACACAGAGGAAGTCGTCCTTTGTGTGCATGGACTGGTCCCGCATGGCGCTATACTCCTCTTGTCCTGCTGTGTCTAAGATGTCAAGTACACATGTCTCCCCATCAATGTATTTCCAATAGGAGTCCTCTATTGTGGAACCTTACTTCTACACAAAATGGTGCTGGATCGGCTAGATGGTGGGGAACTTTTTCCCATGCAGCTCCCTNTGTCTCTGTCCAAGGTGTACTCAGGAAATCAATGGCACACCTGCTCTACCCTAAGTGACTTTCTTCTAAGCCTTCACAATACCCCATACCTAAAGCCTATATTTCACACTTTCAAACTACTTTCTCAGTCCTAAAAAAATCACAAACTCAAACCTTCGCGACTTAGATATTTGCTGAAGCTCTAACTTTATCTCTTCTGGCTGTTAAAATATATTTAAATAGCTGTAGGCTGAAGGTTTTCTCCAGTCCTGCCCAGCCATGTTCCCTTAGCTGCTTATAAAATTCAGTGGCTTATACTAATTATAAACTGTATGGCCAGGGCCTATGGCTCAAGCTTCTTGCTAGCTAGCTATTTTTTTTAATTATTTATTTATTACATTAAAAGATTTTCTGTTTATTTTACGTACCAACCACAGAACCCCCTCTTCTCCCTCCTCCCCCCCCCAGCCTTGCCCTTCAACCCACCCCCCCATTCCCACCTCCTCCAACGCAAGGTCTCCCATGGAAAGTCCCCAGAGCCTGGTACTTTCAGTTGAGGCAGGTCCAAGACCCTCCTCCCTGCGCCTAGGCTGTGCCAGGTGTCCCACCACAGGCACTGCATTCCAAAAAACCCAGCTCATGCACTAAGGATGGATCCTGATCTCATTGCCTGGGGGCCCCCTAAACAGTTCAAGCTAAACCAATGTCTCGAAATCTACATGGGCAGACTGGGGGTGAGGGGAAGGAATGGAGAGCAACAAGATGGAGGATGTGAGCATAGNTGAGNGGGAGGTTCGAGCTGGAACAGGGACAGAGTGGGAGAACAAGGAAAGAGATACCATGATAAATGAAGACATCATGGGAATAGGGAGAAACAGAATACTAGGAAGTTTCCTAGGAATCCGCAAGGATGACCCCACCTTAGACTACTGGAAGTAATCGAGAAGGAGGCTGAACTGGCATACTCCAGTGAGTATTCACATGGCTGAATACCCTATCTGTCATCTTAGAGCCCTGATCCAAGACTGATGGAGGCAGATGCGGAGATCCACAGCCAGGCACCAGGCCAAGCTCCAGGAGTCCAGTTGATAAAAGAGAGAGGGGATTCTGTGAGCAAGGGACAACGAGATCATGATGGGAAGGTGTACAAAGATAACCACCCAAACTAGTGGAGACGCATGAATTGTCAACCAATAGCTGAGGAGTCCCCAGGAGCCGTCTTCCAGAGACAGATGGAAACAGATGCAGAGATCCACAACAGGAATCCAGTTGTTGTGAGAGAGGAAAAATTGTACGAGCAAAGGACAAGGAGATCATGACTGGAAAATGTACTGAGGTGGCCAGCCAAACTAGTAGAAACGCACAAACTGTGGACCAATAGCAGTGGAGCCCCCAAGGTGCTGGACTGGGCCCGCTAGCTAGCTCTTATAACTAAACTCAGCCCATTTCTATTAATCTATATACTGCCAAGTGTTCCATGGCTTTACCTGTGTGCCATTACATGCTGCTTCCTGGACAGTGGGATGGCATCTCCTCGGACTCCACCTTTCTCTTTCCTGTCTCTCTCCTTGGATTTCCCTTCTGCCTGTCAGCTGCCTTGCCATAGGCCAAAGCAGATTATTTATTAACCAATGGAAAGGAACAACATATATTCACAGCTTACAGAAAGACACCCCCCAGCAAACAGCTGTGTATTATTGCCTTGTTTTATATTTACAATTTACTCCCAATAAAAAATCACCTCACTTCCATTATTCTTAACTGAGCACATACGATCAGCAGTTCTCTGTCCAAAGCAAGGCCACAAGGCTTGAATACTTTCAGGGTCATAAAAGCAGATAAGGGTTTACACCAGGCAGTGACTGTCAGACTTTCTTTATGACTCAAGGAGGGGGTGACTTGTAGAAACCTCTGTGAACTCAGGGTCAAATGAGAGGCAGAGAGGCCTTAAATCAATTAGGGAAATACAAGAAGAGAAAAAGGGGAATCTGTGTGTAATACTGCATTCCTAAGTGTGGTTAGATAACAAGCTAATTAGCAAACCAAGGTGAAAGTAAAAGGAGTTAAGCGTTTGTTAGTGCAAGGTTAGCTTAGGGAAGCACTTTCCTATCTGCTGGTGGGGTGAGCCCAGAGCACCTATATATCTAAAGGTCTGAATCAACATATTCAGACATGTTTTAATTCTATGTCCTTGGGTATCTGAGAATGTCTCAAATGAGATACTTTTGCCTGGACACTTAACGATGACCAAATGACTGCCAATGAAGATATTGCNNGAAGGCAGACCTCTAAGTTTACTTTGGAGAAAGGAACAAAGACCTAGTTGTGGGAAGCAGGTTTTGACTATGTGACTGTTTTTTCATACACAGTTGGGTGATGTTATCCAAATACCCCAAATGTATAGGGGATGTTGTACCCAATAAATCATCAATCACACTGTTAGAAGTTCTTGGGAAAAGAATCAGAAGGAAAGGCTTCAATAGCACAAGAGAAATTCACTGCAGGAAACAGCTAATACATTCAAAAGGCAGTATCACCAAACCATCTTATATTTTGGTTTCAACCTCCACCAGAGCCCCTGGCTCTAATGAGTCATCTTTGTCAGTGCCAGCTGAGTTCCTACTTCATATTTCTGTGATTTGCAGCACTGAGTGAGGTCACTCAGATCCAAAAGAACAAATGGTTCATATTCTTTCTCATAACAGGTTTCTAGACTTGAATATTATATTATGTGGGTTGAATTTGTAGAAGCCAAGAGACTATAATGAGCCATTATGATCTGAGGAATTAAGGGAGAGGATACAGTAAAATACAGGTAAAATGAAAGCAGATGGGGAAATACAGTAGACAGAAAATTTCAGACATGAAGTAGTGTTGAAAAGTAAATAAAGAAGGTTTTGTATAGGGTAAACCAAAATGAAGGGTTATAAAACTGCTATATTTAATTCTAGTGTCTTGAAATGTGAGTAAAAAAATATACCTGAGATATATAGAGGAGATAGAATGCATGTAGGATGACAAAGTGAGGTTAATGGGAACAAAAGAATGTGTAGACACATTAAATTACAATGTTATTTCTATAACAAAAAGTCTGGAAATAGCAAACAGTTCATAGATGCTTACTTTTATATTTGGGATTTTATTGTTGTTGATGGAGTAATTTTGTGTCCAGATTATGGTTTTATTTTATGTGTCTGCTGATACAGTGTTTTATTAAAAAATGAATTTAAGAAAAGTGTATGCAAAACTGTAATTATATGTGAAAGTTCATGAAAAAGAGTTGTCACATGTATGAGCATCTACAAAAAGTAAATGGATTGTTCATGAAGCTTTGTGGTTCCAAGAAAACATAGAGTAGAGTATAGGGACACTGTCCCTTGTTCGAAGTATTAACTCAAATAAGAAGATATGCTTTGCCTATGGGAGGCATAAGAGTTGCATAAGAAATGACTTGGCATAAGAAATGACTTGTTCTAGTACTAAGAATTAGCAAATGAAGAAGTAACCTGACATTTCTCCAGTGAAGGTGAACCCTGTTCTGAAAGAGACTAACTGTCCTTAAGGAAACCAGTGTCATCACAGAGGAAAGACTTTAACGGAGTAGATATAGTCTCTGGTGTCATGAGAAGAGAAGTTCCCTTTCTTAATGACATGTCTCTTCAATACTCACCACTTTCTTCATATTCATTCCATGATTATCAATAGCTGGGAAGCCTGAGGCCTCTTGCATGCAGTAGAAAATGTCAAGGCTCTCCTTTAGAATTCTCCAGCTTCCATCTGAATAGTCCTTGAGTTACAGTCCTGTAGCCATACTAACAGCTGTCCTTACTATACTTGAAGAACCAATTCAGTTCCAATTTANGAAGTTNAAAAATCTCATACATGATGACCAAGCCTCACTTTGCAGTTGGAGGAAGACAGAAGTGTGCTTTGGAAACTCACTGCTATTTCATCCACTGTATTTAATTCAGCATATAGTTGCATAGGTTCTAACTTAGAACTGGAGAAGAGGATTTACACTTGTCCCCAGGCATGCCCTGAATATCATCCATCAATTTATAGCATTCAGATGTCTCATGGAGAGGAACACTTTGCTATAGGAACATGCAAAATCAGTCACTGTTATCAACTATTCTTTTCAACAACAAAACGCTGGAGATCACAGCTGCCACATGTCTCTGTACTACTTGTTGTTTAGAGATTTATCCCAACTAAATAGTCCTCAGCAAAGCACTGAGGATGACTGTGACATCCATGTATTCCCAAAACTGTAGGAAATCTTCTTGTGTCACTGTGGGTCAGTATTCTGTAACAGGCTTATGATTACAGGGAAGGGTATTAGGACTGGGAAAGACTATGAATTTGGAGTCAGTGATTAAAGATTAATCTCCTAACCTACCCCCAGATCATCAGTATGAACTGGGTTGATGGTGCATATTTTTATAGTAATCCAACAGCAATCTTAGTCATCTAGTAATTAGACTTTAATCTTATATGGGATCAAACATTGCTGCTTCAAGATACTGACCCAATTTAGATAGACAATTGTGCTCATATTAACGTCAACATGGGAATATGGGGATCAACTTTACTAATTTAAAACTTCCTGTGCTCTGAATCTTGTATGAGGGTGACTAGGAAATTTCCTCACACCATGATAATTAAATCTTAGTCCAGCGGTTACTTTCCTCAATACTTAACCACAAGTTTTGAGCAAGTCTTCAGGTTACACCTCCCTGTCTTCTCAGCCTCAAGGCAGCTTCCTACTCCTTCAGAGTTTCCTGCAGCTTCCTACTCCTGCAGTTTCCTGCACACTTCAGAAGTATGCTATGACACTGTGTCTTACACAATGATAGATGGCAGAGTCCTCAGATGCCAGGCTGCTGAGCACTATATGAATGTGTTGGACATTGTGTTTGTATCCAGTCTGACTTTGTCCTGGTACTTAGTTTGTTTGCCCATAGTTTGTTCTGCCAATTCTTGAGCATATCCATACAATACTTTCAAGCCAATATCCAAGCTTCTACCTCACCCAATGGGGAAGCTGTATGTAAAAGTCCTTTCAAAACACTTTTACTGCACCTCCAGGACTCCTCAGTTCAGCGCCAGACTGCTGAAGCTGAACTTGGAAGTGGACACTTGTGAAAATGATATTATTGTCACTTCAGTCTCTGGCTCCCCACTCAGGCCTGGTTCTAGGAATGCAGTTACTTGTAGCTCCTGCTGCAAGGTAGAGGATGATCCATCTCTAGTCTATGTGAGAACCTGTGTTCTCAGGGACAGTGAACAAGAGAGTACTAATATGGTTCTGTGGAGTATGTGGACATCAAAGTGTTTATAAACATAATTATGTAATTTACATATGAATGAGGAAGAATGTTACTTACATCAAAACAGGAATCTGTTGGAGAGAGAACAGGAGGTAAAGGTTCTCTATGTTAGTCAGTGGGGTGGTAAGTTCCAACTCCTAAACCTGTCTAGGGAAATGAATTCCAAGTTCCATACTGGCACCTGGATGGACATAGTTCTTCCATCCCACTGAGAACCATGTCACCGTACTTAAGTTTGTTAATGTGACCTACATATCAATGACTCATGCCATCTGATCCTCAAAGTCAACCATAACAGTGATGGTGAGAAGATGTATTGACCATCTCATCAGACACTAGCACAGAACATTGGAGTATGCTGTTGTCCATTCCATACCATTGATTGGCAGAACTATGGACACCCCAATGGTATCAGCTGGGTTTTCCTGGGACAATTTCCCCCAAAATGATCCCATGGTCCTGAGACCCAAATATCCTTAACCTGTCCTAATAGATGGTTCATGACCTACTATACTATTCAGTGGCAGTAGGATTCCAATTTGGCTCATATATTTCATTTGACCTCATATATTGATTTTATTAAACAAAGAAGCTCTCAAGTGTTATAGCACATAGATCTCACATTTCAAGTACACCACATCCTCTGAATATAATGATGTTGACAATAAAATCCACAGAGGAATCCTCTCAGTGCACAACTTTCTTATTAGCTTCTGCTTCCATTTACTTCTTAGGGATTGGTGATCTACAGTGCTGCCTGCTGGTTATGAGAATCTACTAATAGAAGTTTGTGTATGGGCTCACACACAGTGCCCAAACTGTGGCTCTCCTGTCTGTCTTTATTGTATAAGGTGATGTTGAGTAGATATTTCAAGGATAAATGATGAGCTGTGTTTCAGATGTTTTCAGATCTCCATGAAACCTGATCTTTTCTTTAGGTGCTGTTGGACCTGGCTATAGCAGTGACCACAGAAGATGAAGTGAGATGATAGGCAGCACAACTGATGGACGGTCTACAAGTAATCCACTAGGTCAAAATCAAACACACTATAGAACAAATGTGACCACCAGGTATCTAACGGATTTTGAGATTTGATGCTGTATCAGTAGAGATCCATGTTCTGTAAATGCTTGAGACTGGGGGCAGGTCACTGAGACTGGGAAGGAAGTAAATATGGGACCAGAGAATAATGTGTGATCTCAGAACCTGCCTCAGTTCACATGTGTGTACATTGATTTGACTAATGTTTTTTGTGAAGAATAATTTAATAATATTCTTGACCAATTTATAGGAATTATACTTACGTGGCAGTGCATTTAGATAAATATCTTACATTCTCAGAGACTGGATCTTCTGATGGACCTCAAAGCCAGAGAGAAGTATACACCTGGGGTCACGTAATACTTCAAATTATGAAAGGATTTTTGTATCACCATATGTTAATATTTGTATTTTACTGGTCAAATTCTTATTTTAGTTTACTAAAGGTTTCCCCAAAAGGTCCCAGTCTCTTAGAATCCAGAGATATTTTTATCAAAATGCAGAATCACAATTTAACTTTTAATTGTTTTATTAAGGAAGAAACATGTCAGTGGAGGTGGTCACTGATGAAGAGATTGTCAAGGTGTGGTGTACACTAGGTTTCTTAAATTAGCATCACTTTATTCACAGTTGTAATTTTGAAAATTTGTTAAAGACCATATAGGACTGTGAAGTGACAGACAAGGGAAACTCAGAATGATTATTTCTGAGCAAGTCTCCAAGCTGATCTTCTCTGTCATCTCAGTACCAGGGCAGTTTCCTGCTCCTCAAGGGTTTCTGACACACTCAGGATGTGGTTGCAACACTGTGTGTCTTGCACAGAAATAGACCGCAGTGTCCTCAGATGTCAGGCTGCTGAGCTCCATGTAGGCTGTGCTGGAGGATGTGTCTGCAGTCAGTTTGGCCTTGTCCTGGAACTTCTGATTGTACTTAGTATTACCATTTCCAGGATAAATCCATCCAATCCACTCCAGTCCCTGTCCAGGCATCTGCTTCACCCAGTACATATAGTAGTCAGTGAAGGTGTAGCCAGAAGCCTTGCAGGACAACTTCACTGAGGCCCCAGGCCTCACCAGCTCAGGCCCAGACTGCTGCAGCTGGACCTGGGAGTGGACACCTGTGGACAGAAAGGCAGAGTGGATGTCACTGTCACCTCAGTCCCTGTTACCTCTTCAGGTTTGGACCAGGAAAGCTTCTTACCTGTAGTTACTGACAGGAGGAAGAGAATGATCCAGCTCCATCCCATGGTAAGGACGTGTGTGCTCAGTGACTGTGGAGAAGACACTGATCATATGTGGTTCTGGGGTGGAGACATCTCTGTATTTACCATTGCAGACTCAAGGAATTTGCATATTCATGAGCAGGGTACTTCTTAGATAAGTACCTAGTCCAGTTGGAGAAAAAAGAGGTAGAGGATACCTGGTTCAGGCTGGAGGATGTTGAGTGCTAATTCCTAATTCTCTTTGAGGAACTGGATAAAGTGCTCCTTCTCTGATCCCTGTGCAGATGCTGAGGATGTAACATCAGGACCTAAGCTCTCAATAGATTTCAGGCCTGAGGCAGTTGCTCCACTTTGTGACAGGGTTGTCAGATTGATGGACAGATGGTGGTTGTGATGATGATAGTGATGGGAACTTTAAAACCTGCTAAGTTATGAGAATTTATAGCCTCCTTTCAGATATATGCAGTTAATATTTGCTTTTCCAACAGATTATGAACTAAGAAACTCATCCAAATGTCCAAAAGTAAATTTACTGCAGATGTATTTGCACAACACAATTATTGCAACAACAACATAGTAACAAAATTATGAAAAAAACTATGTATCTGTCAATAGAGGATTCATGAAGAAGACATGTTTATATAAACAACACAATAGAAGCTTTTCGTCTGCAAGGAATATGGAAATTACATCAGTTTTGTGGAGGCAAGTGGAGATAAATGAATTAATTACACATATCTCAGTAACACAGACATTAAATGAGAATCTCATTAGTAGTTTTTAGATATTGTATACTTTTATAAAACTATGAATACAAATACTTGATGATGCATAAGTGAAATTGTCTAGTAGAATAAAGGTAAAGTGGGAGGGGAAACAAAATGAAGGGTAGAGTTTATGAAGAAATATACACACTGTACAAAATACATATGTATGAAAATTCTAAAAGTACAAAATTGCTAATTTTACATTTCATAATTTATATTCTTTGAAATTTTTTTTAGTTTATTTATTTATTCTTACATTAAAAAGATCTTCCACTCCTTTTACATACCAACCTCAGATCCCCCTCTCCTCCCTCCTCCTGCCCCACCAGTTTCCCCTCTCCTCCCTCCTCCCGCCCCGCCAGCTCCCCC
>LZPO01009090.1:17588-29921 GCA_001675575.1 Neotoma lepida
CACAGCATCAATGAGCTCCAAGTGCTGCTCTCCCTTTGTTAATCCTTAAGTGAAGAAATTTTAAAGTCTATTACAGATAGCAAGAAACTAGTTTCTAATTAAACTTTACCTTTAAAGAAAGGAAATAAAAAGATGCTTTAACTTACATAAGTTTAAAAATGTTAATTGTTTCAGGTAAAATCATCTCTCTAAAACATATTCCAAATGCAGTAATCAGGTGAATTTAAATGAGGTAAATGATAATTGGACATTTTCTTCGAGTCTGTGGGGAAAAAGAGCAAATTAGCTCTGCACTGGTCAGCTGCACTGTGACACAGCTAGTGGGTAAGGAATCTCTATAAATGGTTCCCAGGCAGCAGCCTTTGCTTAACAGTATCCAGATGAGGCCAAGAGGCTGGATACTGCTGTGTCTGTTGCTCTAAATGGAAGGTTTTGCAAATGAGCAACATTCTCCCATAACAATGGTGATGTCTTTGGATTTCGATAAGAGTCAAATTTATTAAGGGTTATTTAGTGTTGTGTATAATGTTCCCTGTGTCAAGCAGTGAAGCAGTTGGTTGGAGGAGGGCAACTTGGCTGGGTTCACAGCCAAGAAACCTCAAGAGTTGGAATGTCCCTATAAGGTAAGTTCTTTCATTTTTTTTTTTAAACATAAGCAAGGCAATTAAGTGTTAGTCAATCTTAGTGCAAAGATATGGTAATATACACTAAAATGTTGGCATTTACTACAATATTTACCTTACCACATTACACTAAGGTTTTCATGATATCTTATATTAAATACAGCTCTGCCAAAAATGTTAGCCCTTTTGTAACCACAGAATGTTTGATATTGTATTGCTTACCTGGCAAGAGGAAGAGACAAAGGGGGGGATCATTTCTGTATGCAGGAATTTACATTAACAAATTAATTGCTATCATGTATGGGGGAGGGGAGAGAGAAAGTGAGACAGGGGAGGGAGGAAGAGGGGGCAGAGAAAAAGAAGCAGAGCAGTTTAATTTTACACACCTTACTGTCCTGAGATGCTAAGTGTCATATTTATAGGAGCATGAAGTTCATTTGTTTCCTTTTTTCAAAGCTTAGAAAAGAAAAAAAAAGTCATGTTTCATGTTCACTGGACAGTAAATTTGGGGTGTTTATAAAAGCAGCTAAGCACAGGCTTGACAAAACCATGTAATGTTTCTATTTCAAAAGGGAGGCAAAGAAATTATATTTAAATTAAAAAAAACTGAACAATGTGCCAGATAACTATATAATTTGTAGACCACGCCAAAATAAAATAACACTTGGCANAAATAATTCAGACAAAGNTCTCTATCAAAGTCTTTNAAAAGCTTTCTGGTATGGAAGGAACGCCAACAAACTGCCAGTCTCCCAGTTTACTTCTTGAGAGTCAATCTTGGAAAGAGTGAAAACAGTAGTGCATATCCAAGTTCTACTATATGTATATCTGTGCAGCATGAATTTTTTACTAAAGAACAATGGAAACAAAATTTAAACAGAGAAAACATATCTTTTGTCGTTTTGTTAAGACAGGGTCTCCCTAGGTAGCCCAGGTACCTTTATCTCCATGAGTGACTTGATCCAAGTGTGTGCCCTCCACACCTGGCTATAGATTTTTTGCTAGTATTCATCTGATTGCCCTAAAATCTCTGTTATATGAAATTTTAGTTATAAAGTTACAGAAGTCATAGCTTAACAAAATCAGAAAATAAATGTTTTTGATCACATAACTTGGTGAGTCAAGAAAGAACACAAAAGCAAAAGCAGAAACACAGACACACTAGCAGGATATAATTGTGTTGAGAAGAAAGGACATGCTAGCCAGAATTAATAGATTTTTATTAAGAGACACAGGCAAGAGTTTTGCTCCAAAGTTCTTTCAACTAGGGATAAATGCTCCCTCACTGATCTACTTTCTCAATAGTCATTAGAAGAAACAGAAAGCAGTTGTTACACTCTTTGTCCTCATGGGTCTAACCTTCACTTGTATAACAAACCCCAGTGCCTTCTGCCACCAATGAAGAAGAGGGATAGATGTTGGGGTTCATTCTTCGGGAAAGAACTTCATCTACAACTGGAAAGAGGCATATCCCCACCCAAAGACCAAAAACCAATGTAAAGTTAAAGCACAGGAACTTCCTCTTCTAGCTGGCTTGAGTTTCGATCCAATTAGTCTTTGTCAATAGATTTCCAAAGTCACTTCCCTTTAGGACTCAAACACCCAAAGACAGAAGTGCCTTTTTGGATTGGAGCAGATAATGTTCCTGCTGGGAGAGTTTCTTATTTTATAGTGGGTATTGAGCTTTAATGAAAATTAAATAGCTGCTCTCCAAAGCCAGCACAGGTTCAAGTTAGAACTGGGGTTTCTGTAGATTAGAAGGCCAGGCAAGACTGCCATGATTTAGCACACAACAACAACAGTAACTACTGCCGTGCTGTTGAGCTTTTGCAATGTGTCAGGCACTTATCTGCCATTATCCCTAACCCCATCTCTACTAAACACACTTCTTTCTTCTCCCTTTGGCAACCTTGTTAGAATAGATGTTATCATTATTATAATCTCAGTTCTACAGAAGAGAAATATGAGATTCCCCAAGGTTAAATAATATATTCAGTATTATACATTGAGCAGGACACCTTCTGAATGGAGTTAAAGGAGTCTCATCTTAGTGTGAGACAAAAGACCACACCTATGAGAAAGTCAGTATTTATAATTGGCAGGGGCTGGCATGAACCACTTCAAGACCAAAATACAAAGACCAAGTCAAACAATCGTCTAGAATCCTCCTTGGGGAGGTCTCATAGATAATCCACAGTTTTTGGCCACCATAGCTTGCTTCTGTAGGCCAATGTCTGTTTTGCCCCCCCTTTGGTGAAAAGTATTCATATATAGGGGGTCTCAGGAGGCCCATGAGGACTTTCAGTCTAGAGCAGGGTGNTCATCCTATGCTGTGTTGTACCACTGAGAAAATGCCACCTTAGGAAGGCACGTGGCTCAGTAGATAAAGTTCAGCAGATAGTTGAAGTGAGGAATAACTATGATCTATGACTCAGGATTTGATGCATAAACATAAACTATTTAAGTGGCTTCTTGCAGTAGACTACCCAAAACAATATTATAGGCAGTAGACTACCCAAAACAATATTATAGGCAAGCAATCCTGTGTTCAGTATATGGCATGGCCAAGAAAATAGCAAGGAAAAGCATGGGTTCAAGCCATTTTCTTTCTTTCCTCTTTTTTTTTTATCTATTATGTATACACATGCCAGAAGAGGGCACCAGATTTCATTGCAGACGGTTGTGAGCCACCATGTGGTTGCTGGGAATTGAACTCAGGACCTCTGGAAGAGCAGCCAGTGCTCTTAACCCCTAAGCCATCTCTCTATACCTTCAAGACATTTTCAAATCATTTTCTCCAAGAAAGAGTTGAGACTTTCTCTAGACACAGGAGCATTTTATCACAGCCTCTCTCTAGTTAGCTGTGGAGTTCATCCCTATCCCAATGAGTGAGACTCAGTAGGAAGTCCTACAGCAGAAGAACTGCCAAAAACAACAACAAAAAAGCACCAACAAGAGAGAATTCAAGATCCCTGAAGATTAAGAAATGGCCAAGCTGCCTTGGAGTTTTCTAGATGACTCACAGGACATATCCAGCCAGGATATGTGCATGTCAGNGACCATGAAAGACATCTGTAGAAACTGTTCTTAAAAAAAGAGAAAATCAACAGAAGTGCTATGCCATTTCTGCTTTCCCTCTTTGAATCTCTCTATAACCCAATCAAAACCATAAATAAGAGATGTGAAGAGAAATGGATAGGGACATAGTTACTGATTCTGCAAGGCAAGCAGCTATTCCAGGACCACTCCAGTGCTTTACAAAAGGCTCTATTAACACAGCAGCGTTTTCTTATTAATTGCCATGAGCAGGTAAAATGTGAATGCTTTACATCATTAGAGAAGAAACCAGAACGGCGCATCCGTATGTATTCTGATAGCACGAAAAGGATAATGTGCTTTTTGCTGGCAACGACTCCATCTACAAACTTATCAACTGCTTTTTCTCTGCTGCATGTGTCTTCATGTTTTCTTTAACACAAATTTACACTTTTCTTCTAAAGATTCTTTGTAACATCATATTTCTTTAAAATGGCCCTTACCACTCACAATAATTACTGACACTAAAATTTCTTATTGTGCTATATAGGGTTTATGAATTTTCCGATTTTATGTTGAAGGGGGAAAAAGCAGGACACTTTAAAAAATCATAGTAAGAAATCCACATGATGACTGCAATTGCTTTTAAATACTCATATTTTTGTATGAGAATTAGGCTTGTCTGTGACAATGTTCTTGGAAAAAATTTGAAAGTTNCCTTCCTCCAGTAACATGTTCAACGTCTTCTTTTGCCAGAGGCATTCACTCATTATATAAATCAAACAAGTGCAGGGTTATAGACAAAAGTGACTAGTAAGGCCCAACGCATTCCTTTGCTTAAGCTAAGAAGCTTTTGGTGCATTGCATGCAGATGTCAGGTATTTTAATAAAGAGCTCCATTGTGCAGGCCCCACCACTCCTCCATAGCTCCCAGCACTCCCCAAAAAGAGGGGTGGGGGAGAGGGGAAGAGCGACAGCCATTCCAGCTGGAGCTGGAACCTCGTCTGAGTCAGGAAAACCACAGCTCATAAGCAAAGAGGAAGCATAATGTTCTACAAGGACAAAACATTAGCAGAAATGTCACTCAGCCCCAGTTCCACATGTTGGCTGCCACGGCCTCTTCCTCCTAGCATGCCCGATTGATATAAATTCCATCTGCTCAGCAGCCAAGTGACAGAGAAGAAATACCGGCATCTGGTCTCCATTGCTGTCGGGTTTTTGTTCCATGTTAGACCTTAGCTAGAAACATATGAAGAGATGAAGGTGCTGGCAAGCGGCTAAAAGGCTGAACTGGCATAAAGGAGACTTTCTGATGCTTTTCACACTTCACTCTGGAGGTTTTACAGGGATGGGGGAGGGTGTGACAGAGAGCTGATAAACTGAACAGTGGGAGCCAATAGGCCTGAAGGTCATTTTATATTTTTTAAGGCTTTGGTTTTTTAAAAAGGAGTTTTAATGTTAAAAACTATAAAGCACAACATGTATTCCCCTTCCCAGCTATTTAATGCAACAGAAGGTAACTAAGTCACACAAGAATGTTCTTCAGCTAATTTCCCCCCTTCTCTTAAACATCCACTGGCTTGGACCTGCTCCATAGGCAATTTATAGTCTCCTTTGGAGAAACTGCAACATGCTAAAACTCAAAACCATCATTTTTTTTTAAAACTATCAGCTTCCCAGAGAAGTGTAAAGTCACCATCAAACCTAAAACAGAAAGGGTGAATAGAAGCGGAACTAAGCCCCTGAGGGAGGGGGTCATTCCCACTTGACTCGTGGGTCTTCACTGTATTCATCCCCTGACCAAGAGACTGAGGCAGTAAAAAAGAACTGTGGAAAACAGCACAACACAGTATTGATTTTCTTCTCCTGAGTGTCTCCATGCATGCTGTCCAGGCAGGATCAGTGAGAAGAGCGCCATTGAGAAATATAGCATGGATAGGGCTGGATCATTAAAGTCACGGGCGGAAGCAATGAGTGTGGGCAAATTTCACCGAACTCTTTTCAAAATGATAGGACAGGACACAAATAGAGTACAAAGAATATTATAAGGATTTTGCCACTACTGTACTATTTGATAACCTGAATGATTTTACCTTCACCTGTGGTACTATGCTCTGAAGTTCCTTTCTGGTTTCCATTTTCATCTATACTTGTGACTACCTGAGGTGAAAACCATCCGTGGCAAGAGATGTGATATGGCAATGACCTCAATATTAAAAAAAAAACAATGAAGAAGCCAGTAGGAGCAGAGCTGACTGGGGACCCTGAGGCTGTCAATTCTGTATGACTATGGTGTTAATGACTTAGGAAACAGCAGTGAGGAGCCACTAGGAAGAAATCTACCAGAAAGTTNACCTACTAGGCCCTCCTTGGAAGTCTTGGGAGGTTGGAGAATATCCATGGAGAAGCCAGGCATTTTTAATATATTCTTTAAGAAGATTTATGAAGAAAAAGGCTCGAATCTGTGATTGCAATAATTTTCTAGTTTTTTTTGTGTGTGATGATTTTGTATTCTAAATATGCATCCATTTTCTACCTAAAAAGTACTAAATGTTTACATTAAATAATTTGCTAATTAGGAAGATTTTGATGCTTTTATGTGTAATAATCTCTTGGAAATGTTTTACACACTTTAAATAATCCAGTGCTTCTAAAATTAACTGAATGAATAAGAAAATCTAATTATAAGCCTTATATAATACTTTACCTCTAAATACAATAAATAGTACAATGCCCATAACTCTAAAAAGAAGAAACAAAGCAAAAAGGAAACAACATAAACCAAAACCAATTCTCTTATAGACTTAAAGATCTTTCTAAGCCAGGTTCAAGAATCACAAGTCAATCAAAAGTTAATAAAACCACATAAATTCTTTTAAATTAAGGCAAAAATCAAACAAAAAAGCAGCAAGTAAGAAAAGAATATTTGCAAGACTAATATACTAATGTGACATTTCCTTAAGATATGTTTTGAAAATAAATAGAAAAGGTTTTATATTGAAACTAGAAATGTATAAGAACTCAAAAAGATATTTTGAGAAAGTGGAAACACAAATGAATATGATAATCATAAAAGCACAGAAAATCTTCTAATTAATATCAAGGACACTTCTCTTTGCTATAGGAGACCATTACAGAAAACTACAACCAACTGCAATTGTGGAACCCAGTCCCAGTGGATACATCTACAAAACACTCCTGNACCTAAGGCTCAAGGATCACTGGAGAAGAGGGGATGGAAAGACCGTGAGAGCCAGAGATAGAGAGTTTGCTGTGAGACTGTGTCTCCTAGGAATGTCAGAAGATACATCCGTAAGTCTCACCAACATAACTGCCCAAACCTGAGCTGAACAAGAACAACATCAGACATGCCAAGGTGGATGGGAAAAGCACAGGAGGCTTCAACCCCACAAAAAGAACTACAGGCAACAGAGNAATGCTGAGAGAGAAATAGTCTTCCCTAGGAAAGAACACACAAATCGGTTATCCAATACCAAATGATTAGCCCTGAAAACATGCACACAAGTAACATTATACAACCAAGCAGGTTTATTTAGGAATGTATGTATGTAGCAAAGATTAATGTACTAGAAGCCCATGAAATTGAAAAAGAACAAGGAGGGGTACGTGGGAGGGTTTGGAGGGAGGAAAGGGAAGGAGGAAATGATGTAATTATATTATATTATCAAAAAATAAAAGAATTAATAAAGAAAAGACGTACATGAAAGCAACCTATGACCATTTATCCCCACCCCCTTCCAGAAGATGACAGACTCAACATTTCTCTCAATATCTACACAGTCAGCATATGAAGGAATGAGCACAGGAACTATGCTACACTTCTGCAATCTAACTGTTAGAACAGAACAAGACACCTCTTTCTATATTGACAAAAAACTGTTTGCAGCATATATCATTCAGTGAAACCTGGAAGATACAGAATGTCCTCACTATGTGCTACTGCATCATTTCTACCAAACAAATGGAAGGACATTTGTACATCAATATTAGACTTATGTCAGGTAAATAGTCCTGTATTAAGTTTTAAACCAAAGACATATTTCTTTAAAAAATGTTTTAACCTTAAACTATATTTTCTACAGAAAACAATCTATTCTTGAATTTCTGACTAAATGCATTTTGTTTTTGTTTGCTAGTTCCCCCATTTCTCTACTAGCTGGTAACTACAGGCACAGCTGTACAGGGCTGTAGGACACACTGTAGGATATACTTCAGTCTGGGTTCCNTTTGCTACTGAACTTCCTCCACATTTCTAGTTCATTGTTTTGTCTTTTCAGATCAGTTATAAATAAATACATATATCTGTAGACAGGGATTATAGCATTTTCTTGGTATTAGAAATTAGATAATTTTCTAATTTATTACACACAATGAGATGAGAATATAAAGATCACTTGGAAAGTAATTCCATTTCCAAATGAAAACCTTACCAGTGCCATGCCTAACTGACTGACCTCCTTTGAGGGTTTATTACTCAAGCACAGTCTATGTTCTCAGACATAGGGATTACTTTCCAGGTAGTTAAATTATTTTCTTTTTCTTTGGTCTCACGACATCTTATTCTCTACCATTCCCCTGGCCATTATGGAGGAATCCTGTTAAGACATATCAAGGAAATGTACATTACTCACTTGGTGAAAGGGCAGTCAGCACAGAGGTCTTTTCCTGTCTGTACCTTTGATGGCAGCACAGTGTATGGTAGATAATGCATGCCCATTATTTACTGCTTCACTTCTCACAGATATAACCATGTACATCAAGGAAACAAATAAGACTCTTACTTTCTTAACATAAATTCATTGAGGCTCTAAAATGTGACTAGAATGTGGGCATAGAAACACTATGGACCACCCATCAAAGAATTAATCCAATAGGAGAGAAAGACAGATAAAAGGTAATTATCATAGAGGGTAAGAGATAAGTAAAAATGGTCACCTGGGCACTTTAGGCAATACTGCCAATGCTGAATAGAAAGAGTTTCCTGAGAAGGATGCTAAATGGAGGCCTACAGGTATGAAGGAATTAGCCTGGAAAAGAGACAGTGGAAGCAAGCCAGCACATGTTCACATGGAGAACCACAGGATGCTAAATCACTTAAAGACCCTCTGAATTANAGTCAGTGGCCTGTCACCTAAGGCTTTAGCCACAGGCAGAATGCCATACTCAATGGGTCCACTAATGAGATCAACTATAGTCACTCAAAGTTTGCAAACATCAGAAGATGGCAATGCCAGACTGATAATTAGATGCAGGTGTAACATCAAAGATATAGAAAGGCTGTATCTGTTATGGGTCCTCTTTACCACATGCATCCCTATGTCTACACCCCGGTGGCTCTTCTCTGTGAACTAATGGCAAATCCTATCATGTAACACCTAAAATGTAATGCCACATCCTCAAAGTATGTGATAAAGCATTTAGCACCATGTGCAAAGCCCATCAATATAACTTCCCATAGTATATCGCTACTGGGGTGATTGAACCGCTGAAGNAACCTGCATAAACTTCCATAGCAAGCCAGAATACCACTCCTCCGTGAATGACAACTGATGGGTCAAATCACCAGGGAGCTGAGGAAGAGTTATTAATGGTGACAGGTACACTACCTGGGAGACAAGTTGAGAAGGGGAAAAGATTATTTATAAGCGAATAGTTAACAGCTGTACCTACTGCTAAGCATTACATGGATGCCACAAACTGTAGAATTCAAATCCTGAGTTATTCAAGCACGAACAACTGCCTGTCACCCAAATGCAATGCTTCGCTACAAATTAAGGTGGAAGAGATGAGATGTTGTAAGGATGCCTCNCCAAAGAAGGCAATGTCATCCCAGAGCTCAGGGAGAAGGGGGTGGAAAGCTAGGATAACCATACGGTGAATTACATTTCTGAGTAATAATGATGAATTTGCAAGAACAGTTTTGTAATTTTTCCTGAGGGCTTTAACAACAGAACAGATGCCAAATGCATCTTGTATTATCGAGAGTGAGCTGGACTTGGGAATGAGGGGAGACTAAAGACTTGTCACGTTAGAATGGCAAAATGAGAGGATGGGGAGAGGAACCAAAACAAACTATAGAATTGAGTTTAAACAATTCTGGACAGATTATTAAGATAATTTTGATGAATTTTATATATAGGTAAAAGTGGCATCTGTCACTGTGGTGTGCCACTCTATGGCAACTTTGAACCATGAACTCTATCTAGGTAGTAAGAGATATAGAACCATGTGTTAAGGAGCAATAGGAAAACTCAAGGAACATTAAGGGAAACAAGAGCTGAAAGTTCTCAACTCAATGTCTGAAAACTCAATCTACACTGAGTTAAAAATACTCAATGAGAAGAAATATTCTNAGCACATATCTATGTTTTAAAACCTATAGCAACTAAGGCTATCCACAACCATATGTATTTTACCATCACAAAACAAGAGCTATTTACAAAACGGGAGATCTGATAAAAAGTGATTTTTAAGGATGACTCTAATTTTAGATATTGTATATATATTGCTAATGGAAATTAAATTAGCACAAATTCTAGAGAACAGTCTCAATAACAGTATTTCTATTTGCCCCTGATCTCCATGAATCATTGTTAAGTGAAAAAGACAACGAGTTGTGAAGTCAAAACTGTATGTTATTTCCTTATTTTCACAAAAAAGGAAAGAAAAATCATATTTACATGCAAAATTACAGGCTATTCTGTTCAGGGTATTAAAAAAACCAATGAAAGTGTCTGTACATGAGGTAGGTACCCAAACAACTACATGGTATGCATTAGTTATTCAATACACGGGTACTTTATAAGTACCTAGAACAGATAGGTACCTAGAACAGATCTGTCATTCTATATCTAGACAATTATTCTATATAAACACACACACACACACACACACACACACATACACACGCACAAACACACACACACACTTACTTCCTAAAACAATGTTTGCAAAGCTAAAAAACTGGAGATAAATTATCTTTACATAAAGGATTAATTAATTAAATTATAGTATATCCACATAATGTAAATTATGTGACAGTCATCATAGTGGATGAGATCTCTATATACCCATGTGAAAAGAGGGCTGTAGCTATTCCCTAGCCCTGTTGGGTCAAATAACCACAACTTTAGTGGCTTCAAACAATAGAAATTTATTCTCATATAGTTCTGAGGCTTGAATCCAAGTTAGGTGTCCACAGGGTTGTACTCTATTTGGAGGCTCTGGGATGAGCCTGTTCATTCCTCTCTCCAAGCTTGTGTTGGCTGCTGACGATGCATGGCATGGAGCACATTATTCCACCCTGCCCTCCATCTTGGCAGCATCTTCCCATCTAAATAAGCCTCTTCTGTGGGTCTGTCCCTAGCTTCCCCTCATCTCTCTTAGAAGGATATGTAACAGAGTTGAGGCACCATCCAGAGAGTTCCAGATTCTCTACCCTGAGAGCCTTAGCCATTATTTGCAAAAGCCCCCTTTTTCTAACAAGGTAATATTCACTGGTTCCAGAAATTCAGTATGATTGTTTGGGGTGTGGGACTACATTTGGGATATAATACAACCTCTAAGTTAAATCATGAAAATGTCAGATAATAGACTAAGTATATGTTTATATGTATATACACACTGAATGAAACCATTAATTAAAAATCATAAAAAGAACTAATTAGTATTATAAATAAATGAAAATAATGGAGGACTGTATAACAAATTTTTAAAATGACGGGAAATTCTCTACAGGAAGGGACTAGAGACAGCTTTTAAAATATGTTATAATAATGCTTGAATTCTATGTTAATCTTGTGTTGATTTTTGCAAAGAAAAAATAAAAACACACATTTTAAAGCAAGTTTTATATATTTTAATGTATTATCGGGTTTTATCAAACTCTGCAATCTTTATGGCATATATTAAGCAAGATGGGTTAGTCAGATCTGTATAATANAAAACAAATTAATAATTGTTGAATAAAAATTTCTGTATATTTCAGGTCTTAACTTCTGAGCATAATATTCATAAATGAGAGTTCCAAAGCTTCTAAGAAACAAAAGTGAGCATTCCTACACCAATCTCCTACAAATCTCTTACAACTGACTCATTAAAAATCTCTAAGCCCATATTCTTTGATCTCATCCTCAAATGTAGAGTTTTAAAGCGACACTTCTAGGGTTGACTATTTGTACTCATCTACCACCAAAGGGCACTCATGATTCACCCCTCCTTTAACAAAATTCCTCTTTGTAGTATTTATAACTGAATATGAGTTTCTTCCTCAGGGTTTCTGCCAATATAAATATTAGTAAGAAATTCTTTTCTCTATTACTATATTTTGGAACAAAAGAAGTAGAACTTACTATATTTTCTCTACTGTTTCTCATTCACAGGAATTATTAAACACCATGAAAATCCTGTGATTCTCTAAGGAATGTATCAAAACTAAACTGTTTCCTCAATCTAGAAGATGAGACAATGATAATCAAGATGATCTTTTACAGAAAAACATCAAGTTGTGCTAAGCACATCTGTCAAATGCAGGAAAAGCATTTCCTATACAAGGGCAGAAACCATAGGGTGGGAGAGATGTCTAGATTCACATGCTTACTCATTCATGTGGGGTTTTTAAATGCCTACTGTGTGGACATTGTACCACTATCCA
>LZPO01009092.1:16292-29862 GCA_001675575.1 Neotoma lepida
GGAGATTATAGATAACATTGAAGTTGAAGAAGTGGAGCCTACCAGAAGTCATTTATCTACCGGAGGTATGCCCCTGAAAAGGAAAACGGACCCAGGTTTTCTTAGTCAGGGTTTCTATTGCCATGATGGAACACCATGACNAAAAAGCAGGTTGGGGAAGAAATGGTTTATTAGATTTACACTTCAGCATTGCTGTTCATCACTGAAGGAAGTCAGGACAGGAACTCAAACAGGGCAGGAAGCTGGAGGCAGGAACTGATGCAGAAGCCATGGAGGGGAGCTGCTTACTAGCTTGCTTCCCCTGCTCCATTCAACCCAACTTCTTATAGAACCCAGAACCAGGAGCTCAGGCATGACGCCACCTATCATGGACTGGACACTTCCCCATTGATCACTAAATGAGAAAATGCCTTACACCTTGATCTCATAGANGCATTTCCTCAACTGAGGCTCCTTCCTCTCTGATGACTCTAGCTTGTGTCAAGTTGACACACAAAACCAGCCAGCACATCGGCTTTGACTTCTTCTTCATCTGTTTTCCTCCTCACCAGCTTCTACAACATGCAGCCTTTCCATAGACCAATGCACCATGAGCTCCAATCTTCAAAGTCATTAGCCAAAACAGATGTTTTATCTTTTTAAAAAATTTTGAGATTATAATTAGAATTTTTCTCCCTTCCATTTCCTCCCTCCATACCCTTTCTTATACCCCAAGCTACTCTCCTTCAGATTCATGGCATATTTTTTCATTAATTGTTATTGCATGCATATATATGTATATTTATATGCAAAGTTGCTCATTCCATATAGTGTTACTTAAATGTTCATTTTCAGGAGTGACCATTTGGCAAACTGTGTGCTCTTCCCTGGGAAAGACCAACACCAGAACACAAAGCTAACACAATAGTTGTCTTTGAAAATAAGGTAATTGCATAAAACTTAAGTCACAACATAGTTAAATATTAACTGACAAATTTGAAAGAGAATATAAGTTTTCTTTTTGCTGTGACAAAGTATCTGAGAAAAATAATTTAAGGGAGGCTTATTTGGGCTCACTGTTTGAGGATACCATCCACAGTAGCAGAGATGTTATCTCAGTAGGAGCCTGAGGTAGATGGAAACACTGTGTCAGCAATCAGGAAGCATAAAGAGATGAACGTTGCTGCTCAGTTCATTTTCTCCTTTTCACTGAGTCTGAGACCCCAGCCTAGGGGATGATGGTGCCTATATTCAGGGTAGGTCCTCCCACCTCTGTTAAATCTCCCAGAGTCATGCCCACTGATACTTTTGCATGAGGATTCCAAATTCCACCATGTTNAAAAGGAAGATGATGGGACACCTTGCACAGCCTTGATGCAGGGGAGGGGCTTGGACCTGCCTCAGCTGAATGTACCAGACTTTGCTGACTCCCCATGGGAGGCCTTACCTTTTTGGAGGAGGGAATGGGGAGTGGGTTGGGGGAGAAGGCTGGAGAGGGAGCAAGAGGAGGGAAGAGAGGGAGATCTGAGGTTGGTATGTAAAATGAATAAAAAAAATTCATAATAAAGAAAAAAACAGTGAAAAAATGAAGATAACTATCTTAGATGGCCATACAGTTTATATACTATTAAAATTGTGGGTGACTTTTTTTTAACCAAATCGACAGAAATTTGGTAATGAATTTATGATATACTAGAGGATGCCTTGATTTATTTACAATTTCTTAGCAGCTATAAAATGATTTGGTAACATATTTTTTGCATGAAAACTAAAGCCATTATTACTTTTTACTACTATGCTAAAGGTTACTCAAGACATACTATCTCTGAGTNTTTACCCTGCTTTTAGAGCAGCTATGGAAAACTTCACAAAGAGGAATAGAATTTGTCCATTTTTCCAGGAATTAGTTTACCATTTAAGGATGCCTAAGAATCATACAATTTGGTAGGTCATTAAACATGCTCTTGTCTGTTGTCTGTGAAGTCGCAGGTGAATGGAAATCCAACATCCCTTTATTGTGTGCATTATATGTTGTATCATTTTTAAAGCCCAGAAGCAGCCCTTCATATCTAATTAAATTCTTTCTCAAATCAACTATTTTTAATACTNTGTTTTTACTGCGTTGTGCTTTCAATGATCCATATTGCCTTTTCTGTTCTTTTTTAAATTTTTTAAGTTGATTAACTAGTTATGTTTTCCAGCCCAATGAGTTTTCCCTCGCTCCTCTCTTCCAAGCCCCTCTCCCCACTATCCTGCCCCCGATCCTTTTCTCCTCCTTTCTCTTCAGAAAAGGGCAGTCCACCAATGTATGTCAACCAGCCATGGCATATGAAGTTGCAGTAAGACTAGGTACCTCCTCTCCTATTAAGGCTGGATGGGGGCAACTCAATAGGAGGAATGTGTCCCAGAAACAGGCAACAGANTCAAAGACAGCCCCTGCTCTCACTGTTAGGAGTCTCACAAGAAGACCAAGCAACTCAACTGTAACATATATTCAGAGGGCCTAGGTCTGTCCCATATAAGCTCCCTGATCTGTGGTTCAGTCTCTGTGAGCCTCTATGAGGCCAGGTTAGTTGATTCTGTGGGTTTTCTTGTATATCCTTGGCCCCTCTGGCTCCTATAATCCTTCATTCTTCTCTTCTACAGGATTTCCTGAGGTACCCCTAATGTTTGTCTGTGGGTGTCTGCATCTGTTTCCATCAGTTGCTGGGTGAAGCCTCTCTGATAACAACTGGGCTAGCTGACAATCTATGAGTATAGCAGAATAACATTAGGAATCATTTCATTGACTTGTTTATTTGTTTGCTTTTACTAGTCATATTTGGTTCTATCCTAGATATCTGCGTTGTCCAGCTTCTGGGTCCTGGCCCTCCATACAGTGTCTGGGGTGGGCTCCCTTTCATGGTATGGGTCTCAAGCTGGACCAGTCATTGGCTGGGCAAACCCATAATTTCTGCATCACCTTTCCCCCATCATATCTTGCAGGCAGGGCAAATTGTAGGTCAGAGGTTATGTGTCTGGAAGGAGATGACCAGTTCAGGCTTTGTCTTCCCCACAGCTAGGAGTCTTAGTTAGAGTCACCCTCATAGATTCCTGGGAGTTTCCATTGCACTGGGTTTCTAGCTTATTCCATAGATGCCCCTGATTCCAGGTGTCTTTCCCAGTACTCTCTCCCTCCATCCTCCCCGCAACATGATCCCTCTTGTTCCCAGCCACTTCTGTTCCTATTTGTATGCTTCCTGTTACAAATGAAGGACTGAAGCTAGGGCTTGAACTCTAGTCCTAATTCAGTGGCCATTGAGCTGTGTGACTTGAGGAACACATTTCACCATAAATGGCCTTGGCCTTCTCCCTCCACCCTGACAGACTNGGACAAAACTGTCATTGAGTTGTCCTCAGTCCTGCCATTCCAGACTTTCCATACAGCCTGATGAGCTGCCATCTGCTTTAGCAGGGAAAATCGCTAAAGAAAGAGATCCAGATTGTAGTTTGGGGCTCTGCTAACTTGGGAACACAACATCATTTCTAAGTCCAATCTATTAAAGAGGTATCATTTTACCTGCCCTGCTTTTATCATAGGGATGCTAGGGGTGAAGACACAGTTGGTAAACTCTATCCAGACCAATCTCCTAAGTCGTGGGATTTATGGGTGACAGAAAAGATAGCCACAAGAAAAGTCTATATTACTTAAAGAGTAAAATTGAGAGAAGTGTTACTTGTGTTTTAGGCTTAAGAATGTGTGTGTGTGTGTGTGTGTGTGACAACAATTAAAGAAAAAAGAGTTCATGAATTTGAAAAAGAATGTGGGGGTAAATAGAAGGGACTGAAGGAAGGAAATAGAAGGGAGAAATTATGTAATTATATCATAATTTCAAAAATAAGAAGGTATTATAACATTTTTTAAATCAAAAGATAAATATAAAACTATTAGCTGATAAAAAAGCAATTCATTTATCTTCATAGTGACTACTNAATATGGGAATGTCTTAATTATATTAAAAGGAAGCAAGTTAAATTTGGCAACAGAATAATTAGAAGAGCAATGAACAATGGACTAGACTCAAACCACTTCTATTTCTGCTATTGCTCATATAAGTGAAGGACTTCAGAAAAATCAGGCTGAGTGTTCTTTTGTTGACTGCAGATCTCCAAATTGGCATAACTATATCTGGAAAAATATACATTATTATTTTCCTTTTTTAAAATANAGATTTTTAAAATGAGAGAGAGTACTTTGCCTATAGTGGGTTAGTTTATAAGTCTAAAGCACCTGCTAAAAACTACTTTGTGGTGCTTAAAATTGTTAGCGTGACAGGATTTAAAATCACCATGGAAACAAACGTTTGGGAATGCCCATAAGAGAATTTCTAGAGTGGGTTAGTTGAGATGGAAAGACCCACTCTAAGTGTAGAAGGACTGAAAAAACGAGAAAATGAGCTGGGCAACAGAACACACAGCTCTGCTTCTCGACTGCAGATGTAGTGTGCCCAGCTGTCTCAAGCTCCTGCCGCCATGACACCCTTGCCACGATGGACCATACTCTCTCTCCATCTTTAAGCCCGAACAAATCCTTCCTTCCTTAAGCTGCTTCGTCAGATACTTTTCAACACAGCAAAAGCTACTAATACAAACTCATTAGAGAAAATTATTGTTTTGTTTTGTTTTTTAAATGTGAAAACAACAGAGCTCCCAAGGCAACCCTGACCTGAGGGACCAAGCTCCCTGAGAGAAGAAATACTCTGGGGAGAGTCTGCTTCCCTCAAAGCATTTTCCTCTCAGTAACCAGAGCTGAGAGAGTGGCTGAGAAGCTGAACGGAAAGCTGAGTGAACATCTGCCGAGGAGAGCTTTTGGCAGTCTCCAGGGGAGACGGGAATAGAAGTTGAAGTTCTGGGTTTAACAGGAAGATGTGACTTGGAAGCTCAAGGTCAGAATTTTTAGTGAATGGAAATACAGGAAGCGAGCATGACACCTGTGCTTTTTCTGACCTCTCAAAGCCACAGTCAATTCATTAGTAAAACAGGGCAGAAGACCGAGAAGAATAAGGTAAGCATACATTTTAACAATCACCCAACATTAGAAGACAGAATTTGGGTCCAGGGCCAGTAAGATGGCCCCGTGGTATGGATGTTTGCTGCCAAGCCTGATGGCCTGAAATTGACTCCTAAAATCTATGTGGNTAAGGAGAGAACTAACTACCATAAGTAGTCCCCTGTCCTCCACACATATAATAACTAAGCAAATGTGCAAAGGGGTGCAGCACTCAACAACAGGGACATACACTGGTAAGCATCTCAGTGTTGGGGCTNCAGCTAGAAGTAAGCTTAGAGACAGGGAGAAGAGAAACTAGTATATGTCATCCTAAATAACTTAAATATCGTGCACAGTTTGGTCCAGCCTATAATTGGAATACCATGATTTATCTTGAGTATATCTGCATTCAAGAAACAAAAGTAGGCCGGGTGGTGGTGGTGCATGCCTTTAATCCCAGCACTCAGGAGCCAGAGGCAGGCAGATCTCTGAGTTCAAGGCCAGCCTGGGCTACCCAATGAGTTCCAGGAAAGGCACCAAAGCTACACTCGGGAAAAAAAAAATTGTAAAAAAAGAAACAAAAGTAAAACTCCACTAAAGGAAGATAGCATTTAGATTAGCTTTAATTTTTCAGATATAATAGATGTCATTCAATAAAAGCATAGCAGCACACTAAGAAACAATAANGGGGGAAAAAAAGGAAAACAGAGCAGGCTTGCAGCTGATTCAGATATCAGAGTTATGAGAAATGACCCTTCAAATAACCATAGTTGATGTGTTTCAGGAAAAGCGCTGTATCCCCAGGGTTTGTGTATCTTTGTGTATAGTTTTTATTCTTGACTTGAAAGATTATTTTTAAACTGCTCTTAAAACACACACACACAAATGCAGAAATTTCTCCAGAGAACTAGACCTTTGAAAAATAATCAGTTCAAATTCAAGAAATAAGAAACTTAACATGAAATTAAGACTTCAATTGGTGATTTTAAAAATGAACACAAGATAGAACACAGCATTAAATATATCCAAAATAAATCAGAGAGGAAGAATAAGGGGAAAGATGGTTTTATAATGCCATGACAAGTTTGTATGAATAACCAATAACTAAGTTACAACACCTTTTTTTAGTTATAGTAAAAAAGTAAATAAATAAACCTATCTAACATGAAATCTACCTTCTCAACAAAGTTTGAACTGTCCAGCACAATACGACATAATGATTTGGATTCAAAGTGTGCCTGTGTTAGGAGTCATATGCTGAAGGCTTGGTCCCCAGGCGGTGGCACTGGGAAGATCCTGAGGTTGTCAGCATTGATGGATTCATCTTTTGTTGGCATTCTTGGGAGATGATTAAAGCTAGGTGGTGGGGTGTACTTGTAGGGCATGCCCTTGAAGCTTATGTCTTATTCCTGGTTTTTCTTTCTTGCTCTCTGACTTTCATCTGTCATTAAGGGACCACTTTTCTCAACCACATGCTCTCCTCCATGGTCTTCTGCCTCACCATGCTCTAGCACAGGGGTAACGGAGCTAAGTGACCATGGGCCACAATTTCTAAAGTTCAGAGTCAAAATATATCTTTACTCCTTGGAATTGATTTGCTCAGATATATCACCACAGCAATGAAAAGAGATGAACATATTGTCCGAGTATATTACTTTAGGCACAAAGTTGCATAGTAGATTTCTACTATAAATTTCATCCCATATTACTGAAACATCACCCCATGTTTCCTCTAAGTCACCTACTGACCACCATTTGATCTTTAGTCCCAGTGTATCTGAGCTATTTAGATATTATCATAAGTATAGTTATGAATTATTTGTCCTTCTGTGGCTGGCTTATTTCACCCAGCATGACTTTCTTAAGGTTACTTTGTGTTGCATGCACTGTATTGAGTGAGAATGTCTACTCCTTTAGGGTTGAATGATAACCTATTGTATGTGTGGATCACATTTGCTTTATTGACATGTATATCACTGCTCATGTGGGTTGTTAACACCTGCTGGATAATGTGAATAATACTGAAGTAAACAAATATCTCTCCAAGATCCTGATTTCAATAAATACCCATAAGTGAGCTAGCTAATACATATGATAATTGTGTGATTTGTCTTTTGAAGAACCTCGATATAGTTTCCCATAGTGCTTTCACTATTTCATGTCCCCCTAACAGTTGGCAAGAAGTCTACTTTTGCATAAGATGAATACCTGCTTTTGAGAAATGGCTATTGAAGTCATTTGCTCTTTTCTCTTCTTAANTTTGCTTTTTCTTACTGAGTTGTAGAAGTTCCATATAGTTTTCATTAGTTACTTACCAGATGTTTTCTACCATGTAGTAGACTGACTTCTTACACTTTTGATTGTTTCTTCATTGTAGGGGAAAATTTAGGTTTCAATAGACCCACCTGTATATTTTTTTATTTCATTGTCTGTTCTTCTATTATTTTTAATTAAAATTCCTTTTGGACTATTGTGATTTTTATGTTACAATGGCACCACGTTTTACAAGTATTTTTAAGACTGCATATACACAATTCAAATTATTTTTCATGATTTTTCCCTAATACAATGCCTGACATAGATCAGTTACAAAATCAAAATTGGCAACTTATTCTTGACCCCTGGAACTTCAAAAGGCATATCCCTTAGGAGACGTCATGCTCTTTGAAGAGCAGTAACAATTAAAATGCAGAAACTTAGCATTTTTTCTCCCAAACAAAAAGCTTAGGATTAATGTGAAAATACATTATTTTTTACTTTCCCAGAAGCACAAATGAAACCTCAAACTTTGCTAAAATGAATCACATTCATCAAATCCAGAGAAACTGCACTGTGTCTTGCACCACTAAGTTATGACACATGAACATTTTTATGTTGTATTTTTCTCACTTTTTGTTGTAGTGAATAAAAATGTTATAAAGTCCAAAACATCAGTTAACTGTCTCAATGGTTTTGTTCTCTGAGCTTCAATTCAAGTCATTCCATCCTGCAGTCTCTTCCCTGAGCAACCAGTCCAGGACATCAACACTTGGCCCCTGTCGAGTATCTCCAGAAACTTCCCCACCCCCAGATAATTTAGCACACCCTAAATATGTATGATTAGGTTGCACAATTAATTGAAGGTTAGGACAATCAGGAGATTAAAGATGAGTAGAACCGTCAAGAAAGGGGACACAGTGGAGGTTATGGCACAGCAAGGAGGTAAGATTTCCCATTATTGCACTTATAAACCTGAAAGTTCCCCTTTCACTCTGTTTATCTGAATTTGACGTAGATAGTACTCTAAGTGTCTATACTCACAGTGCTCTTGAAGTGATTTGGAAAATAGAATGAGCCTCATTTGTGCTCTAAGAAAAGTATAGTTTATGAGTGAAAATCTGTAACCCCTAAAACTGTAGGCGTCCACTTAGACTTAGTTTGATTACTGCATTCCAAGGAAAAATAATCTATAAAATATGTTATATTTCAAAGGCATTTTTTACTTTAAAGTATATATCTGCAACTACAGAGAGCTGATAGTAGTTCCCACTTTATCCACTCTATTGGGTGACTGAGTGGATAGTAACAGACAGGGTTTATTTCAAGTCTATATATCTGAATAAATGATCTACTTAAAGAATATCAGTTGCATAATGTATAAAATTTCCACTTAAAATTATTATTATGGTTAAACTGATACACATACACACTCACGTATATGCATACATGTACATGGAAATATGCTCATGCATGTTATATATACATATGTTTTTGTCTACACAAGGGGCTTCTAGTGTGCAATGTTTAGTATTTTACTAAGATTGAATGATTAGTTGTATGAGGGTATTTTTACCCCATGCTACCTGTCCCAATTAGTAATGGCTTGGTAACTCTTATGCAATTCAACATAATTTTTTTCCTACCTTAGGATCAAGGCAAAGGTACCTTTTCTTCCATCCTGCTATGTCCATCACTGGACAGCAACCAACCTAGGTTAGCATCCCTAGAAAGTCATGCTCATGAGAATCATCTCCTTCCAAACATGTGGTCCTGTATTCCTAAATGTTCACAAATACTGTCCACTAGTTTTCCCCATTATTTTCATATTCCANTCATGTCCCAGTTAAAAATTATTATTTCTATTTTCCCTTCTCTTTTTCAAAACCTGTTTAGTTTCTCATAGGAATATGTTGTTGCTTACTTCATTCCATGAAGTGACCCTAAAAAGCTAGCCTGAAATGAAAGCCACAATACTTACAGAGTTCTCAGATATCACTCAGTTGTCCCATGAGTAAGGTACATCTCCTCTGTTCATGAAATATAAGAGGTGCTCATTTCAAACCACTACAACATAACTCACCAAAGGAAGTTTGGTTTACTACAGTGGTTGTTACACAGAAAACAAACCCTTTAAATCCACATGCCATCCTTTCTAATCACACTCTCATTCCTATGCAGGGCATTTCTTCTATTAAGATGATTTGCTCCTCACCAACTAAGCAGTTGCTTTCCCAATTGATGTTTACTGTGCTCTAGCCATGCTCACCTTTGCACCAAAAGCAAAAACAGTAGAGTAGGTACTATGATTACTACTGTGTGGATAAAAACAATGTAGCTGACTTGCCTAAGGAGCGTATAGCTGTGTGTAAAGACTGTAACTTATCACAGGTCTGCTTTACCACACATGCTCTGCTCTACTGTGCATGACCACATACTCATCCCCTCCTGTTAGAGACTTTTCTGTTATGTTACTCTGACTGTTCTGGCTAAATTATTTTCCCTCTTCCAAAGCCTCACAACTTTATGGCATTTGCTTTGCAGAATTTCCAACAGTGCTACCATGTTTTACTTTCATGTTGGTATTGAGGTTCCTGTGAATTTGTCTTCCCATTCAAAGTTAGGTTAGAAAAAGTGGTACAGAGCATGTCCCAAGATGAAAGCAAAGCACTACACTTTGGCAGCTCTATGGCCTTGGGAAATTACTTACTCTCTTTCTGCCACTGTTTCCTCCTTTGTAAAGTAGATAACAGAGCCTAAGGCATAGGGTTACTGTATTAATTGCTATATAAGACTCTCAGAATTNTCTAGTACATTATTCATTCAGCTACTGGGGAATAAAAATCTACTCACATCTTCATTTCTTCTAGTGACACATTTCTAGTGTTAGACATTAAACCTTAATCGTCATTTCATGACAATCCAAAGTAGGCATGGAAAAGAACTATCCATTGGGATGACACACAGCTTCTGGAAACTAGATAATGTTCTATGATGTAGGTTGACTCCAAGTCTGACCAGCCAAAAATGTCCCACTGGTTAATGAAAACTTGACTGCACATAAGAAATAATATTCTGTAGTGATTAAATATGATGTGGGAGCAAACCACATTCTAGATAGCAACACAGAAAGTAAATATTGATAATTATTTGGAAGTGACAAGATGATACACTTCTGAAGGACTGGATGCATCTTGTTCTTATAGAGTATGAACCTTAACTTCTCTGGAAATGTGCAAATGTTTACATCAAGACTTCTGTGGTCTTACTAAATCACTGGTATAAATTATATGAAAGCCATCTCCAAAAGGATTTGTGTCACAACTAAAGGGAAAATTTCAATTATAAACTGGTCTTTTTAACTTGAAAAAAAACAAAGTACTTGAGTGAAGAAATATGCCTTAAAGCCCAATTTAAAGAGCAATTTCAAATCTAGAGATTCTTATGATTGAAAGATACTGGACAGAGCCTTGAAGCCAAACAGTTATTTAACTATCTGTACATCTCTCTGCTTTACACAGAAATGGAAAAGGCTTCTGTTAAAATGCTTTTCTAAAAAGAAGCTAAAGTCATTCTTCCCTGTTTTTATGTAATCCACCAGGAAGATGAAAACCACTTCTTCACACAGTTCAGTCCATGCCAGACACAAATGGAAAGAGAATAAATTTAACATTAGCATCTCTCTATATATCACTCAAAGAATGGATATGTGAACATATGTGAATTTGCAATAAAATGGGAATAGAGAATTATCTCTAATCATTCTTCATTTCATTGTCCTCAGTGTGACAGCTGTACCTGTGATGGAAACAATGGCTATTGTACTATTGCTGAATTTAAAAACAGGCCATCTTTTCACTTCACTTGTCCCTAAGACAACTCCTGGCACATTTCACATTCATAAATGTTGCTGAACCAGAACATGGAACATTATCATCTTTCCAAATATTTCAATGGTCATGATTCTCAGACACCAGTGTGTACCAGAAAGCATGTATATACAGATTCCATCCTAACACTCCCAGAGTCCTAAGAGATTCAGACTGGAGAACAGAAATCTGCTTTTCCAAACAAACATTCTAGGTCACTCTGATGCAGGCACCTACAACGTTTTGAGAATTACTACCATTCTGATAGTTTAAATAACAATAATCACAGCTCATATTGAACAAACACTCCTTGCCGAAGTTTCTACCTGCATCCTTTCATTTGATCCCTGTGACAGCCTACGGATTAGANTTTCCAACACATCCTCTGCAAGGAGAATGGCAGGACTCAGAGAAGTTAAGTAATTTGTCCAGGGTCATCAAGCTAATGGAAGTGAAAGAACATTAGTGTAAGTCTTTGTTGTTCTAAAGTCCGTTATCTTAAAAACATACTCTATCATAAAAAAGTAAAATGTGTACTGCCAATAGTTTTCCTTAGCAACATGTTTATAAATGTCATCCACAAATTTGGCTACAAACACCGATCACTCTTTCAAATGGATGACATTTCATCATTCAACAGCATCAATAGATATCCTGGATCTGATTCACAAAGGTTTCTCTTCCTATCAGGCTTCAAAACAGACAACAACCAAATGCACTTGAAATGAGGCCATCTGGTTCAGACCAGTACTTAAAATCAGAGCTCTTTTTCTTTGGGAATATAAACAAAAATATCAGATATGTGTATATCATTCTGATTCAAATGCAAGACTGAAGATGGCCAAAAGAAGAAATTTTATCACAGATGTGTTAGGTAAACATATTGGCCTTAAATTTTTGAAAAATATTTTTTTCTTTTCCAACATGAACAAGAACAGAAGGAATACTGATATATTCATAAAGATCACAGAGCAACTTTCAAATCCTCTTCATTAACCTGTTTGGTGTCAAAGTCTCAAGTTCCAGGGCTATGAAAGCAGAAGGGGTTTTCTGCATGCTACTTAATAAAATCTTTCAGTGTCCCTTCTGATAGTGGCATCAGTAGTGTTTTCAGTTTACTGGCAGTAGCCAAGAAATAACATTAAAAGGTCAATTTTGGCAAGCAGTGCCTACATACCCCTTAACAAGCTCTTAACCTTTCTCATTTATAAAATTGGCATGTAGGTAGCCACATTACAAGATTTCCAAAAGGAGTGCAACATTAAGTGTAGAAAGAAGTCTTAGTAGAATTCCTGTTGATGAATGTGGTGGTGATTATCTTGTTCTTGCTGTCTCCAAGTTCACCTGGATCTGTTTGCTTTTAGCTTCCACTTGTGTTAGCACCACTTGTAACTCTAGATGCAAGTGTGCCTTTTTGCCTCATTTTCACATAGAAGTCATTAATAAACGCTCAATAAACATCAATAAATGTGAAGTTTCTCTGTCATAGCATACTCTTTTTAAAGTGTTTGGATGGTATTGGCACTACATGTTAATGAGTCACTCTTTAAGTACTTTCAGATATGTGAATTCAACAATAGGGAAGTGATGACTGGCCTGACATATCATCAGCAGGGCATAAATTGACACCATCTGGTCTCAGAAATTGAATGATGAGAAAAATATCTACATATCATTTTATTTTGTTAATGCAGGAACATATCCTCTAACAAAAGTTTGTTCACATAAAACTACACACACACACACACACACACACACACACACACGCACACAAGGTTTAGAAACATGGGTCAAAGATAACAAATGCCACTTCTATTAATAATGGTGGGTTAGTGGACACCAAATTTTCTTGGAGTAAAGAGAAAATCATCAGTGGTTTTGCAAAAGATAGCAATGCTACTATGAGGCATGCCAATGGAATGTGAGAAGGGGCCTCACCACTAAAAGCTTTGCTAGTGGGAAGACTGTCACCATCACATGCTCTGTGCTCAGTCTTGGATTATATGTAATAGCGTGTGCTCAATTGCCCTTCGAATCACAAAGAAAGTGTTGGATAAATGAGCTGGGAGGGAAATGTTCTATGGCAATAGGCTTTAATTATGGTGACATTAAGACTAACTAAGTATAATTGGGGTTACTGTGCCTTCCTTTCCATTGCTTATTAAGTTAGAATTAGAAAGGAAGTAGGCAATCTAAGGCAAGGAAAACGGATCTAGGCAACAAATACAAGATAGACAACCTTATACAAGGTGCTACACAAGACATTCAGAATAAAACTAAACCAGGATGTCATTTTACCTAATTACACCTGAAAAAGCAAAACCTATTTAATATAAAAACATTGCTTTACATTATGACTGAGAATTTAAGTTTAGAGGATTATTTTAATAGTATTGCTTTGAGTGCACCACAGTTGTGTGTGGGGTGTGTGTGTGTG
>LZPO01009093.1:0-10025 GCA_001675575.1 Neotoma lepida
AAAGAATTATCTATGATGGAGAAAAGGACATTGAAAATGTTCCAAATCTTACTTTAGGAACTAATTTTGGTTTTGTGTAAGTTTTCAATGTCAGAAAGAAATGAATAAAGAGAATAATTTTAATGTAGAACCAGAAATAGCTGAAATGTGAGAAGATGAAAAAAAAAAAAAACCAGCAAAGAAAGTGTTCCTAACTAGCAATATTTCTTATGTTTACTTTTCAGCTTTGTGTCCAGAGACAACCTTTGTTTTAGACCTTATTATAGACACAGTATAGTATAAATACTTCCTTATGCTTCTCCTTAATTTTAAAAATGTCTCAGGCTTCTCATTTTCAAATCCTCCCCTATTCTTTCCACTCTGTCCTTCTTACCCAGTGTGTCCAATATGGAACTTTCTCTGAGACCTGTGTTTCTGAAACACAGACATGATGCCCAAATCTCCCCATTTCTTGTGTTTTACAAGTAATTAACTTCATGTAGTTCCACAGAAGACCAATGTCCACCTTCCTTGAGATNTCTGTAAGACTCTTAGAGATTCTCTTGCTTAGTTAGTGCTACAAACTCTCTGTTCTCTCCTTTTTTATTGTGACACCGTCATCATTGACCATTCATCTACTACAATAGCCTGATCAAAATGCCTCTTGATTTTCTGGTGCACTTCCTGTTTAACAGGTTAGGTATGGCAGATACATANTAGATTAGCCTTCTCCCTAANTTCTTCATATTTCTATGATAATGGGACCCTAAGGCTGATGATTCCACTGGAAAATTCCATGCTGGAAATGAAGATGGGCCACCCATGAGATCCCTAGGGTCAGAAGAAAGACCATCTTCATATGCATATTTCCTCATTTTTTTTATCTGCTGTAAGTTGTGACACTGCTGAGCAAAGTGAAGACATATGACACTCCCTCCCCTGCCATTGCATTAATTATTTTTCTTATTGCTGTGACAAAATACTTGACAGAGAGACCTTAAGGAAGGAAAAGTTTATCTTAGCTCATAGGTTCAGAAAATTCAGCCCCTCTAGGCGGGGAAGGCACCGCAGAGTTCATGGTGATGGGAGCAGGCAGGCTAAGTCTATATGCTAGCAGACACAAGCAGAGAAAGCTGGACTGCAACCAGGGGAAGAAATAACTGCCAAAGGTCTACCTCTAGTGACCTACTTCCTCTATCAGACCCCACTTCCCAAAGTCTCCACAGCTGTCAAAGTTGCACTGGAGACTGGAGACTGAGCATTTAAAACAGGCTTGATAGNGGCATTTTAGAAGCAAACCAGAATGTAATCAAAACTGTATTTTGGTCAAAACTATAAGCAATTTTTTTCCCATTTCTATGTGCTTCATGTCATTTTTCTCTTATTTTAGGCCAGCATTTAGACCCAGAGGCAGTGCTTACATCTGGGGTTCTGGCAACCCTACTTTATTTCAGAATGCCCATCTCTTTATCTCNGCTGCTTCACCAGTCATTTGTTCAAAATCTGTCCTCTAGTTCACTAATTCGTGTTTCAGTGTCTAATTTGAAATTTAAGCTGAATTTTATTCTAGAAGTTCTATTTGGTCTCTGCCTATTTTCTTACATACTATTGTAGTCTTTAATTATTTTAAGCATACTTCTATTTCAGTTTCATAGATTGTTATATTTTCGCAACACCATGAACATACTGTTTCTCTTGTTTCTTACATCTGTCATCTCCTTCAAGGCCGATTGCTTCCTCAAGCAATGTGGAATGCTCTTATAAACGCAATTGTTTTAATTGTCAATTTGACACAATCTAGAGTCACCTGGAAGGGTGGTGCTTGGCCTGTCGACANGTCTATAGAAGATTGTACTGATGAGTGGGAAGACATGCCCGCTGTAGGTGGCAGCATTCCCTGGCAGGATGTCCTGGAATATATAACAGTAGAGAAGGGAAAGCTGAACCTGAGCATATGTGCATTAATATATTGCTCTCTCTGCTCTTGACTGTGGTCAGGATGTGACCAGTTGCTTCAAGTTTCTGCCACCTTGATTTCCTTGCAATGACAGACGGTAGCCTGGAATTCTGAGTCAAATAAACCTTTTCCCCCTAAGTAGCTTTTGTCTGGGTGTTTTATCTCAACAGGAAAACAAACTAAGACAATAAAAATAACGGTTGAGATTGGGCGGTGTGATGGTGGAGAGCTTGAATCCTACGCCCTCTGAATTAGAGAAATAGTCTTCAGGAACTATATTGAGTTTGCCCTTGGAATTCCACAAATCTTACACTAATTTTAATACAAACATTTCTTTTTTTTTTTTTTTGAAGGAAGTGAAGAATTGGGCCCTATCTTCTCATATAGCATGGACTTTGATATATTTTGAATTATATTCATTTCCTTTTTTTCCTNCCAGGTCCTTGGCTGCCTTCAGAATCTATTGACACTTGTTAGGTCGGCAGATGGATAGCTTTTCAAAATTCTCAGTTTTCCTCCCCTAGAGATATGGTCCCAGTTTGCTTGTAAGACAGTTTTAAAAGTCCACATGTACAGAACCTTTTCATATTCACATTTTTCTTATTTCATATTACTTTTACTTCTCAAGAGAAACAAATAAGGCCTATTATCTACCTGGGAGTCTTACTTAGTTCCCTGCTCACCTACCCTGATCTGTGCAATTTCCACACCCCTCTTGTGGTTGGGATGGTGGAGTGTACTGTGCGGGGTGTGTTTCCTTCCTGACGATGGTTTCCATTGTAAAACCCTCCGCCACTGACGGAGTGTTGAGAAATACTGAATCAGTTAGCAGTGACAAAAGCAGTAGCCTTCTAATGCTCAGCAGTGGAGAGGATGCCTCATGTGGAGTGTGACCACAATGCCCACTTAGTGGACATGTGCAGACCCACATCCTTTGCTTCAAACAAGGTAGGGAAAAAAAGGTCAGGGCTACAAAGTGCTGCTGCTCCAAGAACACACACTAAGAAATCCTCTGCATTTGCTATTTGTGGGGTATATGTTTGTCTCTAAGCTTGCCAAAGCCATTTTAAAGTAAGAAAAATAAAAAAGTGATATTTCCCAGTGACTAAAAGGTTATTAGCAGTGAGTTGCTCCAAGTTTTGAGTGGCAATAAATAAGGTGAGTTAAATATGAGGGTGACATTGTGAAAAATACTTTGCTATAATATTTGAAAGGAGGCATATGAGAACCTAGGATTCCTTCTTAAGGGAAGTACTGCATATGAAATGTCCCTTTAAGAAGAGCAGGTCTAACAGAAACATAGTTGCTGGGTGGAATATGTATTTTTAGGACAAAACCTGAGGAGGAACTGCGTGTTATGCTGGTGGCCTTTCCCTGTATTTTCTCAGTATTCTCCACAGATGAGAGTTGACTGCAGCACGTTCTCCAGACCGTCTGGAGAACTCAAAGATTCTCATCCATGGCTGCTCCGATGATGAATTTCTGGTGCAGGCTGTTCCTTGTCTCCCAGCTTATGCGCTCACTAAATCCAAAGCTACATCCATCTTCTAGTGCTCCTCACCCTCTGGTATCCACCTCTGGGTCTTCCAGCCTCACCAGGTTCCCACGACTCCTTCCTGTCACCCTGCATAGGTGACTGAATAAACAGCAAGATGTCCCACAAGGTGCCCATAAATTAATGCAGTGGCGCTGCCAAGGGGTGGATAATTTAGGGCTCCAGAAATTTTAGCCAAAGTCTGATTTTTTTCCAGTCACCATATGTGGACTAGGAACGCCTCCTCTCCCGGCTCCTTACCCTCTACTCCCCTTCCATTCTTTCNCTTCCCCTTNTTTTCNCTCTCTTCCTCTCCCTTTCCTTCCCCTCTCCCCTTCTCAGTATCTTGCTCACATTTTTCCAGTTCTTTGAACACTTTGGTTATGATACACTAAGGAGGAACCACTTTATATCTTTCCTACTTGTAGCTTGTTTCACTTCTTTATATGAATATTTTTTAATTAAACTTAAAAGTGTGGGTCATTTAAAAACATTCTTTGTTCCTCTTTCTTTCTCTCCTATCCTTCTGAGATGTCTATCAGTTGGCTGATGACTCGTCACAGGTCTCTGAGGCTATCTCTTTTTGCATTGTTATTCCGAAGATTGGGTTATCTCCATCACATTATTTTAAACCTGGTCAATTCATTTCTCTGCAAGCACGAATCTGCCTTTAGTCCTCTCTCCTGGCCTTTTCATTTTCATTTTATGCCTTTAAGCTCTAATTTCTATTTATTTGTAATATTTCTTCCCCCTGATATTTTCTATTTAGCAAGACATCTTTCTCACCCTACCCTTTAGTTCTTTACATAATTGCTGCTCTAAATGCTTTGCCTGTGAGTTCCCACACCTGAGCCTGTTAATCAACAGTCCATATTGAACACTCTCTACTGTCCCTGCCCCCCAAAGGCCAAACTTCCTTGTCTCTGCATGCCTTTGCCTTTTTACNGAGAACCAGGCTCTTTAAAATATATTGCAGCATCTGCAAGGACACCTCTGTCTTCCTCTGGGTTTGTTATTGCCATTTCTTTCCCTTTAGTAGCTTTTCTCAACTCAATTCTATGAAGCCTTTATTCCTTGTCATCTTTAACCACTGAAGTCTTTCACCATTTGGCTAATGATTTAACAGAAATTTTCTTAAATATATGGATGCACCAAGTCTCTCCATTACTGATGCTGTCTGTGTGTTTTGGAGAATATCCACCACACCCAGGCAGGAAGCTTTAACTCCGCCTTAGTCTTCTCTTCCTGATAATGGAGAATCTCAAGCTCAGGTAGTGGTGACAGTTTAAGAAGGACATATTTTAGCCAGAGCGGTGATGGTGTGTGCCTTTAANCCTAGCACTTGGGAAGCAGAGGCAGGTGCATCTCTGTGAGTNCAAGGCCATCCTGGTCTACAAATTGAATTCCAGGACATCCAGAGCTGTTACACAGAGAAACCCTGTCACAAAAAACAAAAAAAAAAAAAAAAAAAAAAAAAGGAAGAAAGAAGGACACATTTTGGGCACGTGTGCAACCTTATACGCAATCAGAGCCCAGAGCTTTTCATGGTTCCCTGTGAATATTCCATTCCTCATTTCATCTTGTGAAATATTTTGGTAAATTTCTTGTTAGCCCCAATATTATTACAGTGATGTTAAGCAATTGCTGCATCCATGACAAAGGCTATTCAAAGTAAAAGAGGCCTTAGTTAATTCACTGAATACAAACCCTGACTGTAGGCTTTATAAAATAAACCTCAGCCAACTCAAATGACAACAATCTCCAGGAAAGTTAGATTGCAGGAGCTCCAGATCCACTCTATCACCCTATCTATCACTCTATNACCCCTCCCAATTGCTGGGGTGCTGCTGAGGCAGGGGAGAGGGTGTGGGGCATGTGTTCCTCTTTAAGACTTCCANGTAGAGCTTAACAGAAGGGGTTGGGAATAATGNAAATGAAACCACAAATTCAACT
Source organism: Neotoma lepida (assembly GCA_001675575.1). Classification (NCBI taxonomy): domain Eukaryota; kingdom Metazoa; phylum Chordata; class Mammalia; order Rodentia; family Cricetidae; genus Neotoma; species Neotoma lepida. The sequence goes on from LZPO01009093.1 coordinate 5,424, forward strand.
ATTTATCTTAAATAAAAACTCCTTGCATTGTTGTGACTATGTAGTCAATTTCTGGTCATGAAAATGTTGACTTTTTGATCTTTACCAGTGTTCTTGTTGCTTTTAGGCAGTAGAGCATATTTGGGGAAGTTCTTATTTTGTCATGCCGCTGATCCTGTCCTTTAGAAATACTTATTTTTATTTTATGCATATAGGTATTTTGTTTGCATGAATGTCTGTGTATACTATGTGCCTGCCTAGTGTTGGCAGAGACCAGAAGAGGAACTGGAGTAAAGATGTTGTTAGCAGCCATGTGGGTTCTGGGAATAGAGCTTGTGTCCTCTGGAATAGCCAAGCGCTCTTAACTCCTAAGCCATCTCTGCAGTCCCATTATGAATATTTTAAACATATAATCATGTGTAGACTTGAAATTAAAATGACTTATGCATAAAATAAATGAATCAAAACAAAGTGGGTGATGTTTAAGTTCTTGAACCTTGAATACTATGTCTCTTTATTCATAACTCATAGACAGGGAGCAAATCAATTCCCTGTGGGGGTCTCCCTTTTCCTTGAGGTCTGCTGCCCACCAGTCCATGAGGACAAAGGGGGAGAAGCAGCGACAGAGAGCTTTGTATGGCCTGTGAGCATGATGGAAATAGTCTCCCAGGAGACAGCTTCAGTGAGGCAGCTCAACTTTAATCCAGAGTATAGGGGACATATAAGATTGGNGATGGTAGTTGGGGAATCATCTAATTTGCATTAAGGGGCAAACTCCTGTCATATGGCTAGATTAGTAGCAGCATGGCCCTATCACAATAGCTAGCACATGTCACCTAATTACCACATGGGCAGCAGGGGAAGAGCATTTGCAGGGAACTGTGTCAAGGGTCATCCTTGAAGCAAGTCAGGCACCAGGGGCTAGAGACATTCTCCAGACAAGGTTAAGTAGCTAGCAGGAAGCCCTTGCTAGGGAAGAGGGAGTCCTCCATATTGTGCTGAGCTTGGTGAGAGCTGTCAAGCCACGGTAGACTGCAGCATCTGACCAGCAGGGCCTCCCAACAGTTCCCAAAAAGGCACCTACACATCCAACTAGCNCACACTCAGGTACAATACAGGATGCCTATTTAAATCTCAGCTAGAGGAACAAATATATTTATTTGTTTGCCCCAGATATTTAATGAGGCATGCTTACACTAAAAATTTGTTATTCATCTGTATTTAAATTTACAAAGGNGTTCTGTTCCTGTTGTTTGTTTTTCTAAAATCTTGCAAACCCGTCCATACAGTTTCCTTAGATTTTGTGCTCCCATCATCCACTCATACCCTAAGCAGAACTCCAGCCTGAGTCTTCTGGGAGACCTTTGTGATAGGAAGGCTACATTCTCCAAAATTCCAGGTGTTCATAGCCTCTTTGCCTTTGTTTCTCAAGCTCACTCTTGCCAGCTCTGCCCTGAGCTCTGTATTTTTTTCAGATTTCATGAATGTGGATTGATTATGAGACCAGAGGAAGCACTGATTTCATTCCTTACAGAAAACAGCTGTCATGTCAAGCAGTGCTGGTGCCTTCTCGAAATATCCACATCAGCATATGATGTGTGATCTCTCCTTATCAAGAGAAACAGAGGCAGCAGTGGGTAAGCAGAGGTACAGATGAGGATTTGTCTGCAAAGCTCCACTTTAAACAATGTCAATGCTACTAGATTATTTCACAAGAATATGCGCCTTGTTTTTTTTTTTAATGGAAGCACAACATATATCCAGAAAAGTATTGATGTCACCAGTGTGCAACTCAGTACAATTTTGAATTGTTAACACAGTTTCAAATAGCTGAAGAAAAAATTTCCCTTCTTATGTTTCTCAAAATCCTCAAAGACCAAATTTCTCCCCAGCTCCTAGGACTCCTCTCACCTAANTCATGAGAGAGAAGTTGGGAGGAGNCATGGATATTAGGGATTTCATATTAAATTTATGTTGTATCTTTTGTTTTGTATCTATCATGTATGAACACTGGCTCCAGACTTACAAAAATCTGGTTTAGAGTTCTCCTGTGCTAAGTGAAGCTCAGGGAGACTGCTTGTACTTCATCAGGAAAACCATAATTTTTAAAACTAACGAATTTTACACATTTTTTCATAGCATCAAGCTAAAGTGCCTTCTAAATATGTAAATATTGTAAGACGGATTTTCTAAATGGTCTTGTTAAATAAAACACAGAGGCAGAGATAGGGGTGAAAGTCTGACAGAGATCAGAGGAATTAGGAACAGCTACCAGCCTCACCTTAGACTGCCCCCACCACTCCCAAAATGGAGAGTGTCCCAATTCCTATACCTCCACATCTATATCCCTTTCTGTTCTGTTCTCCCATTGGGTCTTTCAGCCTAGCTACATCACTTCCTCCTATCTCCCACTTCTGTCACTTCCTGCCTGTCTGTATAGACCTCCAGAATTCCATGGTTGATGCTGGTATTAAAGGNNTGTGTCTCCACNCTTGACTGTTNCTAGTGTAACCTGGAACTCACAGGGATCCACACAGACCCTGCTTACTAAGTGATAGGATTAAGGGTGTGTGCTAATTTTGCAAGGCTAGTGGCTGACCTTGTTCCTCTGATCTTCAGATAAATTTTATTGGGGGACATAGACAAAATACCACCACAAAATATGATACCCCAAGACAAAAGCTACTCTCAGCCTTTGTCAGAGTCCTGAAGGCAGTGACTGCAGACTCATGGCTGCCAAAGATGCCAAAATAAGTAACAGCTGAGAGCCTATCTCTAAACAGGACATTTCACACTACTCCTGCTTAAGGCTCAGGGAGCATTGCAGAAGAGGGGACCAGAAGAATGTTTAGAACCAAAAGATAGGAAGAAGGGCTTCAAAATGCTGCCTTCTAGGCACAACACAACCATTGCAAATCATGAACTCACAGTAGCTGTGGGTTATTTGCAAAGAGCCTACACAAGACTGACCCTGACAGCAATCATTCATGAATGGGATAAGGCTCATGGGGCCCTACTCCTTACTGCTAGTCTACTTCATATATATATATATGAAGGGTGACAGTAGATAGAGCAGGTAGGAGATGAGAGTAACTAGAACATATTGTATAGTCTGTATGGAATTGTCAATGAGCAAATTAAACAAACAAACAAACAAACAAACAAATAAATATTTTTCTGTCCATTTATATATCAGCTGGTTTTCCAGTTTGCTATCTATCTACCTAGCTTTCTATCTATTTATCCATCTATCTATCTATCTATCTATCTATCTATCTATCTATCTATCTATCTATCTGTCTATCTATAGCTTCTCATTGTCCAAATCACCTATGTTCATCTTTACACTTCTACTTCCAACTATTGCACCAAACAATTCAGCGAACTTTAAATGAAAACAATGATGACTGGCATTGATACACAGCACAAATAACTAGCTCCAAAGCTAACCCTTGGACCACTCAATCTTGAGTCTAGTTGTGTCAAAAAACTTCTTCCTAAGTTCCTCTTAGGAACTCTTAGTTCTATGCTTGTTTTTATTCTAATGAGACATGAAGCAGAACCAAGAATTTGACGTGACCATCAAATATTCCTATGTTCTTTCTGAGGCATCTTCCTCCAACCTCACATGGAAGTTTGTTTCTGATTAAGCAATAGGAGATTTCCAAACAAATAAGGCTTATTTAGAACAATTTATATGCAGGGAACTAAAAGATTCTGACAGACTGAACCCTACATAATGATGACTCAAACTCGTTTGACTCTGAAACAGCAGTGTAACACCACAATTGAAAATGATCCTACGAGATTTTCCTTCACATCACAGCATCTCAGTTTTTCTTTTCTTCGTGAAAGACAGACATTTTCAAATAAAAATTCATTAAGAAATTTTTGTCTTGAATTTTCCAGTAGGAATCCAAACTTTTGGTTTATTTTTGTATAAATTTACCCTAAAGAGGTAGTCTATTCTCCTGTTCTTGGGCCCTGCATTCCTGGCAGTGTGCTATTAGGAATCAAGTTGTTAGCAGGGCTCCTTGAAAGTCTTGCCTTTGTAATTGAGACCAGGGTTTTATGCCAACCCTGGGTGTATAAAACATCCTCCAAGCTTGGAACCCAAGAGTGGGCCATTTTCCACAAAGCAATGTGGAGGCTAATTTGTTGTCACTCAGGAGCCATTATGTGCCCCTTGGTGGAAAGCAACTTTCTCTTGTGGATCTCATTTCTAATGTATTCTATAAACTGGGGAGGATTTTGCCTCCAATAGGAGAATTTTCCAAATAGTTCTGTTGTTGCCTAAACCCTTCATAGCCAGTAGAACCCAGAAAGACTTCTATTAACAAAAAACAAACCTGAATACCAATTGTACTTGTTTGACTCCTCTCAAAAGTAAAAATGTTGTGGAAGTCAGGGTCCCTGAATCTAAGCGCAAATCCTATACTGTTAGGTCTGTGTCCTGTGGTGAGTTACTTCATCTCTTTAGTTTCCTGCTCTATAAAATGATGGCTACATTGGTATGAATTTTATTGATGTGGGGGAAATATTGAATGTGAAACAATGAAAATCAAGTACTTAACACACTCTACTCAGTAAATAAGTTTGACAAATTTTATGGTTTTTTTTTTT
>LZPO01009095.1:9274-24395 GCA_001675575.1 Neotoma lepida
AGTAGGCTTTCCTAAGTAGCATAAGTTGTCTTCGGGCTTATGATACTGAGGACGCCTGACTGGGTGTCTCCAGGTCTGGGGTTGCTTTAGATTGCATGATTACTTTTCTTGGCCACTTTTAAAAATTCTTTCTGCCCCCAGCTGGATCTTCCCACCATCCTCATTTCCATCTTCTGTTTTTCTCTGATGTTCTAATAAATAATCACAAGTCTTATTCTGCTTATTTTCTTCCCATTTCTACCCCCAGTAACTTATCACAGTATACCTAGGGATGTATTTGTTTCTTCATTTCTCAAAAGTTAGTGGAGTTCAAGAGATTTTTCTTTTTAATTGGTAATTCTCCATTTTCGTAGCCAGCCTATTCATCAATTGTTAAAGNTTCCATAGTTAGCATTATGTTTTCAGAAGGGTACAGGAGTTTAACCAGTGACCTGGCCCTGCCAGCTGAGGGTTTAGCTACTGAGCTACATTACCCCAGNTACTGGTAATAAATCAAACACAACCCACTGCAACATAGTCCCACTTGAAAATAACAAATATGTCAATTGAACGATTACATGTGATAAAAATTCCAAAGATGAACCTAATCGAACATTGAGAAAGCCCCAGTGCATAAACAAAGAAATAAAAATGAAAGCAATGTGACTTTTTCAAATGTTACAAAACTCCACAGTAATAGATTCTAATTACAATAAAATCCCAAATAATCCAAGAGAATTTTGTAAAGAATGTTTAGTAAAATAATGAAAAACATTCTTTCCTTAATGAATTTTAAAAAAGAATACAAATAAGGAGTGGAATGAAATAGGAAGTCATTATGCCATATAAAAGAGAAATTCAATAAAGAGATAGAAATAACGAATAACATTAATTAAAAGTTCAGTAATGGAAATACAAAACTTCATGGAAAGGTTGGCAAATAGAATGGGCCAAGTAGAAAAAATGCCAGGACTTGGGGACAAGATATATAAATTAGAACATTCATACAACAATAAAGATGAAATAACAAGTACAAACAGAACATGAAATATATATAAGGCATCATTAAGTACAAAATTTCATGAATTATGAACAGAGAAGTAGTAGGAGCTAAAAGCTATGAAGATATATTCAATACAGTGATAGCCAAACCTTTCTCAAATATGAAGAAATGGCCACCAAGTTATAGGAGGCATTAAGATCAGTAAAACGATAGAATATCCCATGTCATATTACAGTTAAAACTCTAACTATACAGAACAACAACAACAATATACTGCAAACTATAAGAGAGCAGCACCAAGTCATTTATAAAGGCAAATGTGTCATAATAATAGAGTATTTCTCAACAGAAACTCTGAAAGCAAGAAGGCATGTAGTAGAATATATCTAATTCTACAAGGCAGTAACTGAAATACAGTTTTCTATATCAAGCAAAGCTACCTTCGTTATTAAAGGGGAATATAAAGCCTTCAATGATAGATGCAAACTAAAGGAATCCATAGCCACTAAGTAAGCACTAGAGAAAATACTTCAAGGAATTCTACACACTGCACAGTCATATGGTCATGTGGTCATGTGGTCACAAGAAAAAATAAACTGGGTTAGTATGGTAGTAAGTAAGCAAATAAGGATTAAGCAATTACTAAATTACTACCACTACTAGTAATTACTAAATTACTAATACTATTACCACTAAGTTACTATTAAGGAATTAATATTACAAAAGTAACAAACTGACACAAATTGATACATAACTTTCAGTAATAACTCTGAACACTCATAGTCTCAAGTCTCCAATCAAAAGGCCCAGGCTAGCAGGTTGGGTTAAAAACATGGAGTTGTAGAGATGGCTTTATGATTGGAGGCAAGGGCTGCTCTTGCAGAGAACCACTCACATCAAGCAGCTCACAGTGTCTATAATTCCAGTTCCAGGAGATCAGATATCTGTTTCTGACTTCTGTAATCAATGCACTAATACGGTGCACATACAGACAGACAAGCACACACACATACACATACATAAAAATGGATTTTTTTAAATAAAAGAAATCAAATATGACCTATGTATTTGTTGCCTGCTCTTTGTTGGCAATAAATAAATAAATAAATAAATAAATAAATAAATAAATAAATGAATAAATAAATAAGCAGATTCCTTCCAAGTGTGGAAGGAAGGAAAAAAGACATTCCAAAGGAGCTTGACAAGACAGGCACAATTTCACTAATAGCTAATGAAGTAGATGTCAAATCAGACTTAGTAAGAAGAAAGTCACTTCATACCATTCAAGGGAACAACCCATCAAGAGACTATAGCAGTTCTAAACATATATGTGCTAGCATTGGCACACAGAGCTTCATAAATAAGCACTGCCATATGTAAAGACATAGCTAAAACAGTGGGTGACTTCAGTACGCAGCTCTCACCAGCAGACAGGTCATCCAGACAAAACAAAGAGACATTAAGGCTAAATGACATTCAGATCTATAAATCAATATCAAAAGACAGGAAAGAAAATATATAAACTCATGGAGATAGAACAACAATCTCTTGAATGATGAATGGGTCATTAAAGAATTAAAGGTATAAATTTAAGTATTCCTAGGATCAAATTTAAATGAAACTATATATATATATATAGAGAGAGAGAGTATTCATGTGGTATATATACAATATACCACAGTCTCAAAAAGGTAAATTTATTGTTATAAATGCCTATGTTGAAAAGTTAAAGAAACTGGGAGCTGGGGAGATTGTTCAACCTGGTAAAAGAAAGGGAAGGAGCTTGTTGCATAAGTGCAAGGACAAGAGCTCACATTCTTAGGAGCCNTTAAAGTCAGTGAGTATAGCTGCCTGCCTGTGATGCTAGCACAGAGAAGATAGAGACAGGGAATTGCCAGAAGAAGCTGCTTTGCTATAGGAAATGAAATGTCAACTTCCAGGTTCGGTAAGATATATATCCTGCCTCAATTTATAAGGTACATCATGATAAAATAAGTCACCCAGTATCAACCTTGGAACTCCACACACATGTGCACACATGGTATGCCCATATGCCAAACGTGCACACATATACATATGAACATGAGTACACACATGCACATATGCTGAACATGTACATGCACTTACAAAGCAAATAAATATCTAATAAATAACATAATGATGAACCTCAAGTTCTAGAATAACAGCAAATTGCTATATTGCATAAGATTTCTCAATTTTTCACATACTGGTATATCTTGCTTGGATTATTTATGTGTTTTCTACACATGCATGTTAAACCACATAAAGAGATATTGCCATTTTATCAATGANTCTAACATTCACTTAATAATTTGAATCTTTTGTTACATTCTCTGATAAGTTCTTTGTTGATTCTTTGTTTTAAAAACTTTCTCCCAAACAGCTGCCTGTATGGTTAATTCATCTTAGAAACGATTATATAGTGTAAAAGAGGAACCAAGAATGAATCAGAATAGAATGGCAATTTGTTGGTTGATTCTAGAAATCAGATTAATAGGAAAAGTTACCAGGGCCACAATAGCCAAAAAGAAAATTTGATCCCCACCAAAAATCCTTGAAAGATGCCTAGAAGACAAANACCACTTTATCTCACTTCTGTGTGTGAGATAAAAAATTTCAACATATAAATGCACATAGTAGAATAGTGGTTACCGGGGCCTGAGGTGAGAAGCAGAGTAAGATAGAGAAGGTTGATCAAAGGAAATAAAATTTCGGTTGTAGTGAGTAATAAGTTAAATATCTAATAACATAATGATATCTATAGTTAGTAGCAATGAATCAAGTTCTTGGAAATTGGTGAGCAGATTTTTAAGCATAATTCACAATAATAAATGATAAGTATATATGATAATAGATGTTAAGTGCACTGACTGGGCAATTTCACAGCTAATACTCATTATAATATATCATATTATAATATATATATTTCATTATCAATTTAGAAAACAAATATTTTTCTTAAAATATCTGAGGAAAACTAGGTGTGGCACATGGCTTTAATCCCAGCAGTGGGGAGGCAGAAGAAGGGGGTTCTCTGTAAGTTCCAAGCCAGCCTGGTCTACGTAGTGAGTTCTAGGAAAGACAGGGCTATGCAGAGAGACACTACCTCAAAGAACCAAACAAAAAATAAAATAAAATAAAAAATAGAATGCTGCAGATACTGGAAAGTATACTCTCAGGANAAGCAGGCACTTGAGACAATTTTAAACATAGATAAGGTTAAATCTATTCTAGCAATCTAACCACTTGAGGAACATACAAGTGATGCAAATCTCAGTTAAATTATTTCTTAGCCTGAACATGTCTTGCTTTTAAAATTATAAATGTTTTTATAGGTTAGACTAGAGGTACCTCATCAAATTTTCAGTTTTACAATGAGCCTACAATGTTTTAAGGGGAACAAATCAGGTTAAAGACACAATGATTCCTAGCTATGCTACTACGCTATTGCAAACTCTCAGAAAGTCAAGTTCATATGGTGCTAAGAAGAGATTTACCTACTGTGTTATGATACTCTACAAAAAGAATTTTCTCCAGCTAAATGCCAAAGTGCTTAATGCTTATTTAGGTTCATCATGACCTGCTGTGCATTTTATCTCTTTTTTTTCTTTAACACTGCAAATCCCCTAGGGAGAAAAACAGGACACAGTAACGAAAGAGCTGAGTCATCATTGTTCCACCCAAGAAATAGCTAGACCATCAGAGACCATCAGAGTCAGGCCATGTTGTACATTTAGTATGATTAAAAACAAATCCAAATATAAATGGTGTGTTTCACTGGTTTCCCGAAAATCTTTCCCTGTTCACAATTGAAAATACTAGAATAGAACTGATAGTCATTCAAACACTGAAATGAAGGGAAGAAAATTAATTGAAAGAGTTGATTGACCCTGGGCTTTGATATGAAATCAAGAATGAATGAGAGCTTGCATTTTGGAAAGTATAGACAAACTATGTTGAGCAATATATGTGCACACACACAAGTATGTATATACACACACACACTCATATATGTATATATATATATACATATATATATATATTTCTTTGCAACAATTCAATGAGTTCATGTTAGCCTTTACCAATTATCAAATATAAAATTTCTAAAAATTAAAACAGGGTTAAATTAAGATAATCAAAAGGGTTTGATGTTTGATGTNGTGACTCATGCCTATAGTACCAGAATTTTAAGGATAGAAGAAAAAAAGGATCTTAAATTCAGGGACAGTCTGGGCTACATGGAAAAACTTAGGCCAGTGGTTCCCTGTGTTAAAAAAATAATAATAAAATAAAATAAAAATAAGAGGAAAGAACTCATTATTGTAAGACAAAGGTGTAATAGTTCAGGAATACNTACATAGAATTCCCAATACCAAAGAATTGGGGCCTATTCATGATGAATTTCTACTTAAATGACTAGCATATATTTTATCAACTCTGAGATTACTTTAGTCTTTTGGACAATTTAGAAAGAATTGGCAGTTTAGAATCACTATTGATAGGAAAATCATGATGAGTATTAAGATTTAACACATATAATACTTTCCATCTCTCTCTCTCTCTATATATATATATATATATGTATATATATATATATAAACTACAGTTCTTTTTTAATGAAAGATTATGCATTACAAAAACAGAATGAAAACACAAGATCTATACTAGTACGTGCAGTATCTCACTTCTATTCCAAGCGAAGTGAACGAGATAAACATGTTTTCTGTACTCACTGAGCTTATACTGCATTGGACCAATGATCAGTAAGAGACCATAATACCTATTTTCATTTCATTCGTTATATATTGTGGCAATACAACCTTCAAAGAAAGGTACACAATGGCATAGGACTATATGAACCGAAGAGCATAGTAGATTGAAGATAGAAACCAGAGCTCTTGATACAATTAGATTTCCTCATCTAAGATAAATTTAACTGAAATATATAATCCACAAACATAAGGCAGGAAGCTGCTTGACACAGGTCTTGGTAATGAGAATTTGGACATGGCAGCAAAAGAGTAGTAAACAAAAACAAAAATAACAACAGCAGCTCCCTAAAATTGTAAAGCATGTGTACAGCAAAGGAAATAAGCAACAAGATGAAGAGGCAGCCTGAGAATCAAGGGAAATAGTTGTGCATTGTTTGCTTTTCTGCTGCTATAAAATATCAAGACCAAGATAACGTAAGGAAAATGGAGTTTATTTTGGCTTCTAGTTCTGGAGGGGTAAGAGTCCATCATGGTGCCGCTGGGCATGGTGGCACACACCATTAGTCTCAGTACTCTTCTGTACTCAACACAGGATGCAGATGCAGGTTGATCTCTATGAGTCTGAAGCCAGAATAGTCTACATAGTGAGTTCTAGGCCAGCCAGAGCTACATAGTAAGACCTTGTCTCAAAAAATGAAAAAAGAGTCCATCATGACAGAGAGGCATGGCAGCTGTCAGGTATGGCCAAGCAGGAAGATGACAGTTCACAACTTCAACTACAAGCACAAGGCAGAGAGAATAATCTTGGAGTCACATGAGGCCTTTACATCTCAAGGCCCACTATTTACACTTGCTTCTTCTAGCAAGGATTGAACCTATAAACCAGCTACATTCAACCTGTGGATCCTGACTTCTTTGGGGGGTGTCAAACAGCTCTTTTACAGGGGTCACCTAAGAACACATACATATCAGATATTTACCTTAAAATTCTTAACAGTAGCAAAATGACAGTTATGAACTAGCAATGAAAATAATTTTATGGTTGGAGGGTCACCACAACATGAGGAGTTGTGTTAGAGGGTCACAGCACTAGAAAGGTTGAAAACCACCACTATAAACCTTCCCAAGTAGCAAAACCAACTGGGAACAAAAATCTTTAATATCTGAGCTCATGGGTTTAATTCTTACTCAAACAACTGTTAGTTGTAAACCAAATGTCAGATAAGGAGTTAGTACCTGAAATGTATGAAGAATTCATGAAAGTCAACAGCAGAAACAAAATTTCCAAAGAATATAATAATATTAGTAATAGGCAAAGGATAATTCTAAGAAGATATTTCTAANTCAGATATTTCTAAGAAGGCATATAGGAATGGGTGTTCAATATCATTGACTAGAAAAATACAAATCAAAACCACATCCATAGTCTGTGAAGATGGATCAATCAGTAAGAATGCTTGCCTTTCTGACTTCTCAGAAAATTGGGAATCAATCTACCTCAAGACCCAATGATACCACTCTTGAGCATAAACCCAAGGCATGCTCAATCCTACTACAAGGACACTTAGTCAACTATGTCCATAGCAGCATTATTTGTAATAGCCAGAACCTGGAAACAATCTAGATGCCCATCAACTGAAGAATGGATAAAGAAAATGTGGTACATATACACAATGGAGTATTACTCAGCTGTAAAAAACAATGACATCATGAAATTTGCAAGCAAATGGATGGAACTAGAAAATATCATCCTGAGTGAGGTAACCCAGACTCAGAAAAACAAACATGATATATACTCACTCATAAGTNGATACTAGATGTAAAGCAAAGGGTAACCAAACTACAACCCACAGCTCCAGAGAAGCTAGGAAACAGTAAGGACCCTAAGAGGGATGCATGGATTGCCTTGGAAAGGGGAAACANATGAGATCAGAGATCTCCATGAGTAAACTAGGGACCCGGGGAGGGGGGCGGCGCTATAGAGCAGAGGGGATGAAGAATCAAAACATGAGGGAATGAGATGGTCAAGCTAGGGGAGGGACAGAGTGGGAGAGCAATGAAAGAGATATATTGATAGAGGAAGACATTATGAGGTAAGGGAGAAACCTAGTGCTAAAGAAATTCCCAGGAATCTGCAAGGATGACCCCAGATTAAACTACTAGCCATAGTGGCGAGGGTGCCTGAACTGGTCTACCTTGGTAATCTGATTGGTGACTACCCTGTCATCATAGAGCCTTCATCCAGTAACTGGTGGGAGCAGATGCAGAGATCCACAACCAAGCACCAGGTCTAGCTCTGGGAGTCCAGTCAAAGAGAGAGAAAAGGAATTATATGAGCAAGGGGGGACCAAGATCATGATGGGGAAACCTACAGAGACAACTGAACCAAGCTCATAGGAACTCACGAACTTTAGACTAACAGCTGTGGAACCTGCANAGGACTTGACTAGGCCCTCTGCATATGGGAGACAGTTGTGTAGCTTGGTCTGTTTGAGAAGCCCCTGCAGTAGGATCAGGATCTATCCCTGGTGCATGAGCTGGCTTTCTGGAGCCCATTACNTATGGTCAGATGCCTNGCTCACCCTTGTGCAGCAGGGAGGGCCTTGGTCCTGTCTCAACTGAATGTATCAGGCTTTGCTGACTCCCCATGGGAGGCCTTACCCTTTTGGAGGAAGGGATGGGGAGTGGGTTGAGGGAAGACTCAGGGAAGTGGGAAGAGGGATGAGAGGAGGAATCTATGGGTGGTATTTAAAATGAATTAAAAAATAAATAAATAAATAAATTTTAAAAAAGAATGCTTACCTTTCAAGCACAAGGACTTGAATTGTATCCTACAAACCCTTATAAAATAACCAGGTGTACAGCATACAATAGAGGCTCACTGGCTAGCCAGCCTAACTGACTTGGAAAGCTCCAGGTCCTTGAAAGTTCCTATCTAAAACACAAACAACAACCACAACAGCAACAAAACAAAAGGCAGTGGACAGGGGTTGAGAAATGACACAAAGAGGTTTTATTCCAGCCTCCACAATCATGCACACACATGCACTTACACACACACACACACACACACAAAACATTCACTTCATACCTTTTAGATGTCTATTTCAGGAAGGTCAAGAGATAACAAAGGCTGGCAAGGGTATGAAGGTTTCCCAAATTAACAGTAGCACCAGCAGTAATTACATTCCTGGGTATATAATATATCCAAAGAGAATAGTATCAATATTTTTAAAAAGATATCTTTATTCTCATGTTTATTACTGTAATATTCACTATAACCATGATATGGAGAAACCTTAAGTATCTATTAGTGAATAGATGTACAAAGAAATATGCATGCTGCATGTGTATAAATAGCAATATATATATATATATATATATATATATATATGGAGAGAGAGAGAGAAAGAGATGATTATTGTTTTTCCATACAAAAGGAGGCACCAGTTGCCATTAGCACAACATGACTGAGACTGGAAAGTACTGTGTTAAGTGAAATAAGCCAAACTGAAAACATGGTTTTACTTGCATGTAGTCTTTCAAAATTGAGTTTATGGAGAAATGAGAAATGAATTGTGGTATTCATGGACTGGGGGTTGGAAGATACTGGTATATGTTAGATAAAACTTTCCCATTATATAGTGATGTCCTGGCACTTTAGTGCACACTAAAAGGTGACTATGGTTAATGCTACAATATGTGGTTGGTATCTGAAGAGGGAGAAGATGTTAAATCATATCTCACCAAAACAGAAGTAGTTCTGAAATGATGGGTGTGCTAATTCAACTGATGGATTGTGCTAATTCTTTCACAATTTNTGTGTATATCAAATGTTCACATCACACACTTTTTAAATGGGCAATTTTGCCAATTCACCTCAATAAACCTGATCCCTCCCAAATATGCATGGCAACAAAGAGAAGTGCAGCTCATATTTTCCAAAAGGGATATGATTTGGGTAGAAGAAACCCAAAGTCACCATAAGTGAGTTTTGCATTGGAAAAAGGATTGCAGGAGATGATATGGGGCAGATGTAAACCAAGACCTTTTAGCCCATGCCGAGGATTAGTCTTTCCCTTTCCCCATGAGCAATAAGAAATAGACTTGATTGGAGTCTGAAGGTGATAGGATTATCATATTTTTAAAAGATATTCTTAGTAGAAAAGCATAGTTTTGGGCTGGAGATTATAAAAGCACTTGTGAAGCCTTTGAAGAGGTGCAAAATAATAGCAGGGCCTGGTGCATAGTAGAGATAGTGAGAACAGAAGAATTAGAAAGATNGAGTGTTGATGCTCACTGGAAAGGGAGGAAAGAAGGAGTTGAGGACTTCAAGGCTACTGGGCATCTGGGTGGCTGGTGTGGCTGCCTCGTGTAAACAAGGATGTACTCATGATGCAGAAGGCTCTGTGGTCCTCAGCCACTGAAGGGGAAGATTTAGCAATGTGTCTGGAAGTAATTTGTAGATATGGTAAACTCAATTTAATAAGATCGGAGTTCTAGTCATTCTAAGTGAAGTGAGCAACAAGGAAAAACAAATACTATATAGCATCGCTTAAGGTAGAGTCCTTTAAAACATTATCATAAACACAGAGAATATAGTGGTTGTTATCAGTATATTCTCATATCATGTCCTGCAATCCTTTTTCCAATGCAAAACTCACTCATGGTGACTTTGGGTTCCTTCTAACCAAAATCATACCTCTTTTGGAAAATATGAGCTGCACTTTTATTTGTTGCCATGTGTATTTTTGGGTCAGGTTTATTGAGGTGAATTGGCAAAATTGCCCATTTAAAAAGTATGTGATGTGAACATATGTGGTTAGGAAAACTCTAATCAAAAACATGAAAGCATTTCACCTGTTGTGGTGGATGCCATAAGAAGCACAAGAAATAGCAAAGCTTGGCAAGGGTGTGGAGGAAACAAAGAGCTCTACAGTTTATGAGTGGAAATGCAACATTCAAGTAAAAATGACTTTTGAGCAGTTCNCTATATGGGTTTAGCAGGAAGAGAGATGGTTAGTGAGAGCCTGTGATATGCCAGATATTGTTTATGTGGTCTATTATAAGGGCCTTATTCTCATGAGTTTACCCTGCTGCCNTAAGCATATCCTTCAGGTATTTTAACTTGAGCTAGGAAGCTACTAAATTACCAGAGAGAAGTCACATATTAAAAAGAGAATTAAGCTAAAACAATCCCTCAAAGCTTACATGTTTATGGGCAAAAAGGGCAGATATGTTGGTCTGTGAAGAAGTTGCCTAGAGGAGAACTAAGAGCTTGTGTTGGAAGCATGGCAGAATAAAAANTGTAGTGCTCTAGTGACAACTGGTAAAAGACAGGAGAGACAGCTGTCAAAGTTGAAATTTCATCCATGTATAGACGCCATTTGTGAACTTGCTACAAGCTGCACAGGGGAAGGTTGGGAAGATGCAGGCTAAAGAAGCTTGGGGTGATTAGGAGTGCACACACTACTTTCTCTGTTCATGAGGGTGATATAAAGAACAATAGCAACCAGGGCCAGAGCTGCAGGTAGATGGGGAGTCAGTGAGTCAATGGGATTGTCCTTTTCAAAGAATGCAATAAAGAAATGGTTCTCAAACAATACCATGTCAATGTTGTTGNTAAACAATATGGAAGCTNCATAAAAAAGCACACAATCCCCAGAAACGACCTACAAAGTGTGTTTGTGCCTCCTCACCAGAGCTATATATGTAAGTAAAGGAGAGTGTTCTATGATCAGCCTTCAATGCATAGTCTCTTGGACAGCAAATGTAATTTAATGAAAGCCGTTAAAGACTAATAAAGTTCAGCCACTGTCAAATGCACCTGACCGAGTGAAAGGTCTTCATAGTCACTTGCCTCATCCAGGATAACTGTGTGTCAGCACTGTCACCCCCTGTCCTCTAAACTTCAGACCTCTCTTGTTTATACTCCATCACAATACCTTATCCCTCTAAAATTACTTCCTCTGGTTACAGTAATTACTTAAATTCTCAGTGAAATCCAAAAAGCCTTATCCTGGCACTTAATGGCACTAAAGTTAAATAAAAAGAAGGGAAGATAAACTGTTTTGGCACTCTATCCTTAAAACCTGGCTTTGGGCCTCATTTTAAAACATATCACTGAAGGTCTCATCGTATTTCTTCCTGTATTCAATAAACGGTTAAGTGGTCATGCATTCATTATGCCATAAGCTGCACACGGATGCAAATGGATGCCATTTATAATATTTTACAGTGTTTTGAAGTTCCAAGCCCATCTAGAATGATAAAGACTTGGGAAATGTTAACCTACCTCACAATCTTTTTTTTATTGCATTCTTTAATAGATCGGTGCAATTTCTTTGCATGCTATAAAAGTCAAGAAAGTATTTCCTTGGTATTAAATGGTAACACATGGAGACCATTTGGTTTTTAAGAAGAATGTTCCCTACTTGTGATTTGTGTTTTTTAATGCCCTTTCCCTTCCTCTTGTTCTTTCAGGGACAGTTTGATTCAGAGTAATGGAGCGGTAGAAATTAAATGAGTGCGCATGAAGTCCAATGAACTCAGTGTACTGCTTATCTTGTAACTATACTTAATCTAAATAACCTTTTTTATGCTCTGTTGGAATGGCATTTCCAAAAGGCTATATTGTAGTAAATGAGAGTATATGTCAGTAAAGATTTGCTAGACAAATCAGATCTCATCGAGAAGTATATCTATCCATTACTATTTAATACACACTTGAGTGTGAAGGGCAATTTTTTCGTGTGTGTGTGAACANACCGTTAACATTTACAATCATTTAAACTATATTATCCATCTTTCCTCCTTTCCATTTTTATTTTAATTTTACTTGTTTACTTATTTATTTATTTCCAGTGAAGACCTCTAAACAGAAATTGCTTCCAGAAGAAACAATAAAATAATTTATATATGCACACGTCATTGACTCAGTTTTCCTTAACAAATGTATAGCCTAGGAAATGAAAGCTTTCTGAGGCATGATGCCAGTGAAAATACTGAATGGGAAAGAATGCAATCCATGGACACAAAACACATGTCAAGCCTGTTCATTGACAGCAAGTTCCATTATCTTTCTACCAACACAGGTTTCTTTCTTAATTTTGATGGAATGATTTAATAATAAACAGGATATAAAGAAAGATCTTTTCTATATCTGAACTATTGCTCTGCCTTTGGTCTTTTGTGGAAATGGGTAAATGCATATGAGCTATCAAGTAACTTTACTTCCTCCACTGNCTTAAGGAAAACTTGCTACTCTNGTTGGACACGTCGACTTTGTTCTCACATCTGGTCAGCTGACCTAGACATGCATCCTCTCCTGGGATTCCTGTGCAGCTAGCTCTCTCCTCTTTGACTGCTTCAGAAGACAGCACTCATGCCTGAAGCCTTTACACTCTACCTGATTGTTACCATGATTGAGTTCCTTCAGGTTCCCACTGTATCTGCCCACATGACCAAAGGACAACCTGGAACTTGGATTCATGGTTGATGGGCTCTCATCACCTTAGTGAGAAGCCCTTCCTTTCTGTCTGAATATTTCATGAGACTATATAAATAGCAACAACAACAACAACAACAACAAAAACCAACTCAGTGATAAATAAATGTCTAAAAGCCATTAAAAGTTTTATGAATGACTGTTACAAAAATTGCTACTAAGCTCAGAACCTTTATCCATGACTTCTTTTGGATCTTTAGAAAACAGTGTTTCATGCTTTTATATAGGTAGGATTGGTAATTCACTTCACTAATGCAACTTTTAGTGGTATAACCTGAAAAGAGAACTANGAAATTTTGTTAAAGTAGGGCTATTGTTCAAATATAGTCAAATGATAAAATGCATTGAGTAAGCTAACTTTGCCCAAGTTTGCTTGAAATGGAATGCTCTCATTATTATCAACCATCTAGGAAGAGAAACAACCTTACTAATTCTCAAAAGAACATACTATGAAATTCAATATATTCCATCAGCTAAAACTCCTACTAGCTCAAAATGTATATAATTCTCAAATCACTAACCCAACAGCATACTNCATTTTAAAACATTTCTCATAGAAAATAATGCTTACCAGAACTTTTATTAGTTTGCCATAATTTTAGAAGAAGTTCTAGCCAGGATAATAAAACAAAAATGAATACATCCACATTTCTAAAAGGAAGATCAAATTATCACTAGCTTTAAATGATACAATGTGCTGTTTTCAAGACCTAAGAAAATCAAGTCAAACTAAAATTATTCAGAGTTCACCATATACAATATCTCAAAACATTTATGTAGATTTNCCATTCATTACTTAGAGGGCATGGTAATAAAATTTGAGAGTAAATATATCAAAATATATTTAGATAAAACATAAATCATATGAACAAAATGAAAATTTCAAAAATTACACAAGAACAGGATATAATGTAGTATAATTACCATATATGAACAAAATTTCCTGTTGAAGACATTAGATAGATTATCTTGTATGTGGTATTGAGACAATTTGCTAACTACTTAAAAACTGTGCAAGGGTAACAGTATCTGCTTAAAATTCATACAGAATGTGTTTAAAAATATGAAATAATTTCAAACATAATTTTCTTACATTTATTTGTGAGGAATGAACAGATGTCATGTGAGAGTTGGTTCTGTCCATCNTGTTGGTTCCAAGGACAGAACTCAGGTTGCCAGGCTTGGCAGCAAACACCTGCATTCATTGAATCATCTCTCTGGTTCTAGTTTTATTTTAAAAAGTATAAGGTATTTATTAGAGACTCTAGCCAACAGTGATGTCTTCTTAGGCAACCCTAAAGTCCTTGTTTTCCAAATGTCGAGGACAAGTCCNCTGTCAGTTCCTGTGTTCACTAATGTTCAGAGCTTTAGGATGGGGAGTACCCCAGTCAGATGGGAGTACCCCAGAAGATGATTTGCCTGAGACCCACCACCACTGTTTTACTCATTGCCTACTATTGCCTCGGCCTCAGATCAATTGCAGTCTCTACCTACCTTGGATTAAATAGCATTTCTTTTGTTGTTGTTGTTGTTTGCTTGTTTTTTAGAGACAGAGTTTCTTTGTGTAGTCCTGGCTGCCCTGAACTCGATCTGTAGACCAGGCTGGCCTTGAACTCACAGGGATCTGCCTGCCTCTGCCTCCCTCCCCAGTGTTGGGATTAAAGGTATGCACCATCACCTCCCAGCTAACTAGCACTTTTTGCCATTGACCTAACACACAAACCTAGATGATTTTCTTCCAATACTCAACATTTAAAAGCTAGTATATGAATGTTTTCCCAACACCACCTTTTGCTTCCTGACAATTAGAGTTATCAATTCCACTGGACGTCTCCAAAGACATTCGTTATTTGAGTTCCACTTCTCATTTCCCTCAGAGACCTCCCAGGTTGCTTCCTA
>LZPO01009096.1:17136-29720 GCA_001675575.1 Neotoma lepida
AAAAGCTCAAGAGAAACAGGCCCCCTTGGTGTCTGCTCTCTAAGAAACAAAGAGATAACATACTAAAACAAATTATGCCAGCTTTAGAATGGATAAAATATAATAGATGGAAAAGAGGTAAAAAATATTAAAAATATATACCAAAAAAAAACATAGACAACAAAAAGATTGGGATGATCTATGACAGTAAAGAAAGACAGAGAATACCTATAGCCTCTTTCTCAAAACCAAAAAGACTAAGAAAGGAACTAAAGACTTTCAAGTGTTAACCACACAAGCGGCGGGCACCTGGCATGGACTCCCTCCCCTATTGTCCATTACATTTGTGGTTAATAAGTTTCTCATGTATTTTACACAATACTGAATGATTGTTCTTGGAGATATCTGAGCGTGACCAGGGCACGGTCTGATTTATTGGGGAAAGTACATATCCATGAAGATTGTGTATTCAATTCTAAGTTTTCCTTTTTACTAACTGCCCATAAAAACGCTGTGCTTAGCAACATTAAACACAGTCAGCTTCACAGTTCCTTTGAGTCTGTGGCTTTCTGTCATCCCGTCGATCCTCACCCACCTGAGTACCAGAGACCCCCCGGTTCTCCTATGCGACTGAGTCAGTCTGCGGCAGTCAACCTTTGGATTCACTCCTTAAATGCCATCCACCTTGGTTTTTGATACAAGTCCTCTCATTGGCTGAATAGGCCTTTTAGCAGTTGTGCCAGACTTTTTCCCATGGGTTCTAGAGATGGAATTCAGGTCCTCATGCTTGCATGGTAAGCNTTTTACCAACTGAACTACGGCCTCAACCCCCAAACCCATTATTTTTCGCAACTAATATATACCAATCACACTATTAAAAATGAAGTACCCNAGGGATATAACTAGCCCATTACAGANGCTCTCAGCCTCTGTTTTGTNGAAATGTAAGCTAAATATTACAAACAAGAGTAGGGAGAAAACACGTGTCCTCTTCCCTNTGTGGGAGAAGATANTGCATTTCAGATTTCCTGGTGTGACAGATACTTTAATTTATGACTGTCCCCGAGAGAGTATCTATCAAGACTGTGAGATACACACAGCCCGTGTGTATCTCATCCCATCATTCAAATGTCAGTGACCTATAGATGGTCAATGAGAGTGGAGGTTTCTGATTAAAGTAACTGCTGAGAATGGCAAAAAGACCCTGCTAAAATCACTTAGCTGCACCAGCAGTTGAGAAACATGGGAAATTCTATTTTCTTAGGGAGAAACTCAAGCCAGGAACATTCCACAAGGAAGATTAGTTTCAGTCATAAAGTACCGTGCCACAGTCTCCTTGAAGGAAATGAGAGGAGATTGCTTTGCAATTTTGTAGCATCTCTTAGAGGTCTAAGTCACTTGTGGTGACGTTGCGGAATGTGACACTAACTGCCAGGCCATCAGTAACATACATTGTTGTGAGCTACCGAAGTACCNCACAGAGGCAGGTAGGAGTCCATTTGTCTTCCTGAGAGCTTAATTTACTACTGGCAGGTATTGGCCTGAGGCTCACAGAGGAACAGAATTNACACTCACTGGGCACCTATTATCATTCAGNACTTGGAGTGACACCTGTGTGCACTATCTTATTTGGTCCCTACAATCCAAAAACAGATACTAACGTGCTGTGGTTTGTCTGTCCCTCAAAACACAGGTGTTGGAAACCTACTTAGTGGGAAGAGATAAAGAGATAAAGAGGGCTCTTCCCTCAAGAATGAATTAATGTGATTGTCAGAGGGGTCTCATTTGTGAGAAATTGAGTTTTCCTTTTCCTTTTTTTTGGGGGGGGGTTGTTTGTTTGTTTGTTTGTTTGAGGCAGGGTTTGTCTGTGTAGCCCTGGCTGTCCTGGGACACTTTGTAGACCAGGCTGGCCTTGAAATCCGAAGCCCACCTGCCTCTGCCTCCCCAGTGCTGGGATTAAAGGTGCAGGCCACCCAGCCCAGCTGGATTTTCAACATAAACAAGCGTGGCTTTCCTTTGCTCCCTTTTTTTTCCTTTCTGTGTTCTACCATGGAATGGCACAGCATGAAGGACCACACCAGATTCCAGTGTTCTGTTCTTGGGCTTCTCAGACTGCCCTATCAGGAACCAAATGAATCTCTATTCTTTATATGGAGAAGCAAGATGGGCACCTTCACTTTACAGATAAAGAAATGAAGGGCAGATGCTGTAATGTGGTCAAGACCACAAACAGGAGTCTCAGCAGAGCTACCAAATCCATGATGTCTCTATTATACAGGACTGCCACTGACAGAGCACAGAAAGTAACTTTCATCCTTTCATAGTCTTACACTCAACCCGACATTCACCACCCATTCCTTTGCATATGTGTGTTTCATGATAGTTTATTTTGTTTAGGGCTTGGTTTGTTTGTGTTTTGTTTCCAGACATAGTCTCACTCTGTTTTCCAGGCTCGCAAAGAACTCACTCTGTAGCCAACACTGACTTTACATGTATGGCAGTTCTCCTGCCTCATCTCCCCAAAGGATGACAGGTGTGAGACGCTGCGCCTGGCTTTACTACCCGCTCCTAAAGATAGCTTCAGGTGTGTACAGGTGGTTACTACAGTTTGTGCCACTGGAAATGTCACACGGCTAGGGTTCTACATTTTTCTTCAAGCCCAAATTTCTTTTTTTAAAGATGTATTTATTTTATTTTATGAACATGAAAGTTTTGTCTGTGTGTGTGTATATGCTCATGTTTGTGCCTGGTACCTAAGAAAATTGGAAGAGGGTTTCACATTCCCTGGAATTGGAGTTACAGATGGCTGGAAATCACCACATGGGTAGGGGGGAATTGAACATGGGCCTTCTATGAGACACAGTGGTTCTCAACCTTCCTAATGCTGCAACCCTCTAATACAGTTCCTCATTATGTGGTGACCCTCAACCATAAAATTATTATCATTGCTACTTCATAACTATAATTTTGCTACTGTTATGAATTGTAATGTCTTAAGTGGTCTTAAGTGACCCCAGTGAAAGTTGTTTGATCCATGGGGTCATGACCCACAGATTGAGAACCAGGGCTTTAGATTATTCCCTCACTGCTCATGGTTATTTTATTTAAGTGTTTAAACTATCTGTCCAATCCTTCTTCTTTGTGTTTACTTGAGCCTGTGTGTGTGTGTGTGGGGGGGGTGATTATAGCGTTCAAATGAGCTCAGATGTCAGTGCTTTCCCCATCAAGGCCTTGCTTATCCTCCCTCACCTGAGCCCTGTTGAGTTTAAAGACCTGGGTGTCAGCAATCCGTAGAGGAGGGAATGACTACTGCTCTGAGAGAATGTGTGCAGAAACAGCAAGCTTCCCATCACCCTCACACACCCACATCAAGTTATGCCACAGTCACCTAGCCTGGGGGACTCAGGAAATCACCTCCCAAGAGCCTTTCCCAGACAACTCCGTTTGTTTTCCCTCCAGCCTGTGCTTCTCTTTTTCTTTCCTGGTATTTTTGGTGGTGGTGTGGAGAAGTAATTGATGCTGGTTTGTTTACCTTCCTGACTATGTCCACAATGCTCAGTGGCCACCTATGACAGGGAACCCTCGTTAGCCAACCTGAGAGCTACCTCAAATTTAGAAAAGTGTACCTTTGACTTAAGCCTGTGGCATATGGCTGCCTTGAACAGCTGTGATGGGTGTATTTAACGACACGTAGAATTTCCGTATTCATTTGGAAAAAAAAAAAAAAGGCAGTTACTCTTGACCTTCTTGGTCCTGCAAGCCCCATCACCAGCATCACCAATGAGAAGAGTATTCTGAACGACAAGCATAGGTTCACTTTATTTTACTATTTTCCCACCAGATTTCTGCCTCAGATTTGTCAGAGGTCAGAATGTGAGGTTCATTTGAATGAACTCCCAGGTGTCATCTATTCATCAGGTGAAATCCTATGCCCACTTTAAATACACTTTGCTGCCATTTCTCTGAGTAAACTGTCCCCTGGGACCCTGTTAGACCAGCATCCTGCACCTGGCTCCCTACCTTGTGATTACTCTCACTCTTCTCAAGCTGTTCGGAGGTCATTGCTTATGTAAATTCAGAATTCCCATTATCGTCTTTCTGGGAGGATGTTCACATACTTTTGCTATGTCCTCCTCATGCTCAGTTAGAAGGAGCAACAGGTGGGCTGTTGAATACTCCTGTCCACATTGTTGCTTTCTTAAAATAGTAATGCTATATTATAATATACAAAATAAAAATAAGAAGACAATATATTCCATTAGAACCCTCCATTGTTTCTGGAAATAATATTTCAAGGGTTAAAGAGATAGTGCAGTTTGTAAAACGCTTGCCTTACAAACATGAGGACCTGGGTTCAGTCCCTAGAACCTATAAAACAAGAGCTGAATGTGGTGGCACACACTTGTAATCTTGGCAGTAGAGAAGTGGACACAGGTGAGTCCCTGAGNCTCACTGGTCAACCAGCCTAGATTACTTGATGGGTTCTAGGCCAATGAGAGACCTTGCTAAAACTTACATGAGAACAAACAAAAAACATGAACAACACCTGAGAAACTATGCCAAAGATTGTTTCTTAACCTCCACACATCTGGACACACAAGTGCCCTTACACATGGGCATACATGAGTATCTACACACACACACACACACACACACACACACACACACACACACCAGATGTCATTTCAGAAGCATCTAACTTTCTTAGCAGCATTGCAAGATGCCCTGTAGTTCCCAAATAGGGACTTAGTAACTGTATCTTAATACTGGAAGGCTGAAGAAACCAGGAGTCAACTACTTCTAAGGGATGAAGTAAATGAGGTGCTCAAGAAGGAAAGAAGTGATTAGACACTAAACCCCAANTCTGTAGTCTCTCATATCATAACATACTAATTCTTATTTTAATGTGAAAATTCTAAGCTTTTGTTTAAGCTTGTTTTGTTATTACTTTTTGAGCCAATTCATCAAATACTCTGTTTAAAATATTTTATTTGTATAAAAGCATTATTTGTTATTTCCCCTTCCTTTCAAGAGTCAATAAGGGCAATTTTATTTTCAAAAGAAATAATCTTTTACTCCCTTAGTTGACTCAGGCCTCCACTGAAAATGCTAATACCCATGGGATCCCACTGACTGAGCATAAAGAAAACAGGTGCCTGGCCCCACTGCCTGAAGGTCCAGGTTAATAAGCCATGGTTAAGGTTAATGCCTGTTCTTACATGGTCATCAATCCTCTTTAGAAAAGGCCAGTGCAATGGGATTTGCCACACCTGTCAGTCAGTTAGACTTCAGACACCAACAAGAGGCAAGAACAAAAGCTAACACCAGAGAGAAGATAAAGGTCAGAGCAGTTTGACAGTTTGATGTACATGAATCAGAATTCTGTATTAGCCCACACTAAGTTGCTGCTATTTTTCTTCCCATTCTTATGTGCATGTCCAATGGAAGTATGCTTCTTCATGGCTTATATTATGCTATAAAGAATTAACTGTTACTAAAAGTTTATGTGGTAACCCTTATAAGGTATGTGTTAACAGTAGATTAATATTAAAATAGTTTGTATATTTTCATGTATCCAAATAGTTCTCCTCATAATGTCATCTTATGAGCATAACAACTACTTTTAACATCGTTATCATCTATATGGATTTTCTCCATCTCCAAACCAACTTCC
Organism: Neotoma lepida; assembly: GCA_001675575.1. NCBI lineage: Eukaryota > Metazoa > Chordata > Mammalia > Rodentia > Cricetidae > Neotoma > Neotoma lepida. The sequence continues at coordinate 22,790 of LZPO01009096.1, forward strand.
ATTGCTCTTATTCACTTAATTTATATTTAGTGGTAGCTTGCTATTATGCTCAACTATTATCTGCCCAGCGCTATGCTAGACTCTAAGGACAAGACCAACATTCAGTCTCAGGGAACGTAAAGGAGTGTAAAGTAAGCCAAGCACGTTATTCTCTTATTTATGTTATTCAACAATATTAATAAACAGAGTACTCGGAATGAAGGGCACAATGTGTGAAAATTGGGAGAAGCATTGAAAGCATTAAAAGATGTCTGGGTATTTTCAGTGGAAAGCTAGGCACGGTTCAAGCACCCTTTCTAGGTTATTGAGGTGGTTGAGTTGAGTCTTTCATTATCTCTATGTCATTTTATAACCATCAGTGATTTATAACTGATAGCAATGCAAGTGATGCTCGTCTACAGGAATGAAACTTGTTTTTCTAGGGGAGATACAATTAATTCTTCCACATACATTCCATTCCCTGCCACTCAACCCTACCCATGAATCCTCTCATTCCCACATTTCCTCCCAAAGGCTTGCTTTGTGTATGCTTTTAGAAATCTTTTCAGTGTTGTATATGGCTCCTAGGACCATTTTCTAATTCCTCTGCCAGTTTTAAATATCTTACAGAGCCTGCATCACTGTTATCTCTTCTCTTTGTACTGTATAACATTCAAACTGTTTCCACTTTATGCTTAATGACTTTTTTCACTTATTTGAAAGGTAGTTCAAAACCTACCTTTTTAAATGAATGTCTACCCATTGTCTTACTCCAAACGAAGTTTCTAGTCCTCTGTTTTCCCTGACTGCTCAGTCCCACTAGTCCATTATCATCCACATTGATGAATAATTATTGCAGCTATGTCTATGACATGTTAAATATGAATGGTAAGCACCCAAAATACAAGACCTGATCGTTTTTACATCTCCATCACTGTCTTAGAAACTGGCACACAATAATGCTCACACATGTTTATGGGTTGAATGACTGAATGAGTGAGCTGCTAGCATGCTTACCACCATAGAAATATTTTTAGCCCCCCATAATTCACTGAGCTTAATTAGTAGACTGTGATATATGGTTTCTATTGGAAGTAAGACATCAGTAAGTGTAAGAATATAGATTTCTGAGTATCATCATGTAGAGGACCAGCCAATATTAAAAGAAAATCCTAATATTTAAAAATAAACATGAAATTCCAAGCTAATGAACATTTTCTTTAGCCTTAAGGTTAATTTTAGATAAATTGAGTAGAAAGTTCAGGTAGTAGTCATAGTAATAACATAATGCTATGTTTAATTTTCCAGCTTGGCCAACAATGCTCTTTTTAATCACTGGCATATTTGAGAATAGATATAGGTAGAATGAATATATCATAGGTGTAAGAGATACCAGACAAATGTCCCAGTTGAAGTTTATTATGACCATTCTGATAATTAACATTTAAGGAAAATAATTGTGGGTGGACGTTTTGGCATATGCCTGTAATCTCATCACTTAACAGGCAGAGTTATATGAATGGCACCAGTTCAGGCCACTGGTCTACAAAGGGAGTTTCAGGCCATGTCGGACAATGTTAAGACCCTGTCTCAAAGACAAAAACTAAACAAAACATCTAATTAATTGAAGTGNTACTTCTCTATTATTTTGAATATAAGTAGTTGAATGGAGATGATGGATTTAATCAAGTAAGGGGGTAGATCTGATGAATAACTTAGTGCTTTTGAGGGTGTGGTCCTCTGAGTTTTTAGAAAACCTGATTCTCAACTACTTCCGAATCCATTACATAATTTTTATTGCTGGCAATTATTCTCAACACAATTTTACCTGCGTTTTAAAATTTTAGTTGATTTCTATGGTTTAAAAATGATTTGAGTTAAGAGAATATTGTATATTCTTGATTTTATTGTAGTTGTCAAGGTTTCTCAGAAAAGAAGACAGGAAAAATAAAGCAGAAACAGGAGAAAAGGAAAGAAATTGGAAAGCTCTTGAGAAGGAGGTGAATGGGGGCAGAAGCTCACCCACAGGCTAAGGGCATGTCAAGCCTCCATTGGCATGGCTTGCCTACTTCCTTGGTGTACATTATGGCTACTTTCACATATCTAGGATAACATCATGGGAAGAGAAGAGTCTAGTTGGCACTTAAAATCTACAACAACTTCCTTCTTGAGTCAGTCCCCAAATATCACTGAAAAAGAGGAAGAGGAAGCCAAGGAGGGAAGAAGAAGAGTAGGAGAAGCAACGATGAGAGAATATAAGAGGAATTTAAGAAAAGAATGAGTTGAGAACTGAGATTGGGATGCATGCTTTGTTAATTCTCAGGCTAATGGAGGAATAGCCCAAGTCTGATCAGGCTTCTCTTTCTTGGAACTCAGAATTAGAGCAAACTCCCTCTTGATTTGGTAGAAAGATTTTTCAGAAGGCTATGATTGCTTGTAGCCACACGGCTCCCATGAGAAACTGAGCAAGTGTCACTTTGGAAACAGTCACTCAGAATCATGTAGCTCTTCCTCAAGAAGATCCACGCACAGAGATAAAAAGCCCCCCTAAATCAGGTCCTCCCATATCTTAATTTACATAAAAGTTACCCAAGGACCTTGACAAACTAAAGACTCTGACTCAGAAAGTCTGGGGTAGGCCTGAGAGTTTGCACTTCAAAAGCTCCCAGGTGGTGCTGATGCTGCAGGTTTATGGACCATGATTTGAGATTCAAGGCTCTTTAGACATGCTTATAAATCATGTTATTCCTTGTGTGACCAATACAAAGAGTATGGCAGGTCTGTTGGACTTCTTTGGGCTCTAAACATCCACAACCTTATCCTTATAGACTATGATCAGACTGTAGATTGCCATGGTGATTATCTTCTCTCCAAAGTCTCATTCATGTGCCNCTGGCATCTTTGTACCAGTAATGAAGTTCTCTTGTTTACACATTATCATAAATATAAATCATTATACAAATAACTTATGTTTGCTATTATATCCTGATAGCTAGACTATTTATCCAACAAGTTCACTTTAAAGTTTTACTTTTCGTTCCTTAAAAGAAAAAAAGATCACAGTCTGAGGACCTTACTCCTTTTTAGACCAGGAGATGGAAGAGGTTTCAGGGAAAATCCTTCTTTCTGAAAGAGCTTGTTTGAGCTAGCTTCCTACTCACCTCAGCCCTCAGCTCCCCTTCATGCTGTCATTTTCAATCCACTTCAAAATGTTTCCTTCCTTTACTCTATTTCATATTTCCAAACTGGAAGATAGGCAACTTACCAAAAGGAAAGTACACTATAATCAAGCCAAGACACCAAAAGGGACAAAACTACCACAAGTGTCTTAGTTATTGTTCCATTGTTGTGAAAAAACACCATGATCAAGACAACTTATAAAGGAAGGCCTTTAATTGGGGACTTGCTTATAGTTCTAGAGGGTTAGTTCATGACAATCTTGATGGAGAGCATGGTGGGGAGCATACCGGTGGGCAGGTTGCCATGGTGCTGTAGCGGTAGCTGGGAATTCACATCTGATCTGTAAGTTATGGGCTGAGAGAGAGGCAGAGGCTTGGCTAGTATATGCTTTTAAAACCTTAATAGCCATCCCCAGTGACACAACTCCTCTAACAAGGTCACACNTGTTGTGGAATAATCCTTTTGTACACTGCAAAGATTTGTCACTGTGATTGGTTTAATAAAGAAGCTGATTGGCCAATAGCTGGACAGGATAAAGTTAGGTGGGAAAGTCAAATTGAGAACACTGGGAAGGGGAAGGGTGGAGTCAGGAGTTGCCAGCAGATGCAGAGGGAGCAGGAGATGAATGTGCCATGCTAATAAGGAACCATTACATCGTAGAGCATAAATAGAAATATGGGTTAATTTAAGTGTAAGAGTTAGTAATAAGCCTGAGATATTATAGGCTGAGCATTTATAATTCATATTCAGCTTCTGAGTAGGTTATTTGGGGCTAGGTGGTCAGGATAGGAAACATCTGTTTATTCACACCTCCTGATTTTTCCCAAACAGTTCCACTAACTGAAAACTATTTATATGTATTCAAACATATAAGCCTATGAGTGCTATTCTCATTCAAATGACCACACCAAAGAAGCAGGAAAATGAGGCCATTTTCTTTCCTTGTCCACTAGGTGACATCACCATCTGTAGACTATAAGACATGGTTTTAGGACAGCTATGGAGACCCTCTTGGGAGCCAAGAATTCCCACGTGTTGTATGCTCATGAGTGATTGGTGGAAAGTCAACAAATGCTTCTCTTTTCTTTTAACAAAAGACTTCTAATACTGTAGTCTTAACCCCAAAGCAGAGGGCTGTGAAAGAAAGAAAATAGGATTTCAAGTTAGATATATCTGGCATTAAATACCAAATCCATCACTTACTGGCTCTGGCTGTGTCCTTGAACAAATGATTCAAACATTCTGTCTTTACTGTATTCTGTATATTACTAANATGAATATATGAAGTCTTTTATCATAGTACTTATCAAGATTAAAGTACCTAATAGTTAAGAAATATCTAACATACAATAGACATTTCATTGATTCTATTTATTTCTTGTACTTTGATTTTAGAAAACAGAATGACTTTTCATGCTAGAAATCTCTAACACTTTGAATAGCTGATTTTTTGTTTTTTGGAAGAATGACATCTCCTTAAAGAATCAAATTACTCATCTTCAGTCTTACAGTGAAATAAACACACTGCCCCATATAGAGGCTCAGTTTAACATTTATATGGTTGCATAACATTTTCTTTAAAAGCTCATTTTTCTCATTATGGTTGTTCCATTTATTCCTAGGAGACTTCATTTTCATTTTTACTATTTCTTTCTATGATTGGCTTTATAATTAGCAAAATCTTTATCTATTGTTCACAGTTTAACAATACCTTGATATGGCTGGCACTTTGATAAAATATTAGATTTAGATTTTTCTTTCCTTTAGATTCCTAACAATCATAGCAAGATACTAGATTAGATACCATTGCACATATGACATAATACAGTCTACTTAAGCTACCAAAGAGTATATGAAAACAGTAGTTATCCTTGTGTTCAGAGGCAGACTGACTTTTGGAGAAGTCAGAAAATCTATGCAAAGACTGATCAATGAGTGTGCCTGGACACTGAATCCAGAGATGCCTCATCCTAGAGCTCATAATGTGAGCTTTTGTCTAAAGGTGCTTTAACTAGGACCACAGTCTACATTAGTGGGACAGTTATATGTTACCTAGTTTAAAACCTTACACTTACAGCAGTTCTATGGAATAAGAAAAGATGTTTGCCATAGTAATTTTAATTTTAGAAATTCAAATGGAGGTTTGGTTAACAAATACATGTTAAGACTGGGCTGCAAACTGTAGTTGGAAGCCACAGTTAGGGGAGAAGAAATCACTTGTGTATGTCATGAAGAACCTACATATGTTAACATTTTAAATACAACTCACAAACCTGAGAAAATAATCATACTCCTCACACTGACANCTTTCTCTAAATACTGCTAACTTGGGAACATAAGAACAGTGGCCCCAGGACTGTGATTAGGTGTTTAAATGGCTTTAACTTGAAAACTGAACTTACTTTTTTTGGAAAAGGTCTTTTTATTTCCTAAAGAATCAAAATAGATAAATAAATAAATAAAATCAAGGTAAAATAAAGATTATATTAACAGTAATGTCTGAGAACCCTAACCTATCTAAAACAGGCAGCTTGTAAATTATTCCCAATCGATTGGATTTCCAGGGAGAAAGAGAATAAAAAGACAATCAAGCCAGCCCCCTACCCCTGTATAGCCAGTGGGACACATCTTTCATGTCTCAAACTCAGTATGTATTGTTTATAAATAGTGCTGGACCCCATGATGCCAAATAAATCCTGTGCTATTTTTGTAGCATGTGAGGAGAACCAGGACAAATTTCAAGCCTAAAGCCTGTATTTGTGGTTTCCAAAAAAATTCTCTGAGCATCATTCTCAAGCCTCCTAGCTAGTGACCTTATTAGGTCACTATTAGGGTATTAAGGTATGCTGGAGAAATGGCAGTCACTAGAGACAAGCAAGCAGAGTAAGAATGCCTGGTGAGCATAATGAATGTGTCAAGGATAGCTGTCCAGTCATATTCACAACTTTAATGCCATAGCTCACAGCAAAATGGAGAGGTAGAATTCCTTTGTTTGAAGCAGAGGTGAGAAGCAGAGCCCTACCTGATAAGCTGCCCATGTATATTTTATTATGCCTGAAATATCGACTTAGTGTAGAGTTTGATGTTAATTGGAGTCTAATCTGAGCAACAAAGAAAGATTTGTGCCAGGTAGTTCAATAGAGGGGACTTAATATGGGCCCCTAGTTTTTAGCATATTGAATGACTAAAAAGCCAAATGAGATGTCACTCTGTTCATTTAGATTCTCCATAAAGCATTTTAAAATGTGACTGGATGTTCAAGAAATGTAATGTGGAGAGATATCTGAAAAATATAGCAAAAGTAGGAGTTAAAGCCTTCTGCAAGTCTGATGGTGTGGTGGTTTGAAAGAAAATGATCTCCAAAGGGAATGGCACTATTAGGAGGTGTGGTCTTATTGGAGGAAGTGTGTCACCATGGAGGTGGGCTGTGAGGTCTCATATATGTCACACCCTGTGAGACAGACCACTTCCTATTGCCTGTACATGTAAGATGTAGAACTCTCAGCTACCTCTCAGCACCATGTCTTGCACACCACCATGTCTCATAATGATGATAATGGACTGAATGTCTGAACTACTGAACCTCTGAACTGTAAACCACCCAATTAAATGTTTTCCTTTATAAGAGTTGCCATGGTCACGGTGTCTTTTCACAGCAATAGAAACCCTAAGACAGACAGGTATGAGACCTATGAAGAGAAGAGTACTGGTCTCAGTTCTGACTTATAAGAGTTCCTAATTAATCAGGTAGAGTCTGGATCTAATTTCCCCT
>LZPO01009097.1:2135-14861 GCA_001675575.1 Neotoma lepida
CACACACACACACACACACACACACACTATAAGAAGAAAGCAGACTCATCAAAGCAATAAAAGAATATCAATAATGAGTTTTCAAAACTGCCCAAACATTCAGAACTACAACTGAGCCTCTAAGTTGTAAAATAAAGTGTCCAATAGTCACTCATTTCTGGGCTTCCTGTTTAAGTCAGAATGCCTACAGCAGTTTTCACAGACTCACCAGCTGGAGGCATTTCAACAGAGACAGGGTCACTGAGCACGCTGCCTTGGCTGTTGGAAGCATTCACTTGTACCGTGTAGTGCAAGCAAGGAACCAAGCCATCCACCAGCACCCAGAGCTGGTCCCCTTCATTGCTGTGGATGGTTTTTGTGCCGCTGAGGAGGGTGTAGTTATCACCTGCTGATTGAAGAGGAAAATTACATTTAGTGATGATTTTCTTCGATTACTTGTGTATTTTCTTGGGTTGATAAAGACGAAATGCCAAGCTGAATCATCACANCAGTACCTACTGCATGTGTTCCCATCAGTGTGTACACTCACTTCAGCGTGTTATGAATCAAATGAAGGCTGTGTTAGTAGCTCCAGATCACAGGTGTCAAACTGACTTGACATGCAAAGACAGTATGACGTCATATAACAAGCGCCATGCCCACAAATAAAAAGTGTCACATATAGTTAGATTTTATTTTTCATAATCCCTGAGTTTTCTTTAGTATACAGAGAGAAAGAAGTAACGCCTCCCAGTAAAATGGTTCTGTCTATAGATAGCACANGCTGATATCCACTGTCTTCTTCTCACCCTGCCTCAGAGTTAGCCTGGCTTCTTTCTATTTCATGTTTCCTTAAACTGGGATTGGTCAGAACATCATAAAACAGTTGCTGTGGGTGGGCTGCCAGATGTGTCCATTTTGACTGGAACATCTGTATCCAGCCTTCTTAGCAGATGCAGAAGCCCCTGGTTGCATAAAGCAATCACTTCCCATGTGCCCTCACCATGTCCCACTACCTCCATCCTTTCAAATCCCTGGCAAACCCATCTCAAATCCCAGTCTATAGACACAGAGTTTAAAATTGTGACATTTACTTTAAAACCCTTATTTTTAAAGCATACACGGAGGCAAACATTGCTTTTAGTTTTAGTCAAACATAGGAATGTGTTAGATACTCTTTAAAAATACAGGGTAAAGAACCATTTAAATATCANTAATTACATCAAACAGGCTGCCTTCCTTTGTCAAAATGTTTCCTGCTATACATTTATTTCACCAGTTTTGAGAAAAATTAGTAAAAACCACCAGGATACTGGATGTAGAGGGGGAAGCAAGCATATTTGCAAAACCTAGCAATAATAGCAGAGTATTTGATTAAAGTGTAAGGGATAGTCACATGATATAAGCAATCTTACATTGTACAGTAAAGAAATTTGAATGCCTACAATATTATAAAAACATATCCTCACAGATTAGCAGAAAAAGTGCAAAGACACGAATGTCCACTAACTGTTGCAGTGCCCGGGTTAGAACCTTTCCTCATGCTCTTGGCCGAATGTGTCCTCTTCTAAGATGCTTAATGTTTCTGAGTATCTAGCTCTTTGTCCATGAGTTCGAGCTCACACACAGTGATTCTCATACCATGCTGCTGGGAAAGTTAGTTAAGATCTTACTTTCCTGCACCCAGCATGAAATATCTGCTAAAAACATCTGCTATTTGAGTGATTTGGGCTTCTTAGCATGATCTGCATAACCCGGCTAAGAAGCATGCGTGTGTGGCTCATCAATGTATGTAGTTTGATTAACAGCCTTGTGAACAAATCTACCCAGCTCTCTCCTTACAATGAACAAAACAATAAGGACTGCTGCTGTTTTTGCTGTAATTCATACACATTATACCTGCAAGACAAATATTGAGCATTGGCAAGTGGTTAAGATGTAAGCACCTGGCATTTTGTTTTCTCAGTGATCATTAACTATGTGTTAATTAATCATCAGACTGCATCCTTGTTCTTAAGTGACTGCACTTAAATAAGTGACCAACACAAATCTGACCACAACATGTTGTTGTCCCATCAGGCAATATTCCAAATTCTAAAACTAACAGGAGTCTCATAGTTGGTTAGGGTGTGGTCATTTTATGAAATGTGGATAGGGTAGATAAAACTAGATATATACAAAAATGATGTTTATAATGCTTATAATAATTTCAGGCTGAAGGGAGTAGCTGAAAACTTTATTGTGACAAAGTATGCACAGTTAAGTGTCTTCTGTGGCCACAAGAAACCTCAGATACCACACAATGATTTGTAATTTTGGTCTTGAAGTTGATACAGGCAAAGGGATGGTTATTCCAGAGAAAATAAACAGTGTTCGTGGACTAGAACACTGGGAAGCATAATTGCTATTTATTTTCAATAAAGTAATAGTCCAAGTTTACAGAGTGACNTCAAGTCCAAAATGGAGAAGAACTCTATCCTGACATTGATGCAGTGCAATGCCCACAGAGTTCTGGATGCAGCTGTTAAGGGCTCACTCCACTCAAGTTCCTTCTGAACGATGATGCCATGTTAGCACTTGGAGGTTCTGTATGGCTAGCTGTGTGACTTGATTTGACTGAAGACCACTGAGTGCCAACTGTGTGTAAGGAGCCTTTGGTGCCCATGGCTTGGCACCCAAATGCATAAAATATGGCCTCTGCCCTCAAGAAGTCTGCTAAGGGGATGTGCAGGTCCTCTCTGACCATTGTCTATGCACAGTCACATGATCCTATCAGCATGTCTCCAGGTCTCAGGATGCCCAGAGCTTCNGAAGCATCGTTTCTGAAGGCTGAAACAACGGCTGCTGTTGTCACATGCTTAGCTGTAAAATCCCCCCAAAAGGTCACCTTACCCTACAGAGACCCAGACAGATGCTCATCTGGCAAGGAAGTTGTGTAATCTGAGCATTGTATGAAAGATTGGAAATTGTAAAACACCAACAAAAGTCTACAAATTATGTCACAAGAGCATAATTTTACCTATTTCCTAGCCAAGTGCGAACACAAGGGTAAGCATCCATGCTCAGAACACTGGTGGAAGTGTCCTCATTTCATTTGGTTTGTTTATTTGTATTGGAAACAATTTTTGAGCTATAAAACAGACCCTATCCTCTGTTTTTCTCCGAAAATGGCATGGCAGAGAGAAATATATTAAGTACCACTTTATTCCAAGTTTGCCATATAACGACATTAATACGTGGTAATTATACAATTAGTTGTAATGTTAGTTTCTAGCTATAGAACAATGATTACTCAGTAATTATAAGAAGTATATAATTACTCAATAATTATGAGAAGGAAGTAATTATATAACCATTTTGCTCAGCTCAAAAACGAACACGTGTGTCTTCAGGAGCCATGCAGCCGAGTGAGTGTGATCCTCTCTCCTGCCTCTACACAGACACGGTTCAGTTCCTAGAACCTAGTCAGGACTTCTGCTCTCCATGAAGCTCAAAACTCTTCAGATTCAAAACTGAATGTGGATCCACAGGTCAGAGCTCTTCATCCGTCCCATCCCCCACCCCTTCCCCTTCTCTCAGCTTGACGACTTTGGGCTCTTAGATAAAGGGTCCGATTTACTAAAATGCACAGCATGGAATTGCCCCTCTGCACTGAGCTGTGCGCTAGCATTTTCCTCTGCCTGTACATAAATTTCTGTGGGCTGGAAAGGTGCACCCACATTGGCTCAGTCTCAAAAACTAAGCTGAGGAAGCCTGAGGTGAAAAGCACTCTGTCACAGTGTCCCTTCCTGTTTGCTCAGCCTCGGCCCACACTGTGTGCATGTGANAGTGGGTAGTGGGGTCCCTTTAGGCTTCTGGGTTTGGGAACCACAGTTTACCACACCCTGAATTCCAGTCATTGTGATGTTTAGCAGTGCCACGCCGATCCACGCTGATCTAGCTTGACACGAGGCCCTGGGCTTCAAGCNCAATGAGGGGGACCTTTGCAGAATGGGCTGTTTTTAGCAGTAATCCAGGGTTTGTCCTCACTGCAGTCACTTAGTCATCTCATAAAAATGCACACACCTGAGTTGTGCACTAACCTACTTAGGGAGGCATTCAGCATCGAAGCCAGAAATCACTGAATGATTGATTCTTCAACGTGTTGAAATTTGAGAGCCACCGATTGAATTATTTATTTGTAGTTATGCTATTTTTAAAAATTTACTTTATTTATATGAGTGTTTTGCTTGTATTTATGTCTGTACATCACCTGTGTGCCTGATGTCCATAGAGGTCAGAAGAAGGTATTGGATTCCCCAGGAACTGAAGTTATAGATAACTGTAAACCACCAAATGGGTGTTGGGAACAGAACCTGGGTCCTCTACAAGACCAGCAGGTGCCTTAAAATTCTGAGCTATCTCTCCAGCCAACAGTTNGGCTACTCTTAAAGTAATGATTATAATTCATCTCGTCTACTTCTAGAAGTAACTGGACCACACATGGCTTTCTAGCTGGTAAAGCTTTAGACTCTGCCTGTAGGCTGTAAAATGTTTATTCTGTTAGTAAATTAGCCATATACAGAGAGTATAAAGCTAACAAACAGGACCTATCTTTGAAGCCTACAAAATCCAGCACAACTGTTGTATGAGAAATTTTGACATATTCATGAAAGAATTTTAAAGTGAGTTATCACTGATCATTGTGGTATCTAGGACAATAATAACTTCAGGATTTCTGACTTTGTCTTCTTCTGTGTCTCCCAGTGATGGTGTAGGGACTAGACATAGTCATATTACATCACAAGGAGGGTATACGTTTTGGATAGATCATAGAACTGATATCTTATTACTACTATTGCTTTCATGTGTATATGTTTGGGTATATGCATGTGTGTGCAATAGGGCCAGAAGTCATGAGTTCCCTTAGAGCTGGAGTTACAGGCAGCTGGGAGCTACTCCAGGAGGGTGCTGGGAACTTTATGTGCTCTTGACCACTGAGACATTTTCAGGCCCCTCAATCACATAATTAAATGGAATAGCCTTGGGAGCTTTAACTGTAACTCTAGTTCCTGGTGATGTGACACCCTCTTCTAGCTCCTGAGCACCAGGCAAAGGCACAGACATGGTGTACAGACTTCCATAAAGGCAAAACACTGTACACATGAAAAATTAAATAGATCAATCCTTTAAAAACAGAACACTTGNCCCCCGCAACTGCTATTTCAGGATATTCCAAATTTTGTAGAGTCTTCATATATGTTATATCACCTAGTTCTACTTTCCTCTTTTTGAAGAAAAAGAGTTAGAACAGGAAGTAATCACAGTGTGTGTCATGTGGCCAATGGGTTCATTTGCTGTTCCTGGCTTCAGTGCCCAGTCCTCCTAAAATGCTAACAGCATTAACGCCCATTTTCTAGGGTGAAAACCTCATGTTATTGTTTGTTGAATAACAGAATATTGTCTGTGAAATTATTTTGTTAAGTGAGAACCAACATAATAGGTATTTTTGTATGTCATATGCAGGATGTAAAGATGATCACTATCCTGGGATAGCATCCTGTGGGATTTTCTTGATTGAAATCACGTAAGTGGGTATCCTTTCTCATTCCTGTAATGTTCATTGTCACAAAAATTTTAATGCACCATATATTCCATAATTTTTTTCCTCTGTGCCGTACTGCTCTGACCTTTTCAATATTCTATAATTTGACTGGCTAGCCGTTTCTGTTCTCTTCCTTTTTACAGCCTTATTAACTTGTAGGAAAGAGGTGAGATGAACCACCAATCAGAATACATAATATTGCAAAGGTCAGCGTAGTCGCACACGGCATCACAAACCAATCCTGCATGCCAGGCATTAACACCCTGATATCTTATTCATGTGACAAAAACTGTAACAAGAGCAGAAAATGGCACAACATGAATCCATTCTCCAGACGGAGATTATAATGAGAAACGACAGCGAACAAACCAAACCTTGTGATGATTTCATATGTCACACTTGGTGCTGCTTCAAACCGGCCCCTGTCTGAATCCAATTAGACCTTAAGGTAGAAAAGGTGTTAACTAATTTTCCTATTTCCGGCTACAAAAAAAAATAAGCTGCATTTCTACCATATTGAGGTCTCAATTTTAGAGGTGTTGTATTACATCCATCCCAATTCCTTCGCACTCTGTCAATACCGTGCCCCCCCCCAAAAAAAAACAGGCATGGAAGGCCATACAGCAGATTGTGGTGGCAAGGTGAGCTGGTACTTTGATGGGTGTTCAGAATGCCAGGATACTCTAGACAGCAATTACTAGTATTTAAGCTTCTGCTTCATGGACACACTCTTTTAGATTATTTTACCCACAAAGTGTATTCTCCAGGTTTCATCATGCTATGGGTCTCTGAGTAGAAGGGGTCTCAAAGGTGCTGCGAGTTCATTTCGTAACTTACATATGGACTCCACAACCTTTGACCTGGAGATAAGCATGCGACAACACGCAAAATGCTTATTGGAAACTACCTACCTAGTGTCTGTCTGTCTGTCTCTCTTGCCTCCCTCTTCTCTCCTTTATCCCTCCCCTTCCTTTCTTTAAGTTTCATTTTCCCCCCAGGTAGTCTTGAATTTGTGATGTCACTGAGAGTGGACGTGAACTTCTGACCCTTATGCCTGCACCTCCACAGTAGTGGACTCACAGGCATGTGTTACCAAGCCTGGTTTACTCTGTGCTGGGGACAGAATCCAGAATTCATACATGCTGGGCAAGTGCTCGGCCAACCACTCTGCATCCTTAGCTCATAGCTTTTGTTTTCTTCTTTTACTTTTTGACATTATAATTGCCTCATTTCTCCCTTCTCTCTCCTCCCTCCAAACACTTCCATATACCCCTCCTAGCTTGCTTTCTTTTTAACATAACATTTCAAAAGGGGAAGAAAGAACTTGCCTGGGAACCACTTAGTCCTCTAAGGACAGCGCCCTGTGAATACATCATATTTCTTACCACTCCTGTGATTATTCGATGTGATTTTAATTAGTTGCCATCAGGGAAAAGGTCTACTTCTTTGATTGCTCTTTAAATTAGTCACTCTGCAGTGTGACACTTCCACGACGGGGAATAAATACACACAATATCTCATCAATGCAACAGAGGTTCCTCAGAAATCCACGATTAGGCTGCTCTGGTGCAAGCTCAGCGATGGCTCTGTCATGTTCAGACTCTTCCTGTTCTGTCCTGTTGGTTGCTTTATCAGCACACGAGTCAGATTATGACACTGGGCCCTTAAGTGTCTTAAGTCCTTCTTTAAAACAGTCCTCTGAGGCACAGTTTGTCTCCATCCAAGCTTCTCTGCTCCATAGTCCTGTTTTCCCAAGTGGACATCATGTTACTAACATCAGAAGTGAGTTGAAGATCAAGAGGGTAGGCTAAGGCTCTGTACATTCTCAGTGGTGCTATGAACCTAGAACTGCCTTCAGAACAAAGCTTGTTAGAAATGTGTTGAGATCTGTTTTTGTCAACTATGTTATAATCTGAAAAGTCAGACTTATTGTTCTACTTTGATGGATTTCTCTCTATTTTTCAACAACAAATTCCAAATGAGCAAATGAAAGAGTGATTTGGGCAAATGAGTTCCTGTCACAGAAAGTGGTCTCCAGCTTCCATGCCGATGGATGGGCATGCACACAACTATATTATCACCAAAATGTTTCCTGGTGGTGTTCCTGCATAGCCTCTCCTTACACGCCAAACATACAGATGCTGAACACACAGGTGCCTAATCATTTACGCCACTGTGATCAATTGAAAAATCCAACTGCCATTATTGATCCTAGAGCACTGGCCATCACCAANTGCTGTTTCACAACAGCCAAGAATTTAGACTTTTACTTTGAGGGTTTATATGTGCTTGCAAAGCACCCCCAATTTAAGGAGAGTAGTTGCCTGGGGAGTGTAGCATCTGGTGGGGATTGTATAGTTTTTCTGAGGACGTCTATCAGTTTTCCTTGAGGGTCATGCTGTCAGGGCTCCTACACTTCTTGTGCCTTGCCATCATGGATCAGGATTACCAGCCGCAGCAGCAGCTCAGAGCTACTTATGCTTAGGACCTCATGGTCTCTCTAAGTCTTGCCACACCTTATCAGCTCTTCAGCAGAGGGTCTCAAAAGACAGACAATCAAGGTGTTGCTGGGCCAGAAGGCTCATGTCTAGGTTCTAAAGAGGAAAGACCCCCTTTCAGTGCAGGTTGACAGAATATGGACCTTGCAGGATGCCTGGTCTGAGGGTTTTGGTTTCTTGCTAGCATTGAGCTGGAGGTTGCTTTGGGTCACTGGATGCTTGTTAATGAGGCTTTTCTTCTAGGTCTCCTGGTGAGGCTTTCCCCAGGATGGCCTCTTGCAATGCCAGGGATATCATCTCCCAGCAAGACGGTTTCCAATCTTTCTCAGGGAGCCCACAGAAGTCACAGCCCACCTCCTTTGTCCAATTCTGCTGGTTAGAAGCAAGTCACAGATTTTGACCACAGTGAGAGGAAGGCTTTTCACAAGGGCATGAGACCAGGAACTGGGGATCACAGCTGCACCTTCCAGTCTGCGTGTAAAGCTTCTAGATACGTGACTGCAAATTATCTTGCTGGAGAGATTTGGAAGNCAGTTGTGAACTCTAAAAAGTGTTTGTTTGGGGAGAAGGATGATAAATCCAGCATCACCAAAGTCACTCATCCTTCCCAAATGTCTAACCAGATTTGAAGAAAACTGGAGAACAAAAATAACATTAACAAAGCAGCTAAAGGTTCTGATGCAGCGAGCATGAAAATGAGATGTAAGGATGGAGCAGTCAGGCATGATGGCACATGCCTGTCATACAGTGTTTAGCAGGCTGGGGTAGGAGGAGCATCCGGAGTTTGAGACCAGCTCAGGCTATAAAGGGAGTTCAAGGGCAGCTGGGCTACAGAGTGAGACCCTATCAAAAAGAAAGGAGGGGGGAGGGAAGGGGAAGGAGAGGGAGGGCAGTCATTCTGTAGAAGTCATTAGATGTAGAAGGCAGTTAAGACAAGCCTCTGCGCTGAACAATACAAATGCACAGTGCTTGTAGAGCAGACGTAGAAACCAAGGAAAAACACTAAGAACATGCTTAGCCTCAGCATTCAGCTAGAGTCTTCAGAGGTGGGAGGCCAGTCAGTCAGAGATGCCTGTCCTGTGGAGTCAGAGCTGCCTGTCCTGAGGAGATTCATACTGGCTGAGAACTCAAGATTTCAGGAGTGGAAGATGCGTGGGAGGTGACAATGGGTGCATCCTCAGAGAACACTAAATTGGATATCAGAATGAACTAAATTCCACAGGTTCTGTCTGACTCTCTAATCTCTACTTCACTCTATCCTCCCATGCAACAGATTGTAGATGGAAGTTTCTGTCCCGTCAGGTCCCTTAGCTGTTCAGTCCCAAATAAACACTCAGGGGCTTGCAGTAATTATAAATTCTTTGGCCTACTGCACAGGCTTATTACTAACTAGCTCTTACACTTAAATTAACCCATAATTCTTGTCTATGTTTAGCCACGTGGCTTGGTACCTTTGCTCAGTCCAACATTCTCATTTTACTTCCTCTGCATCTGGCTGGCGACTCTGTTTCTGCCCTTCCTCTTCCCAGCCTTCTCCTAGTCTGGTCANCCCGCCTACACTTCCTGCCTGACTACTGGCCAATCAGCGTTTTATTAAACCAATAGGAGTGACAAATCTTTATAGTGTCCAAGAGCATTAGATAAGTACACTAAGAGAGCATGCAGGGCTTAGAGAACATTCAAACCTCAGGCTGATAGAAGACCGACTGTAAGCCAAAGAAGGTCAAGTTCAGAACATTAGTGCTACCCAAAAAGAAACGTAAAAAGGTGAAGCAATTGTGTAGCCTGGGATGTGAGTAGAGAGATAATTGCCTGTAGCTGGACTTTTGGTCAGCTCTGTAGGCTCCCCAATAATGACACGGGGACTTATTATTAATTATGAAAGCTTGGCTGATAGCTTAGGCTTGTTCCTAACTAGTTCTTATAACTTTAGAACCCATATCTTTGAATCTATGTTCTTTTATGTGGCTCAGTTACCTTTACTCTGTACTCCCCATGCTGCCTCCTCCCCATCTGGCTGGTGACTCTGCCNTTCTTCTTCCCAGCATCCTCTGTGCCTGGAAATCGTGCCTAGCTATTGGCCATTCAGATTTTTATTAAACTAATCAGAGTGACACATCTTCACAGTGTACAAAAAGATTATTCTACAACAATCACCTTAAAAGATGAAAGAAAATATCTCAGAGACAGAGGAACACTGGAAATAAAACCAAAAAGGCAAAACCAAAAGCAAGTAAACAAACAAAAATCCTGACTAAGTNTTTAGTAAACAAGCTAGTTGAAACTAGTTAGATGCTAAAAACCAAAAGGGCAGAGTGATGGAAAGCTTTGTTGGAACCATCATCCATCAAAAAGAAGATCCAACATTATAACAGGATTCTCATCCCACAAGAAGAAAGTGGCCAGGAATATCATTTTGTTCCAGGAGGATCTGAGTTCGCTTGCTGGTTTGTTGTGACTGAAAGGCCATGGAGGAAGATGAAGGGCCTGTGACCATCAACTTGCTAATCAGATGTTTCCACTCATAGAATGCAAAGCTTGATGGAGAGAACCAATGCCTGGAGATGGTTCCAGATAGCTCTAGAATTGTTGAGGATCCAGAAGCAGAGCTGTGATTTCCCAGGGCCACNGTGTGATGGTATCTGACTACNAGAGAGGCTGTCCTAGTGTCTGCTGTCTCGTGTGCAGCCTGTCTGGGCAATGCTGCCTGTGGAATCTGTGTGCATACAACTCCAGCTTCCCCACAACTTCTCAGGACACTGGATTCGCTGCTATAATGCTTCCTGTTCAAAGACTGAGTGTTTCTTGTTGTTTGCTACTAAAACACTATCCGTGACCTAAAAGGTCTGAGAGGAAGTTCACCTCTTGTTAGCATGCATTATTTAGCAGTGAGATGTTTTTTCTTTTTCTACATTAAATACATTTTAATAGCATTCATAATTTCTGTAAAACGAGGTCACGGGAGAGCCCAGATGTCTAAGGAAAGTATGGATATCTTTAGACAAGAAGAAAAGGCTATGCTAGACTATAACATTGCTGTAAGGGAGAAATGAAGGTTTGCTCATGCCTTCACACGTAAGAAGAGAAGCAGACACACACACAAAATCCTGCCTTACTGAATGTATTTTTTAGAGTGAGCTACTAAATGCTTTAATTAACTTGTTCAAGAAATTGGCTTAGGAATGAACAAGTGGCTACAATGGCAACTCTAATATGGTACCAAGAGTCCCCAAATAAGCCTTCAATATATACAGGGCATAAATATAAATCTGTTTGTAAAGCAAAGAGAGTCTGCTATATAAATGTTGGCCTCTGGAGCAACAACTTAATCAATTTTGTTCTGCAATTTAAAATTGGTCTGTTCTTCTCTTTTCAGTCCCACAGATGGTGTCTTGCTAGCCTGGATGATTATAGAAATGAAAAGAACCAGCTTGGATCCATTCAGAGATATTTAACTTTCCTTAACCATTGTTTCATTGTTAACCTAGAGAAGTTGGTGTGCTACAGTTTTAAAATAAATGTGTAAAAANAGACAACACCTCTGCCATAGGACACAGTTATCTCCTTGCTTCACAGTGCCCTAAGAATGCAGCTTATTCCACAAATGACCAGGTTGTTGTTTGAAAGAAACAAAACGTTATTTTAAAACTTGACTCATTTGAAGAAAAATATTGAGAAATTTAGACAGTTTAATGAGATAGTGAGACATTTAAAGTTCGTATCTTTCAGTTTTTGCTCATTGGAGGTGCTTACGTTGCTGGTATACAAATGATTGTTCCTATGATGATGACAATTATCTGCTTTTTAAACACATCCATAACTCACAGATGCCAATAAGAATATGCAATTCTTCAGGGAGATGATCAGAAAGAAAATGACTGAAAAGCAGACCCAGGGAATCTCTAATCCATAATCAAATATCTAGATTGATTGTGTCACTTGCACCTGTATTGATTTCAATTGGAGTTGCTCACCCAGGGGAAAAATAAAAATGTGGAATAAAACTGATTTATGAGAACAAAATAAATCCTTTTGTGAGCAGTAATGAATTGGTACTATTTAACCCTTTCAATCACAAACTGAAAAGTCTATTTATTTTTCAAGAATGCTGAGCCAGCCAAAAGCAGTCATATTAAAGTTCCACGTGCCACTACACTCGGCCACCACGCCAGGGAAGGCATGCCACTCTAAACTTGATGGAAGGCAGGGGTTGACATATGACATACTTTTTGCTTTCTTAAGCCAACTTCAACATGTCATCTCTGTGATGGACCTACAGGCCCAAAGTACTAGGGAATCGGTCAGTAAATGTTTGTTGTACTTATTTACATGATTTATAAGGCAATAGAGACACAACAGCAAGAGTTGGCAGTGCACAGCACCAACCAAATCCAACTTTTTTGCTTTTAATGTAAGTGTTCATGAGTTTTCTTATGTAAGTGTTCGTAGACAACAGCTAAATTGAGGGTTGCCCAAGGAAAAACAGGATTTTTAGGAGAGGTAGCTTTTAGCATAATTTAGAGCAACTATTTGACTTATAGAATATCATTGCTATCCTTGTATCTTGAATAAAAAAGGATATGGATTATAAAGAAATCCAAAACAATTGTTTAATTCTCTCCATTGAAAGCACTGGCCAACTATACATTCAATCAGGGAAAAAAA
>LZPO01009097.1:15701-29685 GCA_001675575.1 Neotoma lepida
TATTTTGGTGCATTTTGTTGAGTATCTGTCATATTTGTTTGCTGCTGTGTAAGCTGCTACCACCTTTTTAACTGATGCCTGCTGTCCTGCAGATGTGACAGTATGTGTTTTCTTGGCATTATATGTGCATTGGTACAATTCTAATCTCTTTATTATTCACCACACTCATCGAATCCACGGATATTCAGGAACATTCTCCAGCCAGTTCTCCCCTCTTCCCTGCCCACCCTGCATCGTCCCAACTTGTTTTTTATGATATAAAATGCAGGGGCATAACTTTACAAATACTTTTATGTGTCCATCTGACTTTTTTCTTTTAAAACAATTAAGGAAGAGAATTTCTAGTGGTCTTACTCTATACAAATAGATATGAATTTTAATCTTCTCATACTGGCTTTATGTTTATTTTAATAATCTCAAATTAATTACTATAAACAAATAATTGAGCAGATTCTTCTGTTGGGGCATATGCAAATTGTATGGGTTATATTTGCAGTACAAAATTTGANTTAGAGGTCTTATTCAAATGAGTGTTCCCTCTGTGTTAGAGCGATATCCAGCTGACGTCACACAATGGAGTCACCCAGAGTGCATTTCTAAAGCATATTTTCTGTCTCCAGAGAGCTGGAAAAATTGTTAACCTGGATATTTATAAACATGCAAAGAAGCTGGTGATAAGNATGGCATGCTTTTAAAACACCAACGGTTCTGTTAATACTATAGTAAAAATAAGTGAACACAACTACAAAAAGAAAAATACATAGTCAAAACTCGAGCAAGAAATATGACATCTTTATGTAGAAAATAACAAAATTTTACTGGATGATATAAACTGCTTAGATGAATGGAATGATGATACATTTTCACCAGGTGAGAAATATTCAAAGATTTCAAGTCCTCAACAATGAATTTACCAGGGGAGAGTCCATTAAAAAATCTGTGCATTTTGTTCAAGTTAGTCTGTCACGCAGTCAGGAAGATATGCATATGAGAGCCAAGTTCTTCAATAATAACAAACAATAAGTTGGAGGGCACAGTGGAACTTTACTTGACGATATAAAGGTATTGAAGAAGATTTTAGCTGTTAGAATCAACAAGAGTAATTGAGCACAAGGGTGATCTATCAGACAGATACAAGGAAAAACAAGCAGCTCAGAAGCCAGAGGCAGCATAGTTGTGAAGTTAAATCTTTTATGTACTTGCCAAGTTCAGCAACACATATGCTCTAGCTCTAGATGGAGAACATGTTTCATACAATAATAAGCAAACATTTAACCACTGAAATCATAGCACCATTTTCAGATCTCATAAACATATAACAATAAGTAAGGTAAAATGTGTAATGTTGGAATGACTATGAAGCATCATCCATAATATTTAAGCTGCCCTGGATATCAGATCAAATTTTAAGACTGGAAGACCTTTCCTGGACCTCAAAATATATAGTTCCTTATTATGCAATACTTTAGTGATAACTGATTTTTACTTAACTGTCCTCAGGTTTGCAACTTCATACTTCTGTCTGGCTGTTTGCCTAATTTTCATCTTTGCTGTGACATTTGGAGCCCCTCNCTGCAGGAACTGCACCTCCAGCCCAATCGTCATCTCTCCTCCATGGGAATAGCTAGATGTCAGTTTGTTCCATGAACAAATGAATAANCATTTGAATTTGATTCTGTGTTCTCAAATTTCTCTTTTTCATGTTTTTAATTTGCAAATTAAANACAACAAGGTAAGGCCTCCCATGGGGAGTCAGCAGAGCCTGGTACCTTTAGTAGAGGCAGGTCCAAGCCCCTTCCCCTGCATCAAGGCTGTGCAAAGTGTCTCCCCATAGGTAGTGGGTTCCAAAAAGCCAGCTCATATACTAGGGATGGATCCTGATCTTACTNCCAGGAGGCCCCTTAAGCAGACCAAGCTACACAACTGTCTCCCTTATGCCCAGTCCCATGCAGGCTCCACAGCTGTTGGTTCATGAGTTCCCACTAGCTTAGCTTGGTTGACTCTGTAGGTTTCCCAATCATGATCTTGAGGCCTTACCTTGTCAGAGGAGGGAATAGGGTTGGGTTGGGGAGGGGAAGGCAAGGGGAGAGAGGAGGGAAGAGAGGGGGATCTGTGGTTGGTATGTAAAATGAATAAAAAAATTCTTAATAAAAAAATGCAAACTTTTGAAAACTATTTAAAGTTGAATTTTCTTAAATCATTCCATAAGACTCTTAGATTCGATGCCACTGATAACTCAGCAAAATAACTCATTAAGAACACACGAAAAGTTGGGAAATGCTGCTTTTAAGTGGGCTGTTCTCAGTATCAGGACTGAGTGATCTCATGTGTTTCTGAGGCTAGGAAAACAAGAACCAAGACTCTTGGTTCCCATGAGTCTGTCGACAAAGGCGGATCTCTTCACCATCCACACCTGTGGAATTTGGGAATGAGAGAAGGGAATCTCTGTGGAAGAATGTCATAGAACCTGGATAAAGATACTGCCTAGAGTTTTTCTCTTTCCCTGTGTGACTAATTCTCCAACCTCATTCTAAAATCAATTCATAGGCAACATTTATGGCAGTTATTTATTGGAGAATGCCTCGTTCAAAATTCAGGTGATTAGACTTCACAGGGGCACTCTCTTTCCTCAAATATCTATAACTTGGCACTCACGTTGCTCTTCATTCAACAGGTGCTGAACACTTGCCATAGGAAGAGAAGCAGACCCACACNAGACAGATGTATGGTGAGGCCAGCGCAGGTTCAAACACATCTGCATGTGGCTGACTGCCACATGCAAAGCTCCCCAAACAAGGTTTGAGTGTTGCTAAATATTTTAAGTTTTTCTCCCTTTTAACAAAAAGAAGAATTTTATTTTTTTCAGTTATACAAATCCTATTATATTGATTCACTGCAGCGTCTCTGGAAGGAGTTAGAATGGGCACACTCCCCTATGAAGATGCTATGCAGAGTTCTAAGTTAGAACTTGACTCTGGCCCTCCCACCTTCTGGGGCACCTGTGGGCTGAGTTCTCTGACTCTGGGTGCCATCTATGGTGGCTATTTACATACCATCCCTATGTTGTTGCCTCAACATGCACAACAGCACAGGTGTGCTCATTCATTATGTCAGGAAAACAGCCAATTAGATGTCAGACACAAATCCAATAAGCTGCTGCATGAGGGTTGAGAGGAGATGAATTCTTAAACAAGTTTGATAAATTAATGCTTAACTCCGTTCTTGTGGAAGGATCTGCCCCAATAANACATTTCTAAAGCTTTATTGGCTGTGACATGATGCACAATCAGAAATGTCAATATACACTGTAAATGCACATTCTCTAACCAAATTTTGAAAATGACATAGATCTTATTTTTGCAAAAAAAAAAATACTGCAATTATTATGTTTAAGCCAGGCAAATGTGCCTTTAAATATCCTTCATGTTCATATTTACATTTTTTCTTATTTCCAGAAATGCATCGAAATTTTATGCAAGGTTGTAATTGCTATCACTTTTTCTTTTCTTCCTCTTTTGTCTTTTCATGAGACATTGTTTCCCAAATGAATACTAGCTGTGTATCTACATTCTTAATGTCTCTNATGATGATTTAAAAACATCTATAACGGTCAAGGAGAAAGGTCCAGGGCTGTTGTCCTGTTGGCTAGAAGCCAACAAATTCCCTCCCACAACACTCACTTACTTTCTTTATGTCTGTAAGGAAATACACAGTCAAACTTGTCTCCACAAATGGATCTGTCCTGTCACCTGTCACTTCTCAGCCCTTGGTGAGAATCTGTGTAAGAGACTATCATGGCTGCCTTATACTTTTGTTGGGTGTCAGTGTCTATACACTGGAATTTCATTTTAAAACCTGAGTGGGCTAGGAATGTGTATACTTTGACCTTATGTTCTCAAAGTATGGACCCTGGAGTCAGGACAAGCGACCCTAAGAAATAGGCCTACAAGGAGGCGGATCAATACTGGGTAGTAGCAGCGGCTGCCAGACTGACACTCAACTCCTTTACCTCAGCTTCCCTTTCCTTCCTCCCTGGAAAATTCACTCCACAGCATCTCAGTTGAGTTCAGTCTGGCTGCCCGTCCCTCCAACTCATTATAGGGAAAGGAATTCAAATTGCTTGAAAAGAAGCGGCCTCTTTCATCTTCCCACTGACTGACACACAGCTACAAAGTTCTCCGACGGGATTCCGAGTTACAAGCTGTCCTGCAACCCGGGAACAATTCCCCCCCTCTGGTCTCCCTCCCAGGGGGCAGAGTGTCAGAAATACTGCATGGCTTGCCAGCGGACTCGGAAAATACACAGCTCCCTCCACAGCGAAAAACAGGCCCCAGGGACGATAAAACAAAGCAATCCCTTTCCTAACAGCCCCAGCCTTCCTGCAGTCTCCTTGCAACTCGAAGGAATTTCCAGGGATCATTATTTTCTTTTACCTTCCCAAGAAAACAAATGTTCCCTATCTCCTTTCTCTTTGTAATTTTGATAAAACACGGTTTATTGGGGGCAGGGGAGGGGTGGGCATGGGGAGGAGATAATGTGCAAAAGTTCCTGGATTTCTCTAGGTAACCTTGACCCCCACACTGCATTTTCTAAGTTTTTCAATATTTGTTGAGATCTGCGGCATTTGAATAGTCACATGCTGTTCCTGGTGATCGGCAACTTCTAGGCAAAGTAAGTCCGCTAGGGTGGGAGGGTTTGAAGGTGTGTGGACCACACAGGCACTCGTGTCCCCTGTAGCTNATGTNCAGTCCANGAGAGGCGAGAACAGCTCCTTTATGNGCCCCTCCTTTGTCTTCTGTGGGAAGCAAATTCCATCAGTGTGAAAGCAACCACCGCCTTCTAGAGGCTCTGGAGGCTGGGAAATCCATGCTACCCACTGTGCACCAAAGCACCTGAAATAGCCAGACNCGCCCACTCNTCAGAACCTGCCCACGCCATCTTAACTCCTGGGACCTAAGGCCTCATCCTCCGAGCACCCTATCTAGATGCCTGATTTCACCACTGCTTTGGTTCTCATTGACAACCACTGGAGAAAGACTTGCAGACAAATCGTCAAAGACAAAGAATTAACAGTGTAAGAGGCACCTGAAGTGTTTTCCTGATGAAACAGGAATCTACACCAGGCTCTCCTTGCGCCCCCCTGGGCACCCACCTTAGGGTTGTGTCGCCCATCCCATTTCTTCAAGTCTGAAACATTGTGATGATTCCAACTTATTCTCCATGAGAATGACGTGCCCTCACTAGATTTCTATTTAATCTCCTGCCAAAACAAGAGGAGGTATCTATTGTAGAAAATTAAAAATCCTAGTTCCCNAAAACGGAAAAATGGGACTTTAAGCCATTCCTAAACATAATTATGCAGAGATAATGCCTCTATTCTTTTCAAATCCCAACTTGTCCCTTTAAAAACAGTCTTTTAAATTAATATTTTCTTGTTTGTTTTTGTATGATGGCTGTCCGTTCTTCTGAGCAAGAAAACACGTGGTTAGTGCTAATTTCATACTCATTTTTCCTTCTCCCTTCTCTGCTGTTCCTACAGCTGTTTTTCTCTGTTCTTTGCAGACTCCTTCCTCTTAGAGGTGTCCCTGAGGGGGAAGCATTACCTCAAATCTATGTGTTGTATCTGTCTCCACTCCGAAAGTGGAACTTCTAGAAATCCCCAACGTCATGGTTCCAGCAATATGAGGTTATCAATCTGCTCTTACACTAAAAGCATTTCCCTTTGAGATGTTGCATGATCATTTCCATTCCTCCTCTTTTTATGTTCTNCATAATCCACAACCTCTTCCTCAAATTCGTGTCTTTATTCTGTGCTCCAACACCAAATAGGGGATTTGAAAAAAAGGAACACTAAGATGAAACCTGAGCTGCGGTGCACAAAGGACTCAGCAATTAGTATGTCTCAGACACAAAACAATCTGCCAGGTCATCAAGCGTTGAAAATCCCTTCCCCATCCATTCAAAGGAAGGATAATGAAGAGCTAAACAATTCTCAGAAGATTCCACAATCACCNCTGGGGAAAAGAGCAGGATGTGTGGCTCAGACACAGCATTGTCTACTAAAAATAGGATTGCTCTGAGGACCGAATAGCCTGGTGGTGGCAGAGGGCTGGCATTGGGGAAAAGGTGTTCTGAGGGAATTCAGAGCCTGTTCGTTTTCTCTTCATGAAGATACTCTCTATTTCNTATCTTGGTAACTGGATAGTTTTATAATATTTCAGTTGAAAATGTTTGGAAACTCTGTAAGATGGATAACTTCCCTAAAATTCTTGGCACAGATTGTTTNCATGCATGTGGTTAAATAAATTAAATATCATGTGTAATTTTCAAGCCAGTTTCATGNGAGCCAGGTTTCTATAATTTACNGCAGTTTTTATTGAATTCACACATTCTCTTTATTTAAATATAGCACAAATTAAATATGTATGAAGCTGTTATAAACCTATTACCTAAANTTAAAATTGTTAATGAATACCTATGAGGTAAATAGCAACAACAACAACAAAAATTCCCAGACACTAAGGATTTTTTCTGCTGATTGCTGAGAGTGCACGGCTCACCTAGGCAAGGTGAGTGACTCCCTTTGAGAGACACTGAATCTCTGAGGACTAACTGTAGACCAATAAATGGCACCTGCTCACCCTAGGAAAATCAACTCACATCAGATGTTTCTTGAATTGAGTGGATGAGACAAAACAGGCATAATTCCAAGAGCTAAGTGCTAAATCTTACTGCAAATGGCAGGAGATGGAATCTTCCGTTTCCTGGTGAGGAAGGAGCACCCTGCTTAATTTTGTGACTCATAGTTATTTGTGCTTCTCTGTCCTCTCACTGTGTTTTCACACTCAAGTCCGGAATTAAAATGAGGGAGATCCAGCTTTCCCCAGTATCTTTCCCTAATGAATTCGGTTCCATTTGTCATTCCAACACCNAGGTTCTTGCCCCACATGCTTGAGAACAGTTTGGCTGGTGTACCCCTTTTATCTCACCTGTTTGCAGGTATCCTCTGGGTCCAAATTTTNGTGCTCGTCTATAGGCCTAGTTTAAAACCAGTTTAAAGTCAAAGTATTCAGGTCTTTCCCATCTAGTAAGATTCTTGTACTTCAGGGACAATGACACTAAATGCTTATAACAAAAACTGCATTTAGCTGTAGCAGATGGATGCTCACTACTAGACAGANATAAATTCCTGTTGGTATAGTATGGGCTTCTGCAGATTCAGATCTGAGAGTGAAGGCTGCAAGTTATTTCCTAAAAAGTAGCCTTTAAAAGCTACTTAGTGACATTAACATCTGCATGCATGTGCTACATCCTATACATATGTAAAACCATACTTAGTTACAGAATCTGGGANAATAAATATGTACATGTCTATGTGGGGCCAATGGAAACTATCATCCTGTTATTGATTAAAAAACCCAACACCACAAGAGTGTAATTGTCCCTGTCAGCCACACATCAGTGCTGCCCTCATCAGAACGGCTCTGGAAGTCCTCCAGGGAACTGGAACTTCATAAACGCTGTTTGAAGGAATAGAAGGAAGGAAATGCCACAAACCAAATAATGAACCAGAAGTAAAAATGGAAGCATAGATACAGGTGCAGCTCTGCCCACATGAGCTTACAGCAGACGTGCACACAGAGGACTCNTCAACCCTGGGGATAAAGTGGATTACTTAACAAGTGACTTTTGAAGGGAGGGGATGCTTAGTGTTTGATCTATATACTGTACTANACATATNAGGGAACCAAGTATGGTATTGAGGGAATGATTTTAAGTGCTAGGGAAAACATCAATGGGAAAATTTGCAATGTTTAGAGCAGGCTTTCCTAATATCTAAGGAGATTGTACAGCTCAGTAAAAAGAGGTGCCAAAGACTGGCAAAGAACAAATTCNCAGAAGAAATATGTTCCTTTCCAAATCCTTTGCATATGAAAATCTTTTCAAACTACATCTCGAGAAGAGGATTGCAGAGTTGGGGTGCTTCGAGGTACTGTTTTAAGTACATCAANCCAGAGAAGGTCAGTGTGACAACATGCTGATCAGATGTGTGGCACGCCCACACTTTTCCTAACCTGTACTTTTGTGGAGTGAAACCTGAAGTATCTTACACACTTACAATGCATTTCCTTTACCAGGCAATACATTTTCCTTATAACTTTTTTTATTTTGCTCTTCCCTGGGGAAAACTGATTCTCCCACCAGGCAACACATTTTAAGGAATTCATCTCACTAATTAATATACCTGTAAAGGTATAAAATGGGATATTAATCCATTGCAGTATTATTTGCATAACCACAGACTCAGACAAATGTCTATTAATGGGGGACCAGCTAGATAATGAAGGTGCCTGAATAAACACACTGAGTACATGAAGCTTCCCTATGCTCATTGCAACATCTCTGAAACTGATTCAGAAAAACAAAACAAAAAAAAATAAAACTAACTGGTACCCAAGCATGGAATTTGGTGTCATCTGTGGGAGAAGTAAGTTGTACGTGTGGGAAGAAGAATATAATTATTTAATAGAGGAATACATGTAGACAGATTGATGGATGGATAGGTAGACAGACAGACAGACAGACAGGTGGATGATAGAAGAGACTAGGCACACCAGTTTCCTCTGAGACTCCTGAACAGATTGGAAGCTTCGGCTGCTTCTTATTTTTGTCTTTTAAATTTTGACTCACGGAAAAATAACATCTGACAAAAGGATCATTTTTAGGAAAAGAAAAATCTTAAGATACAGGCTGCCTAAGTTGTTACAAAATGTGGCACTGGCTTTGTAAAGTTTTTGGTTCAGAACCAGAGTTGCCACATGGAACAAGGTTCCTGGGTGGGTGTCTGCAGAGTTGCCTGTCCTTGCTTGAGAAATAATGGCCCAGGTGCAGACACCTGTGCTTCCCCGCCTTGGGAATCCTAACCACTAACTCTTCCTCAGCAGCCATCATGGTTGTTCATCACGTCAAGAAAATAACCAATTAGCCATCCGACAATTCAGTAAGCCGTGTATAACTCTGGGACGCGGGCGATCTCTTTTATAACTGTGACGAATTACCATTTAATTCCTTTCTTGAAGAGCCACACAGACCTCCCTATCTTCAGTGTAAATGCCACCTAGCTGCTGATAGCCAACAGGATGAGGTGTCAAAATCCTTGTTCCTGACATGGACAGGAGTCTTCCAGTGACAAGAACCAACTGAAGGAGGTTTCTGGGGCTAATTCCAAGACGCTCCCTCTGCTTCCCGCCTTGCCCCCTCTGACTCCAAGTCAAATACACACCACAGGACTCTCGAAGTCGAATCTTGTAATTGCTTCCAATTTGTCTGTTTTGCTTTTGGCAATTAACAAACTGAAATGTTATCACGGAGGAGTTCATCTCATTTGTAAGACTAGGTTTTCCCGCCACTAAAATATGCAGGCGCTCTGTCCTTCACTACCGGCAGGAGATAAATGGCTGGTTTTCGTTGCTGAAGAATATATAATGGTTAAAAAGTCACTTTTTTCCTCCAGCTCTACATAAATCACGGAACTAGTCAATATTTAATAATGCTTGCCTTGGTCTGGAGTCCCTTGATCACCCCTGTCATGTGTAATAGCTCCCTCTCCGATATCTTTGACATAAAAGCTCAGCTTTACTGAAATGCTAACATGTAGAGGGTCATTACGGATCGACATTTACCTTAATCTGTGACTGCCAACCATGAACCGATAAATTCCAGCAGATTCCACTGGGAGAAATCAGTAAACTTCTCAGTGGAAAGAAGTGAAGGAAAACCCTGCCGAGGACAGAATACATTTTCTACAAGGGCTGCTTAGCAAATGGATTCTGACTTTTGAAAGTTCTCTCGCTGCCCAGCTTTGCAACATTTAATACCGTTTTGATGGTTTGAGGGACGGGATGACAACCGAAGATGACAGGACTTAGAAGGCCAGCAGAAATGTTCTCTGCAAAAACAATGCAAGATTAAACACGAGGGGGAACACGGCTCTTGCATTATTCACCCAGCTGCCTTGGCGGAAATAGCTGGGCTGTCATGGGTCCGGCCTAAATGTTGCTTCTTTTTTCAAATCGATCATCACTCCTTCACCTCATAATCTTACGAGTGCTTCACAGCAGAATACATCAAAGCCCTGATTGCATAAAAAAGGGACAGGCCAATCTTTGAGGGGATCAGCTCAGCCTCTGCCTCAGAGTCCATTCACTGTGCGTTTGCTTATTTGCTTGCAGACACACTACGGAAATTTAGGAATACCCTCTTCAAAGCCCTAAAAAGTCTGTTTTCCTTTCTCTTCATGCTCTTCAATATTTCGGGGATGCAATTAATTCTTCCAAGTAGACATGACACAGAAACAAACATGACAATCTGGGCCAGATACTGTTTTCTGTTCACCAGACTGTGCAACTATCCCTGCTATGGCTTTGCCTATTTGCTACTGGTTAAAAAAACAAATATTAAAAACCCTTCTGAATAAAATTAGCATGACTTCTTTGGAAAAAAAGTGACAAAAGAAACAGTTACTAGAAATATAAATTAAAGTTTCTTGTAAGACCCATTGTGCAGTCCTTCCCTGGAGGGCTTACAAATGAGTCATGCTGACAGAACCCAACTTACTGAAACTTGATGACATTTTCAAGGAACCCCAATAGCCCAACCCCAAGCTACCATATCTGAATTACCAATTCAGTAGAGAATTAAGAAAATGACGACCAGAAATAACGTACCTGGGATAGAGTGCAAACATCACACACAGGGACTCTTCTCTGCTGGAGACTCAGTTCAACACCCCAGAGGGGACTGAAATCACAGCCCATGCCAACCCCCAGCTGTATGCTGATTGCCCACACCTATGGTTATGCTTAATGTATGTTAGAGTGTTAGAAACTGACCAGAAGTAATAATTNAACTGAGCAATTGTATCAATATGATAGAATAGAAACCATGTACACGTAGTCTTTCCCTTTCTTTCTGGCATCTTCTATTTAATAGCATTGGGATGACTGAACACAGGTGACTGAAATGCCAGAAATGAAACCACCTATGTCCCATGAACCTGACCTGGGTTTGCAAATAAGAACCATCTGTACAGTGTGCTGAGACACGTGTTGCTGACCCTCCTACCCCAGCTGCGGCCACCCCTGCAGCTCCGGGGACCACACACTAAGCACAGATTCTTCAACTCATCCACAGAGGTTGTATTTTTAGGGAAAATCCAGGCTAAAAGCAAGTGTTCAGGTATAAATAAACANTTTTCTGATATTATCGAAGGTGTAAGAATTGCACACAATTTACCTTGATTTGCATAGAAACTTCCAGTAAAAAGAACTGAGTAGGTCAAGTGCCCATTAGGGTGAAGAGGTGCTTCCCACTGCACGTGGACTTCTCGGGATCCCTCAGTTTTTACAAGTACATTGACCATGCCTTCAGGCGGAACTTCTAGAGTCCGATTTTCTACCTGTGAGTGTAAAAAGATTTATTGTGTTTGCAAATAAAATAAGTGTATGCTTTGATTTGGGCAAATTTCTTCAAAGAATCTTTTTTGCTGCAAGCTAACCATGGTGAGAGTAGCATCTTGTCAGAGTACCTCGTTTAGACAGCAGGATCAAAGCATCCCTTGTGTTTTCTTCCTCCTGCTGTGAAAGCTTAGAATTCTAGTTCCTGACCAAGACTGTGCTTTGGCATTTTCAGAGGATGTTGATTGGCTCATGGTGAGCCTGTGCCCACTGCTGTGCATAACCACAGACTATTTTCGGAATTGCTTAAGAATAATTTCTAAGTGATTGTAAAAGGGAGAGGGATACACATGGTCTGTTTCCCTAAGTTCCCAATTTCCTGATGGGAAGGATGGACTCTTGGGTTTGAGAAAAAGCCACCCACAGCCTCTATACTCCCTCTCCCTCTCTGTCTCGCCCTCCCTCACCTCTGTCTGTCTGTGTCTTTCTGTGTCTGTGTCTCTGTTGTCTGAGCTGTGTTCCTCTTTTGCATAAAAATATGGCACCACCAGCCGAAGGTTCCTTGAAGAATAAACTGGTGTTTAACATAAGTTAAAAACTGACTAGGGCCTCTTGTGTTTGCGAATGTTGGGATATTGAATATCCTGAGCCACGTTTATCTTGGGCTATCTTTTTTCTTTTCTTTTCTTTTTTCTTTCCTTTCCTTTTCTTTTCTTTTCTTTTTTCTTTTCTTTTCTTTTCTTTTCTTTTCTTTTCTTTTCTTTTCTTTTCTACCCTGAATAGTTATTTACCACCCATGTCTGAACCTGATTCACATCATCTTGACCATCAAGGGAAATCTCTGGAATGCATTCACTGAGCAGTACAGGCCTCTGCAAATCCAGAAGCCAAGGATCAGCATCCAGGATCCACAGCAAAGTCCCTGGCTTTTCTGTGACCTGCCTATGTAATGTTCCCACCACTGTATTTGGTGAGTGCATGGATTTATTTATTTATTTGCTTACTTATTCTTTGGTTCTGTGACTACAAAGCATTCATGAATGTTTCTACATGTAACATGTTACTCAGCGCAGCCAGAATCCACATTTCTGTGTCATGTTCCTTCACATTCAGCTCAGAAGAAACTGCATCTGATTNCCCATGGAATGTGAGACTACATTTTGCATGGACAGCCTCATGATGGCATCAAGAAATGAATGCACCATAGTGACTCTAAACCAGGAAATAATCACGTAAGAAGCTGATGTGATGCTGGCCTGCCTGTGCAGAAAATGAAGAAGGACTCTGAAAGAAAAAGGAGTCTTGACCTGGACAAGAGTCAGAAATGGCCTGAGCACAATGACCAAGTGTCCAAAGGAAGACACAGTTGTTGGCAAGAAGGTAGAATGGGGCTCACAATCTTTTTTTATTATGTTTTAATCTTTGGCTAGAACTTGGTAAGCTAGGCATCAGTGGACCCTATTTGACCTTTTAAAGTTTATTGACTATGCAGGTAATTTTCATCTTATTTCTTTGTGTGTGCATATTTGCACCTGTATGTGCAGGTTTATGCATGTGCACGTACATGTAGGGGCCAGAGGGCAACTAAAGGCACTGTTCCATAATGGCTATCCATGTTGTTTTTAAGTCAATATCTCTCACTGGCCTGGAACTCATCAACAGGCTAGGCTTGCTTTGGGGAGTTGCTCATCCCCTTGNGTTAGTCTTCTGAGAGTCAGGGCCGTCAGTGCACACCACCACATCTGGATTTTTAGATCTGGGTTCTAGAGAACCAGACAAAAGTTCTCCTGCTTTTAGAGAAAGCACGTTACTAACTGAACCATGTCCCTAGCCCTGATAAACTCTAAACAGGCTCATTCATGCCGCACAAGAAGACGATCAAACACGAGGTCCCGTGGCAGGCAAATAGTCTCAATTCTGAAGGCTTTATTTCCAATTATGAAAATAAATGTGAAAAAGGCTGAGTGTTAATTTTTAATAAGTGTGAGGTTGCAGATGTTTTATCTTTATCAGAGAGAGGCTCTGGGGTTCTTCGGAGCCCTGCTTTCTGCTCATGCCTTACTTCAGTCACAAACAGCTATGCATAACAAGCCATAAAAAGCAAGATTGGAAAAGCTCATTCATCAATTTAATGTTTCATAATAATGTAGCTATTTTAACTATGTCTATGGGTACAGTTCCAATCATTGTACAGAGAGGGGTTTAAAAGAGTTCCAAACAAAATGATGCTCCAAATATTGAATAATTAATGGTAATTCCAGATAAGTATATTATTCACTTCAAATACCTGGCTAATTCAAGATAAACATTTTCTTAGGTTTCCTGCAGTGTTGGGATAAACATTCTGACTCTTACTGTGGTGATTATATTGTGTCCCCCAAAATATTGTGTACCCTAATAAAACTCATTTGGGGTCAGAGAAACAGAACAAGCCACAGCCAACCTCACCTCACCAACTCCTCAGCTGATCTTGTTTCCTCAGACTGCAGGCTTTTGAGTCCTCACCTGAATGAATCTCAGCTCAACTG
>LZPO01009098.1:1988-12007 GCA_001675575.1 Neotoma lepida
GGGGCTGGAGAGATGGCTCAGCAGTTAAGAGCACTGGCTGCTCTTCCAGAGGTCCTGAGTTCAATTCCCAGCAGCCACATGGTGACTCATAACCATCTATAATGGGATCTGGTGTCCTCTTCTGGTGTGCAGGCATGCATGCAGATAGAACACTCATACCAAAAAAAAGTTTATTATGTTTCATTCTTAAATTTAAGGCTATAAACCTAAACTCAACCAGAACCAAATATTTTAGTTAGTATATTTGATTATTATATTTGGTCATTGTATTGTACTTGAATAGTAGGGAAGCTTAAAGGAATATAAAATTAGAAGATATATAAGCTGGTGTTATTGAGTATATTCATGGTCATTGAGTCAAATAAGTATTCAAAGATATAAATGTTAATGCAAAAGAAGTCTTGGTATTTCATGGATTATTTANTATGGTTATATANCTAATATCTCTTGGTCCTTGAAAAGGCTGTGTTAAAGTCATACAGGTTCTCTGGGATATGTGGCNATTTCAAACTAAGCTCCCTGTGATGCAGGGATTCCAGCCAATTCTGACTGAAGGAAATTGAAAGCCTCCTCTTCAACCAACAGATAAAGTAGGGAAAGCATCTTGAAGTCTCTC
The DNA here is from genome assembly GCA_001675575.1 of Neotoma lepida. NCBI lineage: Eukaryota > Metazoa > Chordata > Mammalia > Rodentia > Cricetidae > Neotoma > Neotoma lepida. The sequence continues at coordinate 2,605 of LZPO01009098.1, forward strand.
TGAGCAGGGACTATACTCCTCTCAGTATGGAAGATTGATCATCACCTTTCTGTTCTCTCAAAAGATGATTGTGGAGTCATTCATCACCTCTGGCNCTTGCAATCTTTCTGCCTCCTCTTCTGTGTAGACTTGTAAGATCTGATGGAGGGGTTTGATGAAAACATGACATTTAGAACTGGGTGCTCCAAAGTCTCTNATTCTCTGCACATTGTCCAGTTATGAGTCTCTGTGTTAATTCCCATCTGAAAGAAGANGCTTCTCTGATGAGCACTGGTCTATGGTTAGAGTGGTATGTCATTAGGGTCATTTTATTCTGTGTTTCTTTAGCAAAATAATAGTATTAGATTTTCCCCTATGCCCATGNNCTATCTAGTCTTAGGTTCTTACGCNCTTTAGCAGTATCAGGTGTGGGTTCCATGTCATGGAGTGGGCCTTAAATACAATCAAAAAGTAGTTGGTTACTGTTAATCCTAAAGATGGGAGGAGAAAGACCACTGACCCAAATTATCATGACCATAGGTCGTTTGACCCCTTTGGCCAACACTTCAACTAGATGTAGCCCATTCCTGGCACTAGAGGTTTTCCTTTGATAGTGAGAGATGTCAAGTTGGGGCATTGTCTCCGCTATTATTTGGTTACTCTGTTTCGATTGCCTCCATATATGTATGTATTTAGGGANGTTTCTACAGTAGTAGATTTACATTTGGTTTTTCAAATGACCNTTTTTGTTAGTTTGTTCCTCCCATATTCCCTCCTTTACCCTTCTTTCCCATCCCCCTCTCTATTGAATCCTCCTGTTGTACTTTGCTCTTTGTCTCTCCATGACAAAGTTTTCTATTTCCCCTTCCTTGGGAGATCCTCTCCTTCATCCTAGTCCCTTACCAGGTACCTAATCTCTGTGGTTATTTGGATTATAGTATACATTGAAAGCTTAACAGCTAACATCCACATATAAGAAAAAACATGCAGTATTTTTTGGGGGGGCTAGTTCTTTCAGGATGATTTTTTTCTGGTTCTTTCCACTTACTTGTGAATTTCATACTTTAATTTTTCTTAATAGCTGAATAATATTTCAACAGGACTGATGTACACCTTAACTTATAGAAACCATGGCAGCACACACAAGGCCNGTATAGGTTCGATATAGATAGGGTCCCAGCACCAAGAAGGTCCCACCTGGAACCAAGAAACTATCTACANTTGATACNCACAGGCCAAGGGAAAATCAATTTTCTCCAATGGAGTCTCACTGGATATCAACCACACTCTAGGGCAGGCCCCATGCCTAAGAGTGGCTGGCCAACATAAAACAAACTCAGGGGTATTTTTGTGGACTTTGTTTTGTTATTCTTTGTTTTGGCTTTTTTTTTTTTGGTCTTATTAGTCTTTTGCTTGTTTGTTTTGATTTTCATTTTGTGGTGTGTGTGTGTATGTTTCTTGGTCTTGTTTGTTTTTAAAAANGAGAGAGAAAGAANNTAAAGATGGGTGGATGTNGAGGTGGGGGGAATCTGGCAGGAATTAGGGGAGAGGGAGACATGTTCAAAACTTATTGTATGGATTTTTTTCAATTTAAAAAAGATTTTTGTGACTATAGCTCTGGGGTGAGGGGTCATAAGAGAGCAGGGACTGGAGGAAAAGGCATCAAGATTAATGTACGAAGGAGGACAAGAGACAAAAGAAGTCTGGAAACCCTGTGTTGCCCAGCCCACAGGTAACAAACAGGACACGAGTCAGAGCAACCAGCAATGTACAAGTGGGGGAAGGAAGGCAGCTGCTGTGTAAATGACCTGTAAGGGTCATGACCAAGGGGTCCTGCTATCCTCAGTGCAGGTTTAGCCCACTCCCTTTCAAGTGATTTCCCTTCATAAACAGTCTCTCTTTCTACATCTGAGAGAAAGACTGGAGTTCACATCTCTTCTAAGGAAAAATATAAATACATTGGCAGGTAGGTTTCTGGTGGTGCCTGGCTAAGTGTATTCAGAAGTTAGCTGCAGCATGTTCTCAGTGTAAATATTAAAGTGCCACTAATAATAGTTTTCTATCACTGTGCGCACTTGGCTTTAAATGAGAACAACTTGCCCTACAATTGCCTGCAAAAACATATTCACNATCTTTAGCGCAATCATATAATGGTAGAGTCAGCTGCTTTTCAAGGATAAATTCTCCTTGAAATACAATTTCTTGAGGAAAATAGAATAAGAGGGAAAGATAAGTAAGTAATATGGATTTGAGGGTCCCAGGTCATTAGCTTAGATGCAAATCTGATGTCCATTAAGCAAATGTTACATACTCTAAGTATCAAATGATAATTCATGTCAGAGTAGGGAGACTGCAGGCAGCCAGCCTACTTACATTTCACACTTCTCATTTTGGCTACATAAATACTACCAAGTAGATTATGAACCCTCTTACAAAGTATTCATAGGAAGAGGTGAGAAAGGGTATAAAAGCAGGATGGTCATTACTGGACACAGACAGTTGTTCAAGTAATTTTGCTCAAAGGAAATTCTTGAAATGATTTTGACCCNTGCTAGACCAGTAAAATATAGGCCCATCTTTTCCCCTTCTTCCTCCACCACTGTTGCCAAGTAGGATCATGCTNTACTTTGTGTGGAACTGTTCCTGTGGTTCTTGTCTGTGATTCTTGAAGTCACATTCCACCTGCTTTCTCTGAGTCCACCTATAAATGTCTACTTCTGGCCTCAGCTAAGTTATGAATTTCAACAAGGAGTCAATCTCATCTTTTATTTTTGTAGTTGTATAGTATTCTCCAGNCTCAGAAGTTCAACTTCAATCTCTGAGACAGTGACCTCTCTTGCTCTCATTCTGCTTACTTCTTCTCTNTTGCCAGGATTGCTGTCAGGGTTTTCCATGTGTGTATAACTATGCACATAGCCATGGTTGCTTGCATATGCTTTCCTTGAGTGATGGAATTTATGGCCATGGTTGCTTGCATATGTGTCACTTAAGGGATGGAATTTCTTTCTTCACCCCCTAAATCTAGGCTTACTTACCCCTGACTTGCTCTGGCCCATAGGAGGTAGCAGAGGCATCTTGGTGAGTTTATCTTAGTACCCTATGATGAGTTTGAATAGGAACAGCTCCCATAGACTGATGAGGAATGTCTTTATGTACATTGTGAATATGTGTTGCTCTGATTGGTTGCTAAATAAAGCCGTTTGGCCTATGGCAAGGCAACTTAGAGGCGGGCGGGAAATCCAAGCAGATAGACAGGAAGAGAAAGGAGAGACGGGGAATCGCCATCCTGCTGTTCAGAGAGCAGCATGTAATGGCACACAGGTAAAGCCATGGAACACTTGGCAGCATATAGAATTATAGAAATGGGTTAATTTAAGCTATAAGAGGTAGTTAGCAAGAGGCCTTCCATAGACCATACAGTTATAAATAATATAAGCCTGTGTGTGTTTATTTGGGTCTGAGTGGCTGCAGGACCGGGCAGGACACAGGAAAACTTTCAGCTACAATAAACTCATGTGTTTGAATGGTTGGCCCANAGGAAATGGCACTATTAGGAGGTGTGTCCTCGTTGGAGCAGGTGTGTTGCTACGGGAGCAGGCTTTGAGGTCTCCTATACTCAAGCTATGCTCAATGTGGTACACAGTCACTTCTGCTGCCTGCAAATCAATATCTAGAACTCTCAGCTCCTTCTCCAGCACCATGTCTGCCTGCACGCCGCCATGTTTCCTGCCATGATGATAATGGACTAAACTCTGAAACTGTAAGCCAGCCCCAATTAAATGTTTTCCTTTTTAAGAGTTGCNATGGTCATGGTGTTCTTCACAGCAATAGACACCCTAAGACAGACCCAAAATACTTTGTGTGGTTCTCTTCTTGATGCTTCTGAATCCTGCTATGAAGAACAGACTTAAGCTAGTGTGCTTGAGGATGAAAGATCATGAATAAAAATCTATCATCATCTTAGACATACCAGCTGAGGCTGCCATAAAGCTTGACAACCCACCAGGGAACCACAGATGTATGAGCAAAATCAACCAAAATGGGTTGAGATTGGGAAACCTACCTCATTTAGCCTGCCTTAAACTGTTGATACCTAAAACTGGAAACTAAATAAATGTTTTTGAGGGCTTAGAAATACTGATTTCCCAAACCAGCAAGCACTCTTTGAAGGAAGACCTTGGTTTCTACTATGAATTGTCAGTAAAAGTAAATAGCATTCCCAGGAGAAATGGCTGGTTCTGGAAGTGCAATAAGGAATATCCGTGACAATCCTTGAGCTTCACAATCAAGAAACACTTACGCACAGGAAGAACTCACTGATGGGGTATACAGAATGGAAGGGGAACCAAATAAAAGAGCCCGGACTGCAACTATACTGGGATATGATCCCAAATGGGTAGGCAGGCATGGATGCATACTGATGAACAAATAATCCAGGGAGTAAGAGTAAAGAAGTCTTCCATGCAGAAGAATTACAACCAAATTATGCAGATACTCTACCCCATGTGTGACCCTGTAAACCTCTCAGTGAATATGTACATCAAGGACTTCTTATCTAATGCTTCTCNAGATACAAACTCCATTACATCCCCTCTAAAACATGCCATAAGACTCCATCCTGTCTTNGTAGCTGCCAGCAAGTATAGGCCACCAATAGACATGGATAGGTGCACAGCCTCTTGACCAAGACCACTCATATNTGCTCTAANACTACCATATCCCATGGTCTACATCAGCCACAGAGCTCCAAACACGGAAGAATAAGCAAATTAACTGACAAAACTGCGTTTTCAAACTCAGACTAAAACTCAAAGTTCGTGATTTTAGCCCCACTTTACCTTCTGTACTAGGTTCCATTTAATTCTCCTTGTGTTACACATCCCAGCAAATTTGGCCTGCTTTAACCTGCCCTTCGTGTAAATTTTCCCTGTATTAGTGCTTTGCATGATTGGCCTCTCCTGCCACTCATCTCAGAGGCTATCCTTGAGCAGCTAATCCAAAGTCACTATTCAGTCTCTCTTATTGGTCATTATTTGACTTTCTTGTTGCAATGACTGCTACAGGTTGGTGACACCCATGTGTTAACAGAACAGTGCTCCCCCACGAGGTCATTTGGGGACTGGGCTGATGGCTTCTGTGCAATTCTTAGCATGTGACTTCTCAATCCATGTTAGGAGGCTGCATGTTAAATGCAGCCACATGGAGCTGCACANGGCTGCACATGAAGACAGGGGAGGCTGGAAAACGCAGTCTTTGGAAGCGTCCTCCCACTGATGACTCTGCTCTGGAGAAGGGGAACAGAAATTTCAATAGCCTTCCATGCCTCAGTTAACCTCCAAATAACAATCACAGGGTCCAGTCGTCCNTCTCCAACAGAACTGTAGTTAGAATCACCAGAGAAGAAACTATTTGAATGCACTATCATTGCCCATTGCGTTTGCACAGAATATGATTTGCTTGGAAACGCACTGCATTAGTCACTATTGTGTTGCTTTGATCAAAATACCTAACAGAAACAACTTGTAGATTTATTTTAGCTCCTGGTTTAGGAGAGATTTCAATTCCTTGTGGCTAGGAAGACATGACAATGGCAGATGTGTCTGCCGCNATAGGCTATTTACTTCCTGGTCAACCAGGAAGCAGAGTGCAAGGTCCAACCACCAAAGGTTCAACATTCCCCCTCAGACCAGCACCACCATCCAAGGGACAAACCTTGAAACCACAAGCCTGTGGGGGACATTTCAGATTCAAATCACAACAGCCCACTCCCGTAAAGCAAAAATGCAGTTAGCTCAACTTCAAGAGTCCCTGTGATCTTTATAGTATCAATACTGTTCAAAAGTTCAAAATTTCTTCCAAGGCTCAAGGCCAACTCTTACATGTGAGCCCATATGTAAGAAACAACAGAAAGAGAGAGACAGAGAGAGACAGAGAGAGACAGAGAGACAGAGACAGAGACAGAGACAGAGAGAGACAGAGAGACAGAGACAGAGAGAGAAAGTTGTATACTGCCAAGACACACTGGCGCAGAGTAGACATCATTCCAAAAGGGAAGATGGGGCCAGACCAGAGCAAGACTGAAACCTAGCAGGGTGCACATTAAATCCATAGCTCTGAGTCTGGTATTTGGGGCCCACAGTGTCATCTCTAGCTTCCCGTCCTGTATCCGGGGCACACAGTAATATCAGCAAAGCTCTGAAAAGCATAGATAGCCCTCCCCCACCACCTCACCACGTGCACATGCCTTTCCTTTTGGCCACATTTAGTGCCTACAGCTGTCCTCAAGTAGCTGCCCCATATCCCTGTCATCTCCTGAGATACTCAGTGCCACTTCAGCTTCACAGATTCATAGATCAGCCTCCCTGCAGTTCCTGGGAAGAAGCTGATCTTGCTGTCCTCTGTGTAGCCTCACTGGCTTTTCTCTAAAAGTTTGATTCGAGCCTCCATAGTGCTCTCTTTCATTCCACAAACCTGAAAAAATAAACACCACAACTGTCATGCCAGCTCGAGGTTGCCAGGCTCTTCTGGACTTGTGTGGCATAACCTGGGAAAGCACCTGGGTAGGCAGAGCTGTTTGAGAAGGATACCCCTTGTGACTCACTTTTTAAATGGACGGTTTTCAGCAGGGTTTGTTTGCCTGGGAGCTTCAGTGGGTGGGGTACAGTCCTCGAGGAATGTTCTTTATTATTATAGCGAAAGCTGTACAGTTCTTTTGTAAACCACAGGCATCTTTTTAACAATGATCCTCTTTGTCGGTGTTAAACATGCCCTTTTCCTGATCACACTGCTTGTTTTTCACCTTTCTATCCACTTTTTTATAATGNCTCCTAATTGCCATTATAAATCTGTTTAAGAAGCCAGCAATAAGTCTANATGCTGTATTGCCTCAGTATTTCCCCCACCAAATAAATTAACCTATTACTTTTATGTTCATCNTTACTCAAATTTCCAGGGTGTGGGTAGAATTTAGACAAAGAATTNTNGGAATATGNNACAAATGTCCCCTAGTCTGATCCCCAACAGAGTCCTTATCCCATCTGGATCCTCAAGAGCACAGACTCTTCTGTCCATGTTTCTGTCTGGGTTCTAAATCCCAGCATAATTCTCCTTTGTGTTCTGTCTACAGCATTCTAGGGCTTCTCTACCCTACACCTCAAAACTCTTCCAAATTTTNCCNCACAAACTAGTTCCAACGGTCTAAGAACACTNTGGTCAGGTTTCTCACAGCCTGTCACTTGCTGACTTTCTGTATTAGTCAGTTTTACATTGTTATGACTAAAATCTCGGGCAGAAACAATTCACAGGAGGAAAGATGTGTTCCAGAGTAGGAAGCCTGTCATTACTGCATAGTGGAAGGTATACCCATGGAAATGGAAGCATGAGGTAGAAACTGTTCACATCCTAGCCAANCAGGAAGCAGAGAGCAGCCAGGGCTAGGTCTGGTCTATTAACCTTCAAAAGTATGTCCTTAATAAGCCACTTCTCCCAGAAAATCCCTGGACACAGCACCCCAAAACAGCACCACCAGCCAAGGGATATGCATAAGCCTGTAGGGGACATCCCATACTCAAGCTTCAGCATGCAGGAGCACAAGTGCATAGCCCATAGACCACCTGCTTGGTGCAAACCCTTGAGCTAATCCCACTGCCCTTAGAACGCCATGCAAACTCTTCACCACAGTCCAGAGCGTCATGAAGGTTCCACTGTCTGTGGATGAACCCACTGCATCTCTCTCTGTCCTCTTCCTTTCTCTGCTCAGGCCAGACTCAGTCCCCTTGACCTCCCCTCAGGGCCACATTTCCACTATTGAGCCCCCCATGTGTTATACTAGATCTCCCCGGACTCTTCAGAACTGATTTACTCTCTAGGCTTTAGCCCCCTGTGTCTCTTGTTAGCCAGGGGGAGTCTTCACTGACCAGATTTCTGACATTCCCTTCCTAGTCCATCAGTTTTCCATTGTGGCACAGAAGATATGTCCCTCTGTGGAAAGCTGTGCAACAGTCCTCCTGTTTGCTACGACTCTGGTTTGAATGTGGGTTTCATGAACACAAGAGTCTCATCAGGCTAGTCAGGGCCACCATCCCCTTTTCCTTTATGCAGTGCCCCCCAGCACACAGTTAGCACACGATGAGTACTATAGGGAATAAAAGAATAGACCAAGATGGATCCAAAATGTGTACTTTGGATGGACAATCTCATCATTACTGCTGAAGAAAACAGTGTGAGACCCTGACCTTCCAGCAGCTCACCAGTACTGTCTATGTAAGGAGAGAGAAGGGCTCAGCCACCCCACACTGCCATACCACGCCCCTCCCTCCACCCGACACTGGATTTCAGATAACCAAAGGAAGCNTGTTGGTCATCAATGGCTTTCAAAAAGAACTTGCCATCACGTTTTCCACAATGCACAGACTACAAGGAAAACATGATGAAGACGGTAGTGGCAATGATGGGGGGGACCAGGGAGGNGTGAGTGATGACCTGTCATGACAGTCCGAAACCAACAAGTTCTTCTGACAACTCTGTTCATCCTTTGGACAGGCTTGAGTTAACCTTCTGTGAAAAGGGGGGAATCACCGTATGTTTTTATTGGAGGGACAGAGAGAAAGATGTAAATGCAGGGTCTGGCTGTGGAAAAGAGGAAAGAAAGGAGACTGATAAACAGGCACAAAAAATTCTTGACAGCCAAAAAAGGTGCTGTATATTAGCTGCTATGGTGTAAAATGGCCCAGCAGAGATCCGTGCAACATCTGCCCTCGTCATTTCTTGTGTGTCTACATATTCATGCCCAGCTTTGGAATTCTCTGGAGGCACTTGAGTATATAGGAAGATGAGTTCCAAGGAGCGGCAGCCTCCTGCTTTGCTGAAGGGAAAAACACAAAAAACAAAAAAACAAAAAACAACAAAAAAACCCCCAACCTGCCTCCCTGATTTAACCTCAGGCTCAAGCGGTTTTGGTCCTTTATGAATCAATGAAGACATTAGGTATGTGTGAAAAAGAAAAGAAAAGGAAGATAACGCAGTAAATGCGATGAACTTACATGGCCTGTGTTAGGACCACATGCTGGAGAAAATGGTGATGGTCCTGGGTTTACAAGGGATTGGTTTGCATCCCGGCTCACCCTCCTACAAGCTGTGTGGGAGGTCACTTACCTGCCTGAGCTTCAGTGCAACGAACGGTCTGGTGCTGCGAGTGGGAACTAACATCCGTATAATATTGAACGTGGAATAAACACTCAGTAAATACGTGTTTATCATTCAGCACAGTTCAAGCATCCATTGACCTCTTTTTTTTACTTACTGAAGTAAATTTTATAAAGCTCTCAGATTTAGAACTTTTGATGCCAAGGCTGATGATGTACATAGAGAATCTAGATTTGATCTCAGAATGCCTTACCTTCTCCAGATGTGTTGTTGAAAAGGG
>LZPO01009100.1:4969-15661 GCA_001675575.1 Neotoma lepida
TGAAGTCAAAGGTTTGAGTCATTTAAATTCACTCTGCACAAGGATTTTAAAGTTGCTACTTGGTTGCTCTATCAATTTTCTATTAAAGTGGGTGCTAATAACTTCTGGATGTAAGTTGAGAGATGTGAACATTCTGAATGTGATATGGTCCATTAAGTGTGTAACTTTATCATTTTCAAGTCCCTGCAATTTTTGTCCATCCTCAAGTCCTATTCAGATAGAAGCAATGGATGCTGGCCAAATGTGTAGGATATCCTGTTTTCAGATGCAGTTTCTACTTGGCAAATACAATGTGATCACTTCCTTCATGCAAACTTGAATAATAATATTGTCTGGAACAAGCAGGTATGATGATCTTTACATTTATTTTTGTCCCAGAATCTCCTAAACCAGGCTAATGTATATATTCTCTTGCTTTACCACAGGTTTCAATAGGAACAAGTTCACTGTGTATCATTAATAATTTGAATATTTTTCTTTCAGATTTTGTATTTTACTTTTAATATGATTAGAGAAGTTGTGCTTCTTGATGACATTCTTTGACTTTCAAATGAATACATTCTATAATTCTTAAGGGTCTATGGTTCTTCAAAATTAGAAAGTTTGAAATGTCTAAAATCTTCAGAACATAAAATATTAACTAACTCACCTGAAGTAAAACTTTTTAAATAAAAAGAAAAGCAAATTTGTTAGAAACCTGGTGTTAATAAAAAAATACTAGATTTGATTAGCTTTCCTACAGATTTTAAACACTCTGATGCAAAGTTGATCCAAGCAGGAGAAACATATGCCAAATTTGAGATGAGAAATAAGTACAAAATTGAAGTTTTAAACATTCCAATTACTTTAGATTAGTACAGATATATTTTGTAAAAATGAATTTTGCCCCTTATGTGACCTACTCTTATGATTTATTATACAAAACTCCAAATGTATAATAACCTTAAAAATATAATATTGATATTTCCTACCCTAAGTGACAATTATTTTCTCTATAACATTGCAGTCCTGCTAGATATTTTCTTTCCTTTCCCAAGATTAAAAAAAAAATTGAATAAGAAAATAATTGTTTTTTTAATTAAGAAACTTTTTATTCATTTTATATACAATCAACCCAACCCCCATTCCCTCCTACAAGAAGGTAAGGCATCCCATGGGAAATCAGCAGAGCCTGGTACATTCAGTAGAGGCAGATCCAAGCCCTTCCCCCTGCCTTAAGGCTGTATGAGGTGTCCCACCATAGGTAGTGGGCGCCAAAAAGCCAAATCATGNACCAGAGATGTTTGTTGTTGTTTGTTTTTTTACTCTTCTGAGGGGCCTGCCGCCCAGCCCCCAAATAAATCATACATGGAGGCCTATTCTTAATTATAAGTGCCTGGCCTTTGCTTGGCTTGTTTCTTGCCAGCTTTTCTTAACTTAAATTATCCTGTCTATCTTTAGTCTCTGGGCTTTTATCTTTCCCTATTCCTGTGTACTTTTTCTTTCCTTCTTACTCTGTATCTGCTGTATAGCCNGGTGGCTGGGTGGCTGGGTAGCTGGCCCCTGAAGTCCTCCTCATTCCTCTCTCATTCCTTCTTTTCTTTTCCTCCTAGATTTTTCCGTCTCTGTATTCTTTCTTCCTGCCAGCCTCACCTATCCTTTCTCCTGCTTTGCTATTGGCCATTCAGTTCTTGTTTAGATCATCAGGTGTTTTAGACAGGCAAAGTAACACAGCTTCACAGAGTTAAATGCAACATAAACAAAAGTAACACACCTTAAAATAATATTTCCCAACATAGGTTCCATAATTCTGATATATCAATATTGCCTGTGTTTGTGAAATAATTTATATAAAGAAATGTAGCTATTTTAAACATAAGTATAATGGATGAATCATGAAATTCAACCTTCTTGTTTTTCAAATGAAGAAACAAAGATGCTGAACTTGCTTGTTGCTGCCATGGTTACCCTAGTTGTTAGTAGAAATCAGAATTTGAGCTCACAATTTTCTGTTCATTCCCTCCCCACCATGCCTGCATTATATTTTTTCTCTGCCTAAAGGATTTATGACTCAGAACAGCTTCTAATGAGTGTGATTTCCTTACTCCAATACTATTAAAACTACCCCAAACTCTTTACTAAGTTAAGTTCCAAGAAAGAGTAGAGTCTGTGACCTGGAAAGACAGGTTTTCACAAGACAAAATGACAGGATCCAGCGAGTTTACAGTATATGTGAAAGTAACTAAGGAAAGCCTTGAACTGTCATTTATGTCTTGTTTAAGATACTTAGTGAAAAATATTATGGCGGTACTATAATATAAGTAACATTTCAGTGAGCATACAAAATCAAAATTATGATAGTCTAAATTTCTGAGAATAATATTTTAAAACTAAAACCTAGCAAGTAAATCATCCATTCCCATAACACTTCTCTCCTTGCTATGAACTCTTTAGAATGTATCATTTCGAGAATTAAGTAGTGAGTCCTTTCTGTTTTCACATATTGAATAGAAAAACAAGTATTTCTTCTGTAGCAAGCTTTCTTGTTGGACTATATTTGGACCACCAGCCTGTAAGTTATGACCCAGAGCCTTATTATTAATGGGCTTTATTTTAATTGTAAATGCTTGGCCTTAGCTTAGGCTTTTCCCCAACTTGCTCTTGTATTTTTAAATCTATGTTCTGCCACATGGCTTGGCTACCTTTTCTTAGTATGGCACATCCGACTTGCTCTGATTCTGGTAGAAAAACTCTGTATGCCTAGTCCTTCTCCTTTTCCTCTCTCTCCCTAGAAATCCCACCTATCCTCTCCTGCCTAGCTATTGGTTATTCAGCTCTTTATTAAAGTAATCAGAAGACACTTTAGGCAGAGACACATCTTTACAGTGTACACAAATATTCCTCAACATTCTTCTCTTACTTTTTTCTCTCGTTCCATATCTTATATTGTTCCATGTCTGTTTTCTGGCGTCTATGAAGAAATTGCCAATAGCTTGAAATAATTAAACAGGAAGTTAAGAGAACAAATTTGCTCCCAGCACTGTTTATTTCCTGGGAAACCAAGCACATTGCCCAGCAGAGCACTGCAGGAAATAGAGGATACTTGGGACTACTGTTAAGAGTGTTACAGCAGAGATGGCTAATCTTCTTTGTCATTGACAAGGTTTTAAGTTACCACAAAAACATTCATCTGAGTATGTTTATCCAGATGTTTGCAGAAGTGGTTTGTCAGAGGAAGGAAGACCCTGCCAGAATGTGTGAACATCACCAAATGGGCTTGGATTCCAGAGTACATAGAACGGAAAAACGTGAGCTGAACACCAGCTTCATCCCTCCCTGATTTCAGACTGTGGGTGCAATGACAGCAGCTGCCTCCTGTTCCTGCTGTTATTGTGTCTCTCCTGCCACAGAGGACTGTATCTCTTCTTAAATCCCTAACCAAATTGGGTTTCTTCCTTGCTTAAGCTGCTTTTGTCTGGAAAATGAAAACAGTATGAATACAATAATTTTTATTATGATTTTTAAAGTACTTATTCATTTTTATCTGTGAGTATTTTGCCTGCATGTAAATTATCTGTGTACCACATGCTTGTGCAGTGCCCATAGAAACCAGAAGAAGTCAGATTCCCTGAACACGCAGTTGTGAATTGCTGGATGTGGGTGGTGAGAATCAAACTGAGGTCCTCTGCAAGAGCAGCAAGTGCTTTTAACTGTGGAATTGCTCCAGCCCCTGATTCAACAGCTTTTAATGGTCCAAATGTACTGGACTTAAAAGAAACTTTCACCTATCAGAAACAAAATGCCCATGTAAACTCTAAAGGAAACTGGTAAATNGGCTGTGAACTGTGGATGTCAACCTGGTATCTAGATGTAAATCTACCATCAAATAAGTGAGTGGAGAGTGTTAGTTCAGTTCTAAACCTCAGTAGTTTTCTTATTTTGAAAAATTTTGTTTGTTGTCAGAAGTCTTTAAAAGTTTCACTTTTGAAAGTGAGTAAGTAGCTCACCACAGCCCACAGAAAACTGTGAAGTCTACCTCCCCACTCCTTACTGTGCCAGTCTCCTCAGAAGGGAGGAGATGGTTTTGACCATTATAAAGACAATAGTACATTGTTGCTATAATAGTTCACAGTTGTAGAAAGAAGACAAGGCAGAGTGAAAATAAAGAGTTGAAAACCATAAGGACGGCATAGAAATTAACTAGTCGATACAGGAAAATTAAACTGGTATTTTGGTAGTGAAAAAATATCAATCTGTATTTTGAAAGTAAATTTTAACTCTCCTAGAATGTAAGAAAAATTAATCCATATTTGCAAACTTTGTTTTATGCTACAAATAGTATCTTAGCAAAAACACAAAAGCAAAATTATAGTAGTCTACATTTCTGAAAGTAGTATTCCTAAACCAAAATTAATTTCAACATTTAATCATAAAACAAATCTAACAATAAATAAATTCAGTCACCTGAATTTCAAATCAAAACATTACTATATGAGTATTGATTTTGAATAAAACATCAAAATTATAATCATGGGCTACTTAGAAGTAAATTATAATGAGAGCTACATGTCAAAATTTGGGAATACACTCATAACTTTTTTTTTACAGCAAAAACCACAACCTTAAACTAATTTTACCATTAAATAAGCAAAGAACAATTAAAATGATCTGAGGTTAAGTTTAATGAAATAAACTATATATTGAAATTTTCAAAATTTCTTCTATATTTATGTAAAAGTTTCTAAAAATATAGCTTTTTCAAATGACAATTTCCCTGGAATTATCCTTATACTTAAAAAGTTTCCTTGTCTCTCAAATGAGAAGTGACCAACTGTTACGACCTATTTAGGATAATAATTTGTCTCAATCCAATGTCATATGTACCATTATAACTTCTTGCCATCTGAGACATGGACACGGTCTCTAATGGACATGTCTACTAGAATAATATTGCTAAACATCAAGATGACATTGTCTGATGGTGACATCACAACTTTTTGGCTAAAATAATTACTTATCACCAACCAAATATCTGTTACTACCCAGAGTGTGTGCAATCAAAAGTAAGTCCTAAGTTGTATCTCTGTATAGCTCAAATTATTAGCTCTTGTTACAAATATTTACTTCTCAAATGTCTTTTGGACATTTGAGAATCTTCTGTTGAGAATTCTCTGTTTAGATCTGTACTCCATTTTTTAATTGGATTGTTTGGTATTTTGATGTCTAGTTTCTTGAGTTCCTTATATATTCTGGAGATCAGCCCTCCGTCAGGTGTGCAGTTGGTAATGATCTTTTCCCATTCTGTAGGCTGCTCTTTTGTCTTATTTACTGTGTCCTTTGCCTTGAAGCTTTTTAATTTTAGAAGGTCCCATTTATTAANTGTTGTTCTCAGTATCTGTGCTACTGGTGTTATATTTAGGAAATGGTCTCCTGTGCCAATGCATTCAAGTCTACTTCCTACTTTCTCTTCTATCAGGTTCAGTGTAATTGGATTTATGATGAGGTCTTTGATCCACTTGGACTTGAGTTTTGTGCATGGTGATAGATATGGATCTATTTGCAGTCTTGTACATGTTGACATCCAGTTATGCTGACACCATTTGTTGAAGATGCCTTTTTTTCCATTGTGAAATTTTGGCTTCTTTGTCAAACATCAGGTGTTCATAGGTGTGTGGGTTAATGTTAGGGATTTCAATTTGATTCCATGGGTTACATGTCAATTTTTATGCCGATACCAAGCTGTTTTTATTACTATAGCTCTATAGTAGAGCTTGAAGTCAGGGATAGTGATGCTTTTGGAGGTTCTTTTATTGTACAGGATTGTTTTGGCTATCCTGTTTTTTTTTTTTTCCATATGAAGTTGAGTATTGTGCTGTGAAGAATTGTGTTGGGATTTTGATGGGGATTGCATTGAATCTGTAGATTGCTTTTGATAAGATTGCCATTTTTACTAAGTTGATCCTACCTGTCCATGAGCTTGGGGGATCTTTCCATTTTCTGTTATCTTCTTCAATTTCTTTTTTCAAAGTCTTGAAGATTTTGTCATATAGGTCTTTCACTTGCTTAGAGTTACTGAAAGGTATTTTATATTATTTGTGGCTATTGTAAAGAAAGATGTCTCTCTGATTTCTTTCATGGCCTGTTTATCATTTGTATATAGGAGAGCTACTGATTTTGAATTGCTCAACATCCTTAGTCATCAGGGCAANGCAAATCAAAACGACTCTGAGATATCACCTTAGACCTGTCAGAATGGCTAAGATCAAAAACACTGATGACAGCTTATGTTGGAGAGAATGTGGGGCAAGGGGAACACTCTTCCACNTTTGGTGGGAGTACAAACTTGTACAGTCACTTTGGCAATCAGTATGTCACTTTCTTAGAAAATTGGGAATCAATCTACCTGAAGACCCAATGATACTACTCTTGGGTATCAAAAGACACTCAATCATACCACAAGAACACTTGCTCAACTATGTTCATAGCAGCATTATTCATAAGAGCCAGAACCTTGAAATAACCTAGATGTCTCTCAACCAAAGAATGGATAAAGAAAATGTGGTACATATACACAATGAAGTACTACTCAACAGTAAAAAAACAAAACAAAACAAAACAAAATAAAAAAACAATGATATCATGAAATTTGCAGGCAAATGGATGGAACTAGAAAATATCATCCTGAGTGAGGTAACCCAGACTCAGAAAACAAACATGGTATGTATTCACTTATGAGTGGATACTAGTTGTAAAGCAAAGGATAACCAGACTACAGTCCACAGCTCCAGAGGGAGGAGCGGAGGGGATGGGGGATGAGACATAAGGGAACAGGATTGTTGAGCTGGAACGGGGCAGAGTGGGAGAACAATGAAAAGATACCTTGATAGAGGGAGACGTCATGGAGATAGGGAGAAACCTGGTGCTAGGGAAGTTCCCAGGAATCCACAAAGATGATCCCAGCTTAGACTACTGGCAATAGTGGAGAGGGTGCTTGAACTTACCCCAGTAATCAGATCGATGAATACCCTGTCATCNTAGAACCTTCATTGAGTAACTGATGGAAGCAGATACAGAGATCCACAGCCAAGCACCAGGCNGAGCTCCAGAAGTCCAGTTGAAGAGAGGGAAAAGAGATTTTATGAGCAAGGGACATCAAAATCATGATGGGGAAACCTACAGAGAAAACCAAACCAAGCTAGTGGGAACTCATAGACTTTAGACCAATAGCTGTGGAGCCTGCATGGAACTGGACTAGGCCCTCTGCATAAGTGAGACAGTTGTGTAGCTTGGTCTGTTTAAGGGGNCCCTCGCAGTAAGATCAGGATCTATCCCTGGTGCATAAGTTGGGATTTTGGAGCCTGTTACCTATGGTGGGATATCTTGCACAACCTTGATACAAAGGGAGGGAATTGAACCTGCCTTGACTGAATATACCAGGCTTTGCTGACTCCCCATGGGAGGCCTTACTTTTTCAGAGGAGGGGAGGGGGTGAGCTGGGGGTGAAACTGGGGAGAGCAGGAAATGGAAGAGACAGGGATCTGTGATTGGTGTGTAAAATGAATTAAAAATTTCTTAATAAAGAAAAAAGTTGTAATAGAATCCCATGGTGATTATGTTTTCCCTGGGCTGTATATTGTTTTGTAACATTTTATGAGTGCCTTGATCTCATTGTTTATTATGATTTTGATTATATTCTTTATATCATCTTGATTAAAATTATTTCAAAAACAAAACAAAACAANAACAAATATTTACTTCTCCTTAGTTAAAGAGCTAGGTTCATGGACAGTTCATTTTGTTATAATGAGTTCCTGAGAAACTCAAAGTCATTGTGTAAAGTTTCAAAACATTTTCTAGAGCTTAAACATTTCTTGACACTAATATTAAATGATATTTATCAATAATCTGTTCCTAACTTCAGCTGTGATGGTTTCTAAAGGAAATGACAAAAATGGAGAAGGAAGTAGGGAGAAAGAAAGTGTCATGGGATATTTGTACACCATGTGAAGGTGCATTGCTCNGATTGGTGTAATAAAAAGCTGAAAGGCTAACAGCTAGGCCGGAGGTATAGGCAGNATTTTGGGGGAGAAAAAGGAAGATGAAAAAGATTCTGTATGTACAGGAGATGCCAGGAGACAGGGAGAGGAAACAGGAGGTACAAGATGGAAGAGAAATAACACCATGTGATAGAATGTAAAATTAATATAAATGGGTTGATTTAAGTTATAAGAGCTAGGTAGAAACAAGCCTAAGCTATAGGCCAAGCTTTAATAATTTATTATAATCATAATATTATTATAATATCATTTGGGAGCTGGCTGGTGAGACAGAAAAGGACTCACTGCATATGGCATCCAATGTGGAGGCTTGAGTATCCACACAGGGCCTGAGAAAATGGTCTCTCTGGTAGGCTCAGCATGCAGAGTTGCAGCTCTTTTGTTGTGCAGCACTTGAGTAGCCAGCACTGGGTACAAATTCTTGCTTCAAGCAGACAAAACAAATTCCCAGAGCTTGGGCAGGTAAATGCAGCTCCGGGGCTGGTAACCTCTGACATGAAACTAGGCTCTCATGGAACTGAGGGGTGTGGAAGCAGCTGCCAGCACCTAACTGAGCTGCACAGAGGTAACCTAGCAGTTTAAGATTTGGCCCAGAGGGTCAGAGAAGGCTGCAGAACAATAAAAAAAGCCATGTCTAGGCTGACAAAAATCTCTGAACAGGTTACAGTGTATTTAAAACTGGACTTAGATGCTAAATAAAGAAAAAGAAAGTGGATATATGCTGGGAGCCAGCCCCAGCAGTTGACAGGTCCCAAGAGGATGTAAGGACTCAGCAAGGGAAAGAGGTGAACCAGGCCATAGTGGTTGGGAGAATCTTGCAGGCTAACTGACTAGCAGCCAGAGTGTTTCTTTGTTTATGCAGAATTCAGTAAACAAGGATACATTCATGTTGTTCTAAAACATAGATCATATCATTTTTGTTTTTGGACCTCTGTTTCACTTCCTCTTGCTCATATTTTAATCATCATTAATAAACTATGACAGAACAGAATTATTGTTTCTAATCACTTTTCCCTCAAATTTTGACATCATTAATAAACAGTTATCAGTTTTACTTATTAACCCCATAACCCAATTTTTAAGAATCTAGAGGCATATGACAGCCTGTTCTCAGGCTAGTAGCATTTGTGGCTACAAAGACACTAGACCAAAACAAAATCTCCAAGCCAGCCTGGGGAAATTGCCAAGTCCTATGCAGTGTATTATTAACTCTTAATGGTCAGAGTGCCCAAGAAAAATTTCAGGCCAAAGCTGCTGCAGTTATTATTTAAATTGTGGAATAATATAATGTTTATATTTTATATATTTATATTTTTGTTTATATGTCTAATCCTGGTATTCTGTTGTACCTTGGTCATATGACACCACAGTGGCTCTGCATGTGTTAATTTTTCTAAGAGAGGGAGGTCCTGACATCTTATTCTTTTATTAGCTTTCCACTCCATTCTTTGTTCATCAATAAAAGTCTCTATGTAGGGCAGAGGTAATTTTCAGCTAATCTAACTTTATTTTTGTATATGCCATGTAATTGCCTGAATTATAGTGGAAGTGGCTTGCAATCTGATCTATAACCAACTCCTCTAGCCCACCGAGTCTTGTTGACCTTTTTAAGTTTTATTTGTTTTGATTATCTTGTTCCTGAATAAAATAAGTACAAGGACAGATGTTTCAAGAATGTCTTATAGCCTCATAAAGAGACTTCTGGCTTCTTTATGTGTGTCACAACCTCTAAGGTGTAAGGAAGACCTTCAGCTAGATAAGGCTTTCTCCTTAAAAGCAGAAGGGGTACTATGTTCAGGACTTTGCTAGGGAAGCTTAGAAGCAGTACTCTTGAGAGGAGGCATAAATGATTCATAAGAAATTTTCCATCAATCCAATATCCCCAAATTGTACAAATATAAATAATTCTCCAAGTATGCAACAGGTAGAGATGAAAACCAAAGGTGGCATGGAAGCCATCATATGGCTCAGCTTTGCTGGATCTTTGTCAAGCAGTTGTGCTGGCTTTATGACTTTTACCATTCCTATAAGATAGGGCTGTGCCAGGTATAGGAAAAAAAGTCTTCAAAGAAATAGTAAAGTAATATAAAAAGAATAAACCATGTAAGGATGTGAAACACACAGGGCATCTTGATCCTGTAAGGTGCTTTGTTGACTTTGAATTTTTTAAATGCTAATATACAAAAAACAATAGCTGCTGAGAGACATTGGATTATGTAAACTGCTAAACTAAACCAACCTATGTATTTTAAGAATGTCTTCACTTCAAAATGCAGTTAAAAATATGTTGCATTGGGGCAGAGGTTATACCTTTGTTTCCACAGGAAACAAAAAGTTATGGTTCTCTTAAAAATTAATAAAGATCAGATTGGAGTGGGTAGGCCTTCTGAAAATCTTGACTACAGACATGAAAAAAGAAACCAAGAAAAACTACAGGTCAGGTGATGAACACGCTGATCCCTCTACTATGGCAGCAGCTCTGAGACCAGATGAAACATGTTAAATCTTGTTGGCTACAGAATCCTCATGACTTACTAATATATGTCATCTTTTCATAAGTATAGATAGAGGCTTGATTATACAGTCCAAATGGACTTATAAAGATGACAGATGCCTTTTATCTGCTCAAACATAAAACAAAAAATCATCTTTAGCT
>LZPO01009101.1:4792-29515 GCA_001675575.1 Neotoma lepida
CCATGCCTTCTAATGACTGACATAATGCTAGTTCTACTAAATAATCTTAGCTTGCAAAATAAATCTGAGAAAGAAGTACTCTGAAAAATGAAAGCATCTATTCATTTGCTCATTCATTCATTCATTCACTAATGCCCCAAAANGGGCATCATACGTACCATAGGTCCTTCAGTTGATATNTTTTCAGTCATAGGTTACTGTTGACCATAGTTTATTCACATCATATTGAGGGTGTAAATCTCGAATTAGTAGAAAGAAAATTTATCTTAAATTTTTGTAATACTCAGTGAAAAGAAAATTTGAACTTTGAGGTCCTGGAAAATCTCTACACCTTCCTCTCATTTTTCTGTGAAAACAAAACTGCTTTAAAGAAAATAAAATCCTGAAATAAAGGAAAAAATTCCTTGAGGTCAAGGGTACGGTTTTAGAGATTCCGTGAATTATTCTCAAAGATTAAATGTATGTGAGAGTTGCTCTCAGAGATGCTTAGAAAGTTTCACGTATCTACACACACACAAACATTTTAATCNATTTTCCCACCTGGGCTAAGAGTTTTGTGAAATTCCCTTAAAAGACTCAAACTCTTAGGGAAAACTGTTCTGAAACTAGAGACAAAGTTATTTTATTTCCCAAAGCTTCATGGTGAAAGAGACACGCTCTGGAGAACTTTTCAAGGTTCGATCCTTGCAGTCAGTCCCTCATTGCCTGACATCCATTAGGGATAATAGTGCCTGCTTAATCTCCTATGGCTTTTTGTTCCAATTATGGCTTGCCACCAGGCAGCATTAAACAGAGAAGACAAAGATCAAATGCTTTTCTGATTAGCTGAGGCTCACTTTATCTAACACACATGACAAAGCAGGAGTAATAAAGAGAGCAAACCACCCTCTTCCCAATTCTGGCAGTTGCAAAATATTAAGAACTTAGCATACAACCCCATTCCAAGCAGTGGAGCTATAGGTAATTGTTAGATGCTGGNAAAGGAGGAGACAGTTTTCTCTAAGAGTGTAGTCCCTGGTAATTCTGACACTCTCCAGTGGAAGACACACACACAAGAATATTTGGGGAGAACAGATTGGTCTTGAAGAATTAAAAGAAATAATACAAAGTTACATGGGGAAGGAAAGGAGGGTAGTTTGGGGAAGAGTTGAGGGAGAAGGGGTGAATATTATCAAAACACATTGNATAAAACTCACAAAGGACTAATGAAAAATTAAAATAATTCCAACTTAAAAAAGAAATTTCAAAATTTTCAGTACCACTTGCTTCCATCTATTTTTGTTCTCCTGTTAAGTTTACAATGAAAGAGACAAAGAACACAGAAATTTCCCTATATTTTCACCCTCTTCTTCTTTAAATCTACAGTAAATTCTGTGATAAAAGTGTCCACATGATATTTTTTCTTCAGAAGGACTTAGGACAAAGANAGGGGAGGGAATGAATTATGGAGCAGAATTGCTATTGCGTGGCCAGATCAGAGTGGAAATCATATCGTTGCACTTAAAAAAAAATAATTCTTTGAGAATTTCATACAATTTTGATCACATTCACTCTCAACCCAACTCCTCATAGATCCAGTTCCTTTGCTTATCTGCCCAACTTTAGGTCCTCTTCTTTTATTTGAAACCCATGGAGTCATTTGTGCTGCCTGTGTGCTCATGGGACCTTCCACTGAACTACACTGGATGTTTCAGGTGCCACATCCGTAAAGAAAATAGACTCCTACTGTCCCAGAAGATGCCAATTACCATAGCTTCTCTGATAGGGGTAAGACTTCATAACACTCAGACTAAAGCCAAAGTCAACAATCTATAGCTTGTGGACCAAATCTTCCCCACCAGCTGTTTTGCAAATAAAGTTTGGTCAAAACATATATCCATTCATTTACAGCCTGTGGCTGCTTTTGCACTCCAACTGTAGCATTGAGTAGCTGCAAGAGAGGCCATATGGCTCCCAAAGCCTAAAATATTTACTATCTGACTCTTTATAGGAAAAAAAATGCTTGCCACCTCCTGCTGTAAANCTACCTTCCCTTCCTTTCCTGCAAATGGTAATAAGTAGTGAGGAAAACATAGCCTAGATTCTCTGGTAAGAAGTGGAAAATAGTGCACATTTTCCTGGATGGTGCAGGTGATACTTCTGGGTTCCTGACAACCTTGTGCATTTTAGAGATCCCAGAACTGGAAACTATTTGTGACTTTTCAAGAGCAGGGCCTTCTTGTTACTGCTGTCAGAATGCAAGTGAGAGAACACCCAAAAGCAACTAACTTTTTAAGTTATGGCATTTGTTTAAGGTTTATTTACTGTATTTCTGTCAAGCACTAATAAGAAAATTGAGTTGCATTTCTATTAAAAGATAAAAGGGGGAAGGNGAGGGAGGAAAGAGCACTTGCTGCTCTTGCAGAGGACTGCTTTTTGGTCCCTAGCTTCCATAACCTGAGTTCCAAGGGATCCAGCACCCTCTTCAGGCCTGAGAGGGCACCAGGCAGGCACATGATACACATACACACAAACAGGCACTCACTCATAAACACACTAAATAAAAGTAAATAAGGTATTTTAAGAATAAAATTTAAAACAAAGTAAATATAAGGATAGAGTTTGGAGAGATGGCTCAAGGAGCAGGTACTGCTCCAGTTTGGTTCCCAACACCCTTGATGGGCCACATACAACCACCTGTAATTCCAGCTCCAGACAATCCCAATACCTTCTTCTGAACTCAACTGGCACCTGTGCGCACACACACACACACACACACACACACACACACACACACACACACACACACATTCGTGCACATGCACACACACAGGCACACATACCCAATTAAAATAATGAAAATAAATTTTAAAAGGGAGAAATAAGTGAGTGACCATGAAAACAGAGTTTAGGGCCAAACATCCATACAGATAACGCTCTTCTACTTCACNTCATCCACATCCACATNATAATGTATATGAAACAAAAACAAAGTTTAAGTAGAAAAATCTCTATGACTCTCTGTGGCAGGTAAATATTAGAGACAGCCACATTTTGTCTTCCTTTTGGCCATGCAATGGGTGTTTACCTATATNATATCACCACCTATAATATTTTGACTACACAAAATATGTGTGTGAAGGGTATTCTTAATGACCATCAGTACAGCAGCAGCAAAAAGAAAATACACCATTTGGTTTAGTTACCAGTCTCTGGAAGAGTGTCTACAATTTTTAAAACTGCCTGTAAATATATTTCTGGAGAGGGGAAATGTGTACTGTCTGGTGTCTGTCACTGCTTGCCAAGTTCTCTGGTCTATAAAATACTTCAATGACTCCACCCACACTGAAATTTCCTTTCAATTCTGGTCACCAAGACTAAGAAGTGCCACCGTAGGTCAGTCCCTGGAGCATCATCTAGCTTCTGTATCCTGTGGGCAGATCCTTCCATGTGTAGTAGTTTCAGAGTTTACAGTGATTACTCTCTGGAGACAATTGTCTGCTGGGTTTACATTTCCAATGCTGTCTCACATCATAAAGTCTACTGCCAAGACTCTTACTCAAGGAGTAAGAGTTTTAGTCACTTTACTAGAAAGAAGAGGGAAGCAGTGGTCATGCTCCATGCCTCGGGCCATATAACATAACTTGATTCAATTTGATTTCAAATTCTTACTCTTGGACAGCTCTAAAACACTCTTTTTGCACAAGATCAATCCTCCTGTATATACGTGTNACAAAGAGCCCACTGAGATTTTCCCATGGAGTGTGAATGTTCTCAGAAAACCTTTCAAGGAAAAAAAGTGGTTTAAATAAGTGCTATATATGGCTCTCCCCAGTTGAAAGCAATCAAATTCATAAGGTTTTTTTTATCATTTAGTATAGTATTTTAAANTAGCTTTTGGTTGACTGACAAAAAAGAGATATGCTTTAAGGTATGCTTTTATCACCTCTTACTTTTATCTCCAACAATAAATAAATGAATAGATATACTTCAGAAATTCTAGTTTTCATTTTCAAGTAATACGATAGTAGTGGAAATTGCAGTGGTTATCATGATTTGACACTTAATTTTATGAAGCAATTATTNCAGCCAGACAACTATGGTCAAACAAACATCTTTGAAGATCTGTTTAAACCTACACCATACCTCGCTTTCAGTCATGAATAGACCCGTCAAAACAAAGCATGGGAATTTTAATCCATATGAATTTGTGTTATCAAAACTACTAGACTGGATTAGTTTCCATGGCCCTGCTTTTCCATTGACATTAACATCTTAAGACTATAACATTAATGGGCATGTTCACACAGACTTTACAAAGGTCATTTTCTCACCCCTGCTGAGAACTTTCATTTCATCCATAATAATAATTAGTATATTCTTCTTAGATGGCCCTTTTCTCATTGTGTATTGTCTGCTAATTAACATAACAGCCTAGTTCAGCAGGATCATTAGTGGCCATTTTAATGATTTAAAATGCCTGATGAATTTGACTAAGATTCATTCCTGCATGTCAGCTGAAGCTAAGAAACTTCTTAGGGCTTCAGCACATTTATTTAAGGCAATTCAGTTTCAGAGGAACTGAAGTCATCAAGGGCTCAACACTGAGGTCCAACTCATCAAAGCTGACATCTTTGAAGATAACACAGTAATAAATCAACCTCAAACACTTCTTCATATGATCCCAACCCAGCTCTTCCATTGCCAGTCTGTAGGTGGGTTTGCTTAGACTGAGTCAAATTGAACAATTTAGATCTTGCTACACATTGTTTCATACATTACACTCTTAAATATCTCACTATAAAGACATTTATAAAATCTTTATAAAAAAGAGAGATTTCCGATGGCAAAGTCATTTAATTCATTGTCATACTTGTTGTCCATGTTAATGGGCCCATGTAGAGATTCTGTGGCAATGGGAATTTTTAACTCAATTTGGTATTTGTGTAAGAACAAAGATTCTCAGTTTGATGTTCTTGATTACATTTATTTTTATTTTCATTCTGTTATTAACTTTTAGATTAACATACAAATAATGGATTACATCATGGCATTTTCATGCGTTTTTGCCATTATACCTTGTTTTCACTCATTTGCTGTGCCCCTTGACCTCCTCTGTCTGCTTTTCTTCCTGTTCCTGCACAAACAGAGCAGGAACTTGATAAGTTGATGTGGGCCTTGCTNACATTTGCATAGGGAAAGCAGCATACAGAAGCATGAAGACTCGCTATTATGTCACACTGTTATGTTACAGCGTAATATTTTACAGAGAGCAGAAAGGAGTCAGGCCTTCTTAGAGGGTCTACAGCAGGGAAAATGAAGAGTTCATTGTTCTTGTGCAGATCTTAGAAATGAAGGAGTTTGTGTGGAGGTAGCAAGAGAAGGGGACCATAAGCCTTGTGTGTGTGTGTGTGTGTGTGTGTGTGTGTGTGTGTGTGTGTGTGTATGCGAGCGCGAGCGCACGTGTATTCATGTGTTCAAGTATGCACACATGTGAAGACCAGAGGCCAAAACATCCCTCATCTATCATACCTGTCTTATTCCTAAGTCAGGCTCTTGCACTGAACCTGGATCTCCCAATTTGGGTTTTGATTTATTTTTCTTAATAGACTTCCTAGTCAGAAAACTAGGTGATCCACCCTCAGTATCCACTTCCAAGCACTGGAGTTACAGGCTCATGCAGCCACATTCGGCTTTGTGTGTGAGTGCTAAGGATCCAAGCAAGGTCCTCATGTGCTGTATCCCAAGTGTTCTTGCTCACTAAGCCTTCTTCATGGATCCAACATAAATTTTAAAGCAACCTATTAGCATAAAAACAACACAAAAAAAATATTTTCCAGGAGCAATGTCTAGAAAGATGACCTCCAAAGTCATCATGGCTTTATCTTCAATGGATCATGGGATTTATGTTTCAAAGTTTTATAAATGCCACCTTTTTGGTGAGATGTCCCTAGGTCACTCTTCAAATGTTCTCTCTCCCTGCTTCTTTATCCTATCTGCCTTCTATATTGTGTTTATTTGTCCTCTTTATCAGTTTTCTCTCTCTAGTACAGTGTACAGTTTGTGTTTGTGTTGATTATCGCCCATCTTTCCCAACACAAGTTCTAGAAAGGTAGAGAATTTTGATAGCTTCTTCACTGCTGTCACTACAGCTTTAGGATCTAGAACATTGCCTGGCACATATGAGCCCCTGATGAATGTGTAATACTTACATGGATAAATCAATTGATTAGTACCTGTACTGTAACTTGGTTCTTGATAACAGGAAATATAAAGGTAAACAACAGACTCAAGACTCCTGCTCTCACAGAGGTTACAGGCTAGCAGAGAAACCAAAACAAGCGACAAATATGTAATTCCAGATGGAGAGGTTTTTCTCAGAGGAAAATATAACAGGCTAACAAAAATGTAAACATCAGGTCAGCTGCTGTCTTCTTTCTCACACTGAATATATAACAGTAGGAATGACTGTTTTCATTTTATATCCCTCATCTCAGAACAACGTACTCTGAGTTCCAATCTCTATCATTTCTCCTTGGAAAAGACATGGAAACAGCTTGCCAAGACAATGCCTTGATTGATGGATTTCTAAATTACAGACCTCAGGCCCTTTAAGACAGTGTGATTACCTTGTCTTATTAAGCAAGACTATGCCCAGCCCTTACAATCAGACATTGCCTGTTCTACTCAGAAGGACAGGTCTTTTAAAAACAGCTACTGGGGCTGAACAGAGGTGGTTAAGCAGATAAGAGCAATGGATGCCCTTCTGGAGGACCTGGGTTTGATTGCCAACACCCATATGGTAGTTCACATCTATCTGAATGTGATAATAGCTTTAAAAAAAATCTACAGAAAGCCCTGACCAAGGATGTACAAGAAAATCTTAAGATTTTAAGCAGTTAAGGGAAGAAAATAAAAGAGACTCTCCAATGTTGATGAATTTACAGAATTAATATTATGAAAATATGGCTAACTTACTGAATGTTATCTATAGATTCAATGCAATCTCCATCAAAATAATGTTTTTCATCACATAACTGGGAAAGCAATACTAAAATCCACACAGAATGAAAAAGACCTCAGGTAATCAAGACAATCTTTAAACCAGTGGTTCTCAACCTTCCCAGTGCTGTGACCATCCACTACAGTCCCTCATGTTGTGGTGACCCCCAAACATAAAATTATTTTCATTGCTACTTCATGCCTATAATTTTGCTACTGTTATAAATCATAATATAAATATCTGATGTGCAGGATATCTGATAGGCGACCTCCAAAGGGATCACAACCCACAGGTTAAGAACCACTGCGCTTTTTGGAGCGCAGTGCCTATGGTGGGACACCTGGGGCAGCCTTGGTGCAGGGAGGAGGGTCTTGGACCTGCCTCAACTGAATGTACTCTCCATGGGAGACCTTGCCTTGGAGGAGGTGGGAATAAGGGGTGGGTTGGGGGAAAGGCTGGGGGGGCAGGAGGAGGGAGGAGAGAGGGATCTGTGGTTGGTATGTAAAATGAATAAAAAATCTTTTAATAAAAACAATGTTTGATCAAAAAAAAAAAAAAGAACCACTGCCTTAGAAGAATGAGCAATTTTTGAGGAATCAATCTGTGCTTTCAAATTATACCACCAAACCATAGAACATAACCAGTATGGGACTGGTACACAGTCAGACACACAGACAAATGGTCATGAACAATGGACCCAGAAATAAATACATACCTACAGCCACCCAATTTTTAACAAAAGGATGAAAAACATAGCGTGGAGACAAAACTTTAACTAATGGTGCTGGGAAAACTGAAAATCCACACGCAGAAAACGACACTAGATCAACATCTCTCACCATGCACAGAATCAATGAAAAAGGCATCAAAGGACTAATAATGAGACCTGGAACTTTGAAACTGTCAGGAGAAATCATAAGTAAAAAGCTCACAGAGACAGACACAAGCTGGGATTTTCTGGAAAAGACCCAAAGCACAGGGTATGAGCCAAAGACTTAACAGATGTGACTATATGAAGTTTAAAAGTTTCTTCACAGCAAACAAAATGATGAGCAGAGTTAAGAAAGAGCATATAGAATAGAAGGATGACTTTGCCAGTTATGTACCAGACTAGGGATTGGTATCTAAAGCCTATGAAAATGTTGAACACCAAAAAACACTTGCATGGGACTGACCTAGACCCTCTGTATATGTGTGACAGCTGTGTAGCTTGGTCTTCTTGTAGGAATCCTAACAGGGGGAACAGGGGCTGTCTCTGACTCTTTTGCTGCCTTTTGGGACCCTATTCCTCATACTGGGTTGCTTTGCCCAGCCTTAATAACAAGACAAAGTGCTTAGTCTTACTACAACTTGACATGCCATGGTGGGAGGCCTGCCCTTTTCTGAGTAGAAATTGGAGGAGGAATGGATACACGTGGGGGGAGGGGTGCAGAGAGGAGGTGGGAGAGGGAACTAGGAGGAGAAGAAGGAGGGGAAACTGTGGTTAGGATGTTAAATAAATAAATCATACTAATCCAACCAACAAGTGGGCTTATTGACTGAAAATACAGTTTTGAAAAGATGAAACAAAAGTGGGCAAAAAATGTGGAACCCACATGGGACCAGACTAGACCCTCTGCATAGAGGAGACAGTTGTGTAGCTGGGTCTGTTTGAGGGGCCCCTGGCAGTGGGATCAGGATCCATCCCTGGTGCATGAGCTGCCTTTCTGGATCCCATTACTTGTGGTCGGATACCTTGCTCACCCTTGAGGCAGGGGTAAGGGGCTTGGTCCTGCCTCAACTGAATGTACCAGGCTTTGCAATGCCCCCATTGGAGAACTTACCCTTTTGAAGGAGGAGATGAGGGGGTGGGTCAGGGTAGGGAGCAGGATGAGGAATGAGAGGGGGAATCTGTGGTTGGTATGTAAAATGCATAAAAAAATTAAAATAAATAAAATATCTCTCTATCAAAGAAACTCAGATTAAAACTTCTTTAAGATTCTGTCTCAGCTGGAACAGAATGACTATCATCAAGACAACAAATTAGGCCAGGGTCCTCAAGGCCCTGGCTGGCGGGAAGACATGCAAGCCCCCTCCCCTCAGTGCCCCATGCAGTTCTGATCAGGCAGTGGGCTATCTGCTCAGGCAGTGGCTAGCCAGCCACAGGCCAGCCAGGGCTCTCAAGGCCCCGCCTGGTAGGAAGACATCCATGGGCCTGCCTGGTGCTTTGTGTTGCTGGGCAGGTGAGTCCCATCATGATGAGCAAATATATGGTGGAGAAATGGGAGAGAAAGAGAAGCTGAATGGTTCATGTGCTGTGGAAAGAGGCAGAGAAGTAGAAATGAAGATGGTGAGGAGGAGGCTGTTGTGGGAGGTCTGCTTGATATCTAGGGCTATGGTGATGTCTAGACTGGGCTGCTGCTAAGGGCCATGTAGGTCCTTGGTTCTACCACAGCCAGAATCTGTGTGGATGCCTAAAGGCCACAAGGATGCCCAGTGTCTAGGCTGCCACTTGTAGCCATGTGGGTGTCCAGGGACCGCTGCCAGAGTCATGCTGATCTGATTGGCCTGTACTGCTACCTGGGGCCATGGTGTCATCCGTGAGTGAGCTGCTACCAGACACCATGTCTGTGTCTGCGGCCCTACATCAGCCAGGATCTGTGTCAATGTCCAAAGGCCACATGGAAGCTTCGGGTCTGGCCATAACCTGTGGCTTTGGTGGGGTCAGAAGGCCATGCCACTGCCAGAGCCATGCTGGACTGCCTGATCTGTGCTGCCACCCGGGGCCCTGGTATGGTCCATGCCCAGGCTGCTGCCAAGGGCCATATCTGAGTCTGTGGTCCTACAGCAGCCAGAGTCTAAGTCAATGTCTTTGGCTCCTGGTTCAACCAAAGGCTGTGTGGTTGCCCAAGGTCTGATCAGCCACCATGACTATGTTGGTACCCAAGGGTCATGCTGCAGCTGGGGCCATACAGATATAAGTGACACATGATACCAGTGCCATGGTGAAGTCTGGGCCAGGGCTGCAGCTGGGGGCCATATCTGGGTCTGTGGCCTTATTGCAGCCAAAGTCTGTGTTGATGTCCATGGCTCCTGTTGCCATCGAGAGACATGCTGATTCCAGGGATCTGGGCCTCCCCCTGGGGCCATGTTGGTATCCAGGGGCCACACTGTCACTGGGGACATGCCGATCTGGGTGGCTTTCACTGCCACCTGTGGTCATGGTGACGTCCAGACACTGTCTGCTGCCAAGGACCATATCTGAGTCCATGGCCTTATAGCGGCCAGGGTCTGGGTGGATGTATGTAGCTCCTATTGCCACCCAGGGCCACGTGGATGTCCAGGGTCAAGTCAGCCACTTGAGTCCATGTTGGTGTCTGATGATGCAGCTGGGGCTACGCAGATCTGAATGGCCTGTGTTATTAACCAATGCCATGATGATGTCTGGGCCAGAGCTGCAGCTGAAGGCCATGTCTGTCCAAGGGCCACAACGCCACTGGGGCTGTCTCCATCTGAGAGGTGGCAATGGACACATCCAGACCCGACTGCTGCCTAGNAACACGTCTGGGTCTGTGGTTCTACTGCCACTGGGCTTTGCTGAAGTCCAAGTCCCGTATTACCACCATAGGCCATCCAGAAGCCCAGGGTTGGGGCTGCAACCTCAAGCCTTGGTGGTATCCGGAGGCTATGCCACCACCAGAGCCATCCCAATCTGAGTAGTTAGTGCTTCCACTCAGAGCCAGGATGCTGTCCAGGCACAAGCTGCTGCCAAAGGCCATATCTAGGTCTGTGGTCCAGTTGCAGCTGGGGTCTGTGTTGACATCTGTGGCCTGTGTTACCTCAGGATCATAGGAAACATGCCGGATGAAATCAGAGGTTCATCCTCAGCTGGCCCCGCCTTTTGCTGACCCAGGGAAAACTAGCCCTCTCTCTCACTGGACACTGCAGCAAGAGAACTAATCTTGACCTAAATCCAGCCCCAGGAGAGCAACCCCTGATATCAGAAGAGTTGGTTCCACCCCTCACCACAGGCAAGGGAGAGCCGACCCTGATGGCATGGGCTTAGAGGAACTGGCTCTGTCCCTCACCTAAGGCAGGTGGCCCCAGTGGCCCGGAATGACCAGCTCAGCTACCACCCAGGCCCATAGCTGGGTCTTAGGTTGGCCTACCTTGGTATCTACCCCATCTGGAGCTCATGAGGGAACAATGTGGAACAGTGCCAGCAGGATCTCCATGACTCAGGATAGCTGGGGGGATATCCCAGAGGAGTTTCAGTGAGGATCCATTGATGATGGTGCGCCGTAAACCAGGTTCCTTGAACCGGACTGGTGATTCACTACAATGAACATTTGCTAGTGGATCTGATTGGACAGGAGGGTGTTCTGTGTGACATGCGGCTTCCAGTGCCACCAGGAAAAATGAAGAGGTGTGTTAAAGAGGAGGGAAAGGAAGAGAAATGAAGAGGTTTTGTTTGTTTTGTTTTATTGGTTTGTTTTGTTCTTGTTTTTGCTTGTTTCTTTGTTTGCTTGCTTTTTTGTTGTTTGTTTGGTTTGGTTTGATGTTTTTATTTTATTTTGGGGAGCTACTGCTGGGGTTAGGGGAGGATATGGTGGAACTGGAAGGTCAGCAGAATTGGGGTGCATGATGTGAAGTTCCCAAAAAATCAATAAAGAAATTGTGTTTAAAAAAGAAAGAAAGAAAGCGAATTAGTGACAAATAAAACGTCCTATTTTTGACAGACAGGCAGACCAACTGACAGTCTACAGGAAGGAAGGAAGGAAGGAAGGAAGGAAGGAAGGAAGGAAGGAAGGAAGGAAGGAAGGAAAGAAGGAAGGAAATAACAACAAATGTTGATGGTCATATGGTGGGAAAAAATGTCCTTGTACACAGCTGTCTGGGATGTAGACCAGTCCAGCCAATAAGGAACTCAGTGTAGAGGCTCCTCAAACCTAAAATTAGAACGGACTTACGACCTAGCTATTCAAGAAATATATCTAAAGGATGTCACATCATACCACAGAGAAATTGCACATCTGTGTTTATTGAGAATTAGTCTAGGTATCCATCAGGCTGATGAGTGAATAAAGAAAATGTAGAACATAAACACACTGAAATTTTATTCATCCCAAAATGTAATTGAAACCACGACACCTGCAAGAAAATGAACGTAGCTAGAAGTCATGATGTTAAGTGAAGTAAGTCAGACTCAGAAAGACAAACTCCACATTTCATCTCATAGGAGGAATATAGATATGCGTGTGTGCGTGTGTGTGTGTGTGTGTGTGTGTGTGTGTGTCACAAAGGTAAGAAGGGTGCAGGGAGAGGGTAGAATAAGAACCTAAGGGAGATCAAACTGCGGGGGGAGGGTGATAGAATACGTGTAACATGAAAGCTTTCAGGACAGTTTGTTGGGAAGAAAGAGAGCAACAAGAGGAAATAATGGGCGTGAATAAGAATAAAGTATGGTCTGTATGTGTGAGAACACCGTAATGAATGGTGCTACTCTGCATGTTAGCGTTAGAAATTAAAATGAGGCAAAAGATGAGATTTCCAACATAACTTTATATTACTTTTGTATCAAATAAATTTACATATGTATATTTTTCATTAATTTAAACCCAGTATTAATCACACAGAAATAAATTATATATCTTAGTGAGGAGACATGTGATATTTTATTGATGTAGTTTTAATTTTATTAATTATTATTACTCTGTGGGTGGGGGCCACACATGCCACACCGTACATGTGGAGAGCAGAAGGAGGCATATGGGGAGTCCATTCTCTCCTTTTATCTTTATGTGGGTTGCAGAGATGGAACCCGGGTCATCGGGCTTGTGTTGTTGGGTTGTAAACACCTTTATCTGCTGTGCCATCCTGCCAGCCCTAACCTAAGTTTTGATAGATCAAAATCCATTCAGTTCATACAGTCCAACTGAATATCCTCAAGTTCAGATAGGTGAGTTACCCCAAGAGATGGGACAACAATTGAGAAGAGTCTCAACTTTCCCAACCTGAGGTCTTGCTCTTGAGGAGGTCCTGACACTTTTAATGACAGACTGAAGGAGAACAGAATTAGAACGTAGAAAAGAAACCAAGGAAAACAATTTTTAAACCATAATAAAAGCAAACTGTGAAAAGCTGGACAGAGACCTGTAAGAGGAAGTAGGAAGAAAGAATACCGGAAGAAACCAAAACCATGCAGTTTTCCTTTCCTTTCCGTTTTTGTTTTTTTTTTTTGTTTGTTTGTTTTTTTTCAGAAAACATTTCACTATGTTATCCAGGATGCCAACATCCATCTTCCTGCTTTAGTCTCACAAGTGTTGGGATTAAGAACATGAGTCACCACTCTCAACACTGGGTTTGTTTTGTTTGGCTTTTTACAGTGCCGGGAATGAAACCCAGAACCGTGTTCACGCTGGCAAGTGCCCTACAAGAGAGCTGTATCTTTAGCTCTTTGTTTCAGTATTATTATTATTATTTTGAGATAACTCTGCAAGGCTAGCCTAGGCAGTCCTTAAAGTTATGATCCACTTTCTTTAGCCTTCCTAGTAGCTGAGACTGCCAGGCTAAGCCACTATGCCCAGTTTGCATTTATTTTACTGGTGTTGGTGTTGGTGTTGGTTTTTCTGTTTTTTGTTTTGTCTTGATTTGTTTTTTGTTTTTTGGCTTTTTTTTTTTGAGATAGTGTTTCTCTATGTAGTTCTGGCTGTCCTGGAACTGGCTCTGTAGAGTAGTCTGGCCTTAGACTCAAAGATCCACCTGCCTCTGCCTTCTGAGTGCTGAGACTAAAGACGTTTTACACCACCACACCCAGCTCCAGCTTGTATTTTTAAATATGAAGAGAACAGAAGTCCTTTCATTTTTAATATCACAATTATAATTACAGTTTTTAAGATTTATTTCAGTTTTGTTTATGTGTATGTTGGAGGAGAGTGCCCAAGAAGCCCAGAAGAAGGCATCAGATCTCTTGGAGTTAGTTTCAGGTTGTTGTGAGTCACCCACATAAAATCAAAGCTCTTCAAATCCTAACCTGGTCCTTCTTTTCTATCAGTGACATCATAATTTTTCAAACTCAAGCAGTGTCAAAAAATGTGATAAAAGAAAATGAAAATATAAAATGGTTTAAAATGTTGGCTACTTGTGAGATCATATTTCTGGCCCAATATTTATTTTACTGTAAGGTGTTGAGGCATTCGTGGATGATGGGTGACTTTAATTAATAATCTATAATAATCCTATAAAAATGTAATGGGCTCCAAGTGGTCAGAGAGAGGAAAACATTCTGATCATCAAAAAACAAATAAAAAAAGCAAGTGGGGCTTTACTCTGCATACTGATAAGCTCAATAGCAATTTCTAGAAATACTTCAGATAGAATATTAAGCAATGTTTTATAATAAATTCAGAAGAGTAACTGTGATTACTAGAAAGTAACACAAATTTGCCAAGAGCAAGAACATTAAATTATGCTTATTTTTCAGTTGGATAGGATTACCAGCTTGCTGTGGCAGAGTAATAGAGTAGATAAAATGTCTTAATTTCAGCAAAGCATTGAAAAGTGCTTTATAATGTGCTTAAGGAATAGAAAGAGAAATTTTGACAGAATGACAGGACCCTTCATAGACTGTGTCCCTGGTTAAAATTCCCCAGAGACAAAGACAGCATTGAAAGTAAAATTCAGAAGACAATGTCGGGCACTTGAAGGTTCTGAGAAAACAGAGTTGGCTGTTCATACTAAGCATAAATGAATGCACATTAGCATAATAATATATATAGTAACAAATATGAAGACTTTTGAATCCAAGTGAGCAAAGTCTCTTCATTTGGATTTACGTTAAGTTTGAGCCAGTGTTGTAGTTGATTGCTAACAAAGTATGGAGCTGCAAGCTGCACTAACAATATCATTTTAAAGAGTGATGACAGATGAAAACATAGCTTCATCACTGGCATCCTTAGTCATTCGGTTGAGCTTACCCTGAATCATACAGAAAAGAGTTGAGAGAGAGGGAGTGTGTGTGTGTGTGTGTGTGTGTGTGTGTGTTTGTGTGTGTAAATGGATGAAAACAGTAAGAAGTCTATCTTCCTGCTGAAACAGAAAGCCTATGAGAGAACAACCTATGTCAGAGTCTACAGATTCTGGTACAGTGTCTCTCAACATTTAAGACAGGTATAATGCAGGGGAAATCAAATAATGATAGGAAACTACACAGAAGTTGGGAAGGAAGAGTATCCATGTGCATCTTTATTAATAACTAAATGGGCCATTATCAGTAT
The DNA here is from genome assembly GCA_001675575.1 of Neotoma lepida. Lineage (NCBI taxonomy): Eukaryota > Metazoa > Chordata > Mammalia > Rodentia > Cricetidae > Neotoma > Neotoma lepida. The sequence continues at coordinate 20,030 of LZPO01009101.1, forward strand.
GAATTTCAGTTTTGCATCTGAGCATCCTAACAGCCAAAGCCATGATATAAACATATTCAAAGACACCTGTCTTTGTCATCCTTTTTCAAAAGCAATATAGATACCTTTTGCAATAAAATACGTCCTACGGGATGCCTCCAGGAACCTGTACAATGTGAAATACTGAGAAACTCTCGACAAATTGTATGTTGGTTAAATGGTCATTATTCTTTTTCAAGGAAAAAGCAGAAAATCAAACATAGTTTAGAAAAAGTAATTACATTAAGGACCAGTATGGGTGGACTCTCAGGACACAGGTCAGAGTATTCAGGTTCACTCCAGGTTCTGTGATGTTGTAGCAAAGAGACAGGAACTGAAGTGTCCTTAAGATATTCCTTTTGAGAACCAGAGTTTTGCTATTATCTGGGCAGTGGAAAATTTGAACTTGAGTTTCCTGGCAAGAATGAACAGCGGCTCTATTTCATGTTGGTAACTAAATGCCAGATCTTTTGCTTACATTGGAGGGTCACACATTGTCAGAGTCTCACATCAAGGGATGCAGTAACAGAGTGGGTGAAAAAAAGTACAAGATCTGGACATGGTTCCCTATGAAAAGTAGACAGCAATAGCCTTGGTATATTTACTAAGAAGACTGCTGGNGAAGCCAGGGTAAAACCATCCTTAAGTATATGAAGAACTCTCTGGGGTAGGTAGGAATCACGTATTCTGTAGTTGTGAGCCTGAAGGACCAACGGCGAAGGTTCTCAATGGAGTCGACTCCAGGAAGGAAGCAGTTTTCCAAGAGTAGAGCTGTCTGTAACAGGCCTGAGTAGACATAAAGTAGGTTCAGGACACTAGAAGGATTCAAAGAAAAACAGAACAAATGTCTTTCACNGATGCTTAAAGATAGCCACTATGGGGAGAAAGAGAGAGGCTTCCAGTCACATGGATTCACTGATCACTGAAGTCAGCTTCAGTCTAAGCATGCCCAAGATTGTGTTTACACACAGTCNAGCCTCTGCTCTGATAGAAGAAGCCTCTTGGATTGCTTATGGGTTCTCAGACCAAGTTCTAAATCATTTACATTTGCCAACGCTTTCTTCAGAAACACAATAAAGAAGCACAATGCCCTAGTCCCCAAATCCTCTGATTGCCTTTTAATACCACATGCAATATGTACCATCTCATGCTGGAACTTCACAGAGATTATAGTGATCGTTATATTATGGTATTAATACNTAGGATGCAAATACCTCACTGTGGAAAAGACAGCAAAGTGTCATGTTAAGCTTGTGCTGCTTTGCAGTGAAAGGTGAGATGTGCTATGAAGAGACTGCAGGTGGAACCTGAACACCTCTCATGAAAAATTATATAGCAAGGGCATTCCACAGAGCACGAAGTTTATAAAGACAGATAAACTTAGGATACAAGAGTCAAACAATGAGCTTTCATTTTGACTCATTAGACAGCTCAGCCTCCAGGCATATGAATGTTGGCCAGAAGGTCATGTAAAGTCACCAATACCAGCATGCATACTTTAGTCATCATAATCTGTGATGCACATACGAACATCTTTCATACAATAGACTAAAGTGCCTAGCTCATCATAGCAATACTTGAAATTTTATGAAACATCATAGGTGTGGTTAATTTTTTTTATAAATAATTCCTAAGGTCTATCTTTCTTAAATGTTTCTGTATGTCTATTAACATGCTTTATTTTAAACCCATGACTCCACACCGTGTAAGATTTGATGGTCTCTCCTCTTCTAATGGTGTCTCAGCAAAGCTGATAGTTCATCAAAATGTTTCTAGAACAGTGCCTTCTGGGTAGATCAGCAAAGTCTATTTGTACCTACTGAAGCTCCGTGAAATGCCTACATCAAATATAAGCTCTGTCTTGTTTCTGCATTGCATCATTCACAGTTGTTTGTGAATGGCTGAAAGTGTGTGTGTGTGTGTGTGTGCGCGCGCGCGCGCACGTGTGAATGACAATAATGGAACCTGCTAAGTTTCCCCTGGCAAAGCGTCAGCTGAGCTTTTCTGGGCGCTCCATTTGCATGTCATTTAATTCTAGCTACGCACACCTGTTCTGAAAGCACAGGCTTTGGAATCAGGACATCATTTGTTCAAACAAGAACCTGTGTTTCTTAGCTCAACCGTCTTGCTAAATTAAATCTCAGAAATGGATTCTTAATTAACCAACAGAAAAAAAGTTGATGGTACTTTTCCTTGCTAAACAGAGCAGCCTTGAAACTGGTAATATTTACTTTCTCATAAGTACTCTTCTCGTCCTTAAATCATCAGCACCTTCCAAAAGGAAGGTTGGCATAAAAAGTTTGGATAAGTCTGAATTTTATCTGAAACAAAATAGAAATGCTTCAGATAAAATAAAAGCCAAAAGCTGTTACAGAATAATTTTGAAGGAACAGGTTTACCTCGTGGTAGGTTTAAACTGATCATAAAGGTTACCTTGGCAAGTTGTTGATGGCTACCAAATAAGACCATCTTCCAGGTCGAGGCCCTGTCTTCCTAACCCTTCACCATATTCATTTTAATTTTGTGTATGGATGTATCATGGATACATCAGTAAACTAATGAAGTCTGTAAGCCACTTATCAGAATGTTCTTAAATGCATAAAATACACAAAATTACAAAAGATAAAATTATGTTGAAATGCAAGGATTGAAGTAACAAATACGCTTATGATATGGCAAGCCATATCCTTTATTATTAGTGCATTAAAAAATAGTCTCTAGCCAGGGTCTAATAAATACCATAATCTTGAAATAATGGTAGAAAAAATCATTGTTCAAGGTGAAGCAATTATGACTTTTTATCTATGATACAAAATGTGATATCTGTAATTTTTGAGTAACAGAATGTTGAGTGCTGCTGATTCCATCACAGTGAAAACTAAAGTCTGCCTTTTTCCTATCCATGGTCAAAATATCCTAAGGTTTAAGCACAGATCCCTTGGAAACCTGTGGACCTAGACAAAGACACCCGGGCAAAGAGTGACCCACCATTGTTCCTGCTTGTATTCAACTTCCAAAAAGATGCAGTGATGTAAAAATATTTGCCCTCTGTTTTGAGAAATAAAAATTAATTGAGCTGTGGCACAGACTGGGTCTAAGCACTGGATTGAGAGTCTGGAGCTGGGTGGGGACAAGGTACATGTTACCAGAAACTCTAAGGACATCAGTACTGTCTTTAAAATCTTCAGTAGCTACTAAACTAAATACAGACTTTATCCAGGAATCCTCTCCTCTCCTAGCTTGTAGCCTTTTCCTGTTGTACTTCCTTATGGGATATGTTTGTTTAGTAAATGTCTCATGCTGAAGCACCCCACTTGCAGACCATCTCAGGCATGAAGTACTTGTCTTTCCCTGCCTTTCACTACCATCTTTTGTGAACACATTGTCCATTTTCCCATGTGTTCCAATCCCTATAGGTAAAGACTCCTCAGTTGATCAGTGAACTTCACAGTCTTGACATGGTGTGTTTCCCAATAATCAGAATATTCAGTATACATTTTCTGCTGAACTGAAATGATCGTTGTTCAGAGACACAGACTTATAGGANTGGTCCTATTGACTCTTTTCTGTTATCAGATGAGCTGGCTTGCAGGTGTTCACTAACTCCCCATTACTGATGAATTAGTGAAATGTAAACACTTACTTGCATCTCACCTTGCTTCATACTTCTCATGCACTAGAGTATTCCTTCTCTCCAGCCATTCTGCTCACTAGCCCCATTTGCACCTTCTAGACTGTTTGGTCAGTATCTACTCCAGGAAGTCTCCATCAACCTTAGGCTCAGCCTCACGGACATGAAACCTCTGTGTTCTCATGAAGACCCACAATTAAAAGAGTGTCTGACTGTGTTCAATGTTTTCTTATGTTCATCATAAAATCTTAAATAATTATAAACAACTAGCCCCTCATTTTCATTTTGCACCTGAAACCACAAATTCAGCAGCTGATGCTTCCTCTCTCTTACGGTCCTATGACCCTATATTTTCCTACCNCTGCAGTTATTGCTCATGGATTTAATTTCAGGTTTACTTCTATTTACCATTTGTGGCACCTCAATAAACCTACAATGGCAAAAAAAATGGTTAAAAGAATTTACCTTGTTTATTGTGATATCCATGTGGCTCTACCTACCACTACATACCTAATATTTTCTGATTGGATAAAGTCGGTAAAGAAAAAAAGGAAGGAGTGAACTGATGAATATATTTGACCATCCCTAGCCCTTGGGCAGCCAGAGCAATGGAGGCATTTTGCTTGTAGACTTAAAATAGGTATCTCCAACAATGACATCGTGCTGGTGCAGAAGCTGCCAATCATTAGAAAAGAAGGTAGTTGCATTAGTCAGATTTCTTAATACTGTGAAAGAATGCCTGACATAAAGGACTTTAAAGGGGATCTTTGTTTTTCCCACAGTTTCAAAGTTTTCATTCCACCACAGTGAGGAAAATTATCAATCCCAAGTCAGGAAACATTCTCTAAGGAGCCAGGTGACAAATATTTCTATCTAACATGTAGCAAGTCTTTCTCTGTCCCACCAGACAGCTCTCAAATAATGACATGAAGACTTCTTATTAATTACAAAAGCTTGACCTATAGCTTAGGTTTGTTCCTAACTAGCTCCTATAACTTAAATTAACACATTTATATTAATCTACACATGGAGTTACCTCTCTTCTATCTCACACTTCTTGTTTTCTTCTTCATGTCTCCTGGTGTCTCCCATGTGCCTAGATTCTTCCTCCTCTTCCTTTCTCTTGCAAAAAATCCTGCCTATTCCTCCTATTGGCCATTCAGCTTTTTATTACACCAATCACAGCAATACATCTTCACACAATGTGCAAATATCCTGCAACACTGGCAGATTATTCTGACTGTTATAACTACTTGGTTTTATACTTTTTTGTTTTGTTTTTAAGAAAAAATTTTAATTCATTTTACATATCAACCAAAGATCCCTCTCTCATCCCTCTTCCCGCTCCCCCCACCAGACTCTCCCTCCCTGCCTTTCAGCCCCTCCTCCAAAAGGATAAGGGTTCCCATGGGGAGTCAGTAAAGCCTGGTACATTCAGTTGAGGCAGGTCCAAGCCCCTCCCCCTGCATCAAGGGTGAGGAAGGTGTCCCACCATAGGTAATGGGCTCCAGAAAGCCAGTTCATGCACCAGGGATAGAGCCTGATCCTACTGCCAGGGGGCACTTAAACAAACCTAGCTACACAATTGTCTCCTGTATGCAGAGGGCTTAGTCCAGTCCCATGCAGTTTCCACAGTTGTCGGTCTAAAGTTCATGAGTTCCTACAAGCTTGGTTCAGCTTTAGACTTTTAATGTAAAAACTGCCATAGACAGCAGACTAGAAACAACAAAACTTTATTTATAAAAATAATCATTAGTGGTATATCTGCAATGCAACCCCAAGACTCTGGAACCATTGTGGAAGAGAGGGGAGAAGGATTATAAAAGCTAGGATACCAGAACACCCACTGCTGATAGTGTCTCCTAGACCTGACAGGCATGCTGTACCCAGGAGATCTCAACAACATGGTTGCCTAAACAAGACCTGAAAAATGACAATGCCAGTCAACATGCCAGTGTTTCACAAGGCCCACTGCTATGTGAAAAACTACAGTGCTACATGAAAAACTACAGGCAGTCAGTGGCTGCTGAAGGAGGGCAAATCCATTTTCTCTAGGGGTTNATTTCTGATAAGTTATCCAATCCCAAGTGGTCTGGCCCTAATACATATACATATGAGCAACACTAAATGGATTTAGTGGATTTTATATATTTATACATATGTGGGTATATGTCGTATACATTTACAGAAGAAAAGGCCATGGATTTGTGAGGAATTTGGACCAACACAGGAAGTGTTAAAGGGGAAAAGTGGGGGTTGGAAATAGTGTAAATACATAATTATATATGAAATTTTCAACAATTAAAAAAAGCATTAGGAGGCAGACTTGAGCTCAGGCTATAATTAGCCAATCCCCTGGCGAGACTATCAGGGCACTGTGAATCTAGCATGGTAAGGCAACTTGTAAGTCTTTTTGGTGCAAGCTCCGAGGAGGTAGAGTTTAATTCCTCTGTAATGGAGAAGACCTTATTTTATGAATTCTGTGGACACCAGTATGGTCAGATTTAGTCCCTAACACTTCACTCAGGGGTTCTGATTGGTTTTGATAGCTTGCATTTCAACTTCAGCTTTGAAGAGACTTCCCTTTTATTTGAGATTTTCTGTGGGAGCTCAGCCGCCATCCACACCCCTGCCTTGATCCTAGAAGTTCCATATTCATAGAAACATCATTATAGTAGCTGATAGAAAATACTTACTTGTTACTTCTGATCTCTGTCATTAAAATGTGAGTAGACAGAACTTCAAGTCCTTTCCTCTAGCTATTTGGCTGCAAAGAGCTGCAAAATGCAGGGGTGGCAGAGAAAATCGTCTTTTTTCCTGTTCTTCTTATCGGTATAAAGAAATTACAAACTAGAATCCGTAAGCTTTATCAGACTCTGGCAATGGGCGCCCAGCTTAACAATAATAGCATGTGATGTCTGATAGTTTACAGACTTGGCAAATACAGAAGTATGTTCCACTTCTTAGAAAGAGGAGTGACTGCAATAGGCATTCCCAGATAGAAGAGCCAGACCCACTCTTCCATCTTGCTTAAGGTTTCTTTTAAGGAGAGAAATTGTATGGGAAATTCACGGATTCCTAAGTGTTAACATTTAAATACAGCATCATACAACACACATGCCCACACACACATCAACACATAAAACCTTGTCTTCATCAGTAAAGTTGCAAAAGAGCCCCATTTATACCAAATATCGTACTGGACTCTGATATTTGAAACACTCAGTAATTATTTAGCTCATTCCCATTCAAGTGATCTGGTGCTTTATTTGTTTTGTGATGATGATTCTACATCATTCTCATCAAATTTCTCTTTTTCCGTTATTTTACAGTTTTCTCCTTGTATTTGGTTGCTTGATTTTGTCAGTGTTTTCTACCATCCCTGAGCACACAAAATTGGCTTCAAGTTGCCTCTTAATTCTGGTAAGTGAATCATATATATTTATAAATTTATATATATAAATATATATATATATATGAATGTGCATAACGTTTCTGAAATGTAACAACTCTGTATACTATTTATGCTATGTATTTTATCCTATATTTTATCCAGACTGTTACTGCAAAACATAAAACTGTCAAAGATCATTGAATGTAACCTGTAGTCAAACATGAGAAATCCTTGCAGAAACATTCTGAATGCTATTATACAACAATATCATGTCCTGCAGGTACATCCTGAGAGGAAGGCAGCATTTAAAGGCAGCTTTGATTATGTTTGCCTCTGCTAATAAACAATTATACCAAAAATCAGCATGCATGTGATTTATCACTATTGCTGAAGGCTACAGGGTAGAAAGCACTTTCCAATGACTGAATTTAGCAATAGCTAAATATAATTGGCTAAAAACTGTGTGACTGTAGATCCTCATAGGAAAACAGAAATCCCTTTATGCTTTTTTCAACTAACAGACTGTATTATGAGTGCGCTGCTAATGCAGTTACCTGGTGAGAAACTGCAGATTTCTCTGTTTCCATTATGCTGTNAGTCCTCAACCACACAGAATTATCCAATTCTCTTTAAAATGGAAAAAGACCCCAAGATATTTTAGTCTGAGTTATTCAGAGCCTTTTAAGCTCTTGTAGTTTCTATTACAATGAACCCATAGCACTTCATGCTCCAATCACATCTGATTGAAAGTTTGGTTCATTTACATCCATTTCAACCTGGCTCACATAGTCCAAAATTATTAGACTTGACATTCTCAGAACTGTGTGAATGAGCTGGAACAACTCAATTCTGCAAAGCATGGTGTAACAGAGGAAGGAGGGGAGATGGGTTAAGATGGTTTCTGTGAACTAACAGAGATGAGTTGTATATAAGAATCATTGGATATGCTAAGATTCTATGTCATAGAGACAGGAAAGGAAGGATTTCAACTCATGTAATATGAGAGGAGGCAGATGCTTTCCTGACCTTTGCTTTCATATGGCTAACTTGTGCTTGATGTTGCTAAGCTAGCACCAAGTCCTAAAGTCTTATTTTAGGGAGGAATCACTTTTGAATTGAGAATGAATCTACTCCAATTCGTCTCCATACACATTGTGCTCGGTGGCATATTGCTAATATTATGACTTCAATTTCCAAACCTAAGGGTAAGAACAGAAAAAGGAAAAGCACTCCAGGGGTTTGTTCCATTGCAGTTTCCATTTGGGGAGCAAGTAGGCTTTTAGCTTGGCTCACCCCTCTGCTTATTACAAATGATTTTGAAGCCAGAAGTCTAAGGCTCAGCTGATTTTAAGTCCATACAGAACAAGGAATTACAAACTGAAAATGTAAATCCAACTTTCAGACTTTGGAATAAAATTAAAAAAAAAAACCCTTGATCAACTTCATGAATGATTATATATTTAGAATTATCAGCCACCAGGAATCCCATAAAAAGGTTTAATTCATAACCAAGACAAGAATCCAAAACTGATGGGTTACATTCTCAAAAATACCTGAACATAAGTGCCACTATCACCAGTCAGTTTCTAAATAGTAAAAAGAAACCCATGTAACCCATCTGATTTCAGCCTTTGTAAACCCCAAAATGATTCAAACATTGACTTTTCAAGCATGTTGTCTCAGGAACAACTGATCATATTTAGCAACTAGGATGTATTTTANTAACTAGGGATGTTGATATTTTAATCATTTCTATGATGCCAAAGGCTGAACTTGGGGCATCATTCATGCTAAGCAGGTGCTCTACCACTAGCTACACACCCAGCCCTAACCTTGTCAATCTTGAATGTCTTCAGATTGGCAAAGCAAAACAAAGTGCTTCTGCAGGTGAGCCTTCATTATGAGCAATGATGTCATGCTGGAGACAGATACTTCAGAAGGGTACTGCTATATGGTGTTCACTGGGAAAAGAATTTATTAATTTTCCTATTTGGGGGCTGTAGCATTACATTTTCAGGATGTCAGTTTTAAAGCTAAAGTATGCTGTAGAGACAGACCTGCCTAGAAATAAGTAGACTATATTACAATGCTAAGATTCAGTGCTCTCTCCAAAAACCCTTTGTTTTATTTTTAAAGAGCAATTAAAATAAAATAATTGTGGTTTTTTATTTTTATTGTAAATAGATAAGTTGAAAAATCATGCATATTTTAATATTTTTCACAATGAATTAATACAGCATATATCACAGACATTCAATTATAAAATATTAGAAACTCTGAGAACCATGAAAGATTTAGAAAACCTCTTGCTATCCTATAATATGTATTTTTGAGGTGGTTAATCAGATTTCAAAGACTGTCTGCCATATAATCATATAATCAGAATTCAAAGAGCTCAGTTCTATCAGACTTGGGTTTGGTTGGTTGGTTGGCTGGCTGGCTG
>LZPO01009102.1:0-15419 GCA_001675575.1 Neotoma lepida
ACATGAAGGTTCGAGGTGGGCAGAGCAGAGAGAACAACGAAAAGAACACCTGGAGTCTGCGTCCATTAAGGTTTTTGGTGAGGTGGGAATAAGCACTACGTATGCTGCTCTGTGATGTGAGCCTAGGGTGTAGAAACTTCTTTATGTATGCTGCTCTGTAATGTGAGCATAGGGTGTAGAAACTTCTGTACCTTTTTAGTCCAGTCAAGGAAACAAATAGCTACCAATACTCCATTACTGTCAATTTTAAGTTATTATCAGTTAAAATCTNTTCTATTTTAGTACAAATTTAAGTTTGCTTGAGATAGGAGACAGTTACCCACATTCACTACCACAAGTTTTCCTTTTAGCTCTCGTTAATTTTGGGTATAAAAGGCACAACTAGTTGAATTTATTGTCTTCAGTTTGCTTGTTAGGTTTTGGGACAGTTTAGGGCCACCAAATATTCGCCCAGTCCAGTTTGGATTAAGTATTTGCAAGCGTTTGGGGGGATTGCTTTCTTTAATGTTAGCACTTGACACTTGCAAATATGATTGAGAATCCCAGTTACTTCACTCATTGCCTAGATTCTTTTCTGATGCCTTCCCTTTCTATCTCCCTGTTCCTCACAGCTGCTGACACCTGAAGCTCACCTACTCAGCTACTTGGGGAACCAATTTCCTCTCTCCAACTCCATCATTCTCTTCAGTATCGGACTTTGAACTTCCTTGATATTGATATGTAAGATCGAGAATGTAGAAAAGGGACTTTTTCCCTGACATTGGAAACAATATAACTACTTTAAGTTATAAATCAAATTTGAAAATTAATTGTAAATGTCCAAGTGTTCTGTATACCACCTGAAAAAGATTGAGTGATTAATAAAATGCAAAGCTTTTCAATTCCTAAATTGCTAATTTATTAAATGAAAAATTTTCTTATCAGGTGAAATAATGATATACTGTGTCAATCAAGATCAAAACAGTATTTAAAGTATTTTATTAAGATGAATTTCAAATTAAGTATCTTACTTGGGTCTGTATTTTTGAATTCTGCTTTCTGCTTTTCTTCTGAGGCAGAGAGAGAAGTTAACTATTTAAAATGAATCCCTCTTTCCTTATTTGAAGGCAGCTTCCACCCCCAGTGTGGTAAAACTGGGGCCTGAGTTCCAGTGAAAACAAAAGTTCTGTGGAAAAACACAGACCTGTCACTGCATGACAGTTTTAAGTCTTCAGTTGTTTAAAAGACTCTTGAGCACAAAACCTTTTTCTAACTTCATATTTGTTGAATCAGACTTTTGCAACATTTGTACTTCAGAACTCAAGTTGGCACAACCAAATTTCCTAAATCTGAAAAGGGCCGGAGATGCAAAAGAGTGGGATTTGCATATCAGCAAATGTGAGCTGTCCTTGGTATGTCTCTTATACACATCTAGATGTGTATAAGAGACAGTTTCAGCCCATGGCAAACATATAAAAATGTTAGCTAGGACTCAGCAGAGATCTGCAGAAAAATATTTAACAAGAATATGTGCAAATTAAATGCCAAATGGGAGATGGTTGTCTTGCCTTAAAATCACAGACTGGAGAAGGAGCAAGACAAAGAGGAGAAAGAATTCAGCTGCACCATACGCCAGGTATTTAATCAGCACATGACAGGNGGTGCTAGTAGACTTTGAGTTTTCTCTATTTGAACATGGGACCTGTCCTGCACAGCATCTCCACCACTGTAGTAGTTGCAGAGTTCATTTTGGGGAATTTGAGCAATGGATTGATAATGATGAAAAACTGCATTGACTGGGTCAATAAGAGACAGCTTTCCCCAATTGATCAAATCCTCATTGTCTTGGCAATTTCCAGAATTACTNTCATGTGGGAAACAATAATTATTTGGGTTAAAACTCAATCAATTTCATTTATTACCAGAGAAGAATTAAAAATAATTGTGTTCTGCTGGATACTATCTAGCCACTTCAGTCTCTGGATCTCTACAGCCCTCAGCATCTTTTATTTACTCAGAATAGCTAACTTCTCCTGGCAGATCTTTCTCTACTTGAAATGGAGACTTAAACAACTGATTGTGGGGATGCTGCTGGGAAGCTTGGTCTTCTTGCTTGCAAATCTGATGCAAATGAACATCNCTCTTGAAGAGAGGTTGAATCACTATGGAAGAAACACAACTGTGAAATTCATGGAGACAGATTTCACACTATTTTCAGAGCTGATCTTATTCAATATGATTGTGTTCTCCACAACACCATTTTCATTGGCTTTGATCTCCTTTCTCCTGCTAATCTTCTCTTTNTGGAAACATCTCCAGAAGATGCAGCTCAGTTCCAGAGGACACAGAGACCCCAGTACCAAGGCGCACATGAATGCCGTGAAAATTATAGTCTCCTTCCTCCTGCTCTATGCTACTTCCTTTCTGTCCCTTCTGATAGCATGGATTGCTGAGAAACATCACAGTGAGCTGGTTCNAATTATTTGTATGATAACTGGACTCATATATCCTTCAACTCACTCATTAATCCTGATTCTAGGAAACTCTAAGTTAAAGCAGATTTCTCTTTTGGTACTGAGGCATCTGGGATGTAGNCNGAAAGANCAGAAGATCCCAACTATATAAGGCAACCAAACAACATGCTTTGCTGTAGAGAACAAGCAANTCTATGAGGAAATAGTTCAAATACTTTTTTCTTTTGGCATAAACAGTTTATTATTAGTCAGTCTATATCACTGATTAGGCTCAGACAACATAGTTATTTTAATGCTTAATTTCAATTAAAGCAAAGCAGGAGTGATAGTATGATATTTTAATCCCAGAATGCCTTTAATCCCAGCACTCAGGAGGAAGGTAGATTGCTTTGAGTTCAAGGCCAGTCTGGACTACATGGTGGTTTTCAGAACAACAATCNCTACATAGANGGACTCTATCTTAAAAAAAAAAATTCAACAAGTTCAAACTTAAGTTCAACAAGTTCAAATTTTGCACGATCTTCTTCCATAAAATTTATCTAAGTAATGCTACAGAATTATTTGCTTCATATTTGAGAAATTATTGGCCAAGATTCACTGGAAGTTCATGCAAGTCAGAACAGAGTTCCTCTATAACCANCCTGTCTAGAGACAAATATACTCTAAAAAGGAGTGAGTGATAATGGGANNAAACTAAATCAGCCTGATGGAAGTGCTGGGAAACAGGTGTCTGCTTACAAATCTATGATATACAGTCTTGCTTCTGGTTGTTAGAAATANATCTTATTTTAAAGCATATAGCCCCTACCCAGCAAGTATATAGGCTGTAATAGTATATATGCTATATATAGAATTTGCTTATTTACCTGTTTTACTTACTTTTCCTGTTGCTGTAACAAAATGAAGCAACTTTAGTAAGAAAGTTTTATTCTAGCCCACACTTCAAGGGCATTTTATTCCTTTGTTTCTTGCATCAGAAGAAAGCTGTAGTTTTTTTCGAGGTGTATATACAGTTTTGTCTTACCTAAAANCATTAAATATTTATGATGAATATTTATGTATTATTGACNATTTGAAACCTTTTTGAGGAAACCATTGATAGGTTTACCATTAAGAAATGCTACTTGTGAACATCAAACCTTTTGGCTGTTGAGGGAGGCACTTGTAATTATTTTATTAGATCATGAAACTGTGTTTAGTTGAATTAAGGATGCTGAGTGCAGTTATTTAGAACTGAAATAGGTAAGTTTTGATTTGTCACTTTTACTGATAATTATAGTGTATAAAAATGATTAAAAAGTATGGAAGCACCACATTAAANTTAAAAGATCTTCCTTCTGGGATAATTTAAACCAAGAGCAATGTAAATTTGAATTCTCTACTTCTCTCCCATTGTCTTCGGTCTTACTCTCTTTGTTTGGTATCTGATCCTAAGTAATGGTCACATTAAATATGTTATGGGGAAGGAATGAGAAANGTTTTCATTGGTCAATCTTATCCTAGAGTTTGCAATGATAGTAGTTACTTTACTGACCTCTATTGATCCAGAATAGCCCTGTAAACTACAAGCAGTGCAATCATGGAGCCTACATGGATCTTTGCCAGGTCCTCTGCAAAATTATAGTTGTTAGCTTGGTGTTTTTATAGAACTCCTAATAGAGGGACTAGGGGTATCTCTGACCCTTTTGTCCTCTCTTGGGACTCTTCTCCTCCTACTGGGTTGCCTCACCCAGATCTGATATGAGGGTTTATGCTTAGTCTTATTGTAATTTGCTATGCTGTGTTCATCTAATATCCCTGGGAGGGCTGCTCTGTTTCTGAAGGGCAACATAGGAGGAGAGGATGTGGGGGAGAGGGGAGATGTGGAGTAGAGGAGAGGTGTGTATGTGGGGAAGTACTGGAAGGAGTAGAGGGAGAGGAAACTGTAGTCATGATACATTGTATGAGAGAAGGATAAAAAATTTTTAAAACTCATATCCACATGTTACTTCCAACATTTAGGGTGAATATTTGTTTTTTTTCAGTTACTTTCAACCTATTGGCTGCTTTCACNAAACAAAAAAGGCTAATATAATTAATTTAAAACCATGGACTTTCTATTTAACTATGTTATGCATCTNTATAAATGCATAATTTACACCAAGCATTTTAAAATGAACACTATTAGCATATAATGAATATAGAAAAATAAAAATTTTTCTATGATTATATTGTTGTTGCTGTTCCTGGGTGGTACTGGTAAGTGATATTCTAGAACTGTAATGACAGTACATTGAAAATAACTCACTTTACTTTCTGATGACCTCTGAATGATTTCCAATCATTGGTCATTATAAATAAAACTTATTAGTATTCACTATCCTTNCCAAGAGATTATTCAGGTGTGATCTTCATTTTAATTTGCTTAAATGCATATGAAGGAGCTAACTTTACTGGCATGTTTTTTCCTGAGGTGTCAATCTTTAAGAAGTGCAGTGTGTGCATTTGATTCCTTTTAGCTTTGTGTGCCAGTAGGCAACTCACTATCCTTGATACTGGCTACAGTCACTTAGAGCTGGATATTTATCTAAATTTAATCCAATCATTCTCAATATGGAATTACTAGGCACATTATAGAGATGATTGTATCCATTTGGTTAAGTTTTTACTTAGCTCTGATAATCAAACACTATTTGATTTTGAGAAAGAAATAAGCTCTTCCAAAACCAAATGAATTCCATGCTTCTGAAATCCTGATATTTTTTCCTAATCACAAAGTATTCATTTTTTNCTGAGCTCAATTAAAAATAAATGCAGTCAAATGTACTACTAATATCATCCNAATAAAATGTTTTACTATGGTATGAGAAAATCCTCAAATATGTGGTATCATGTGTTAGTTTAATAACTGTTTACTCTCTTCTTATTTTGTTTATAATCAGTTAACTATTATTTTTCTTGGGTGCTGTTAAGNAAGAATTCAAATATTAATTCAATGTTTTATTAANTTTTTATTAATATATTATAATTAGTTTATATTATGATTATTATAGTTATNATTAATCATATATTATAATTATTATGTATTTTAGTAATAATTATATAATTTATTGATTATTACTAATTTAATGTTTCAGCACCACTTGTAGCAAAACCTGAACAAAATGCTTATCAAATTAGTATATTGCACACTTGCTTCAATAACAAGACCTCACATTGTCATTTTGGTTAAATAAAGCATTGTCTTATTTCTGCTTATGTGGTTTGTCCAATAGTCCTGTGGCCACAGAAAGGTGTAAGCTGACATGGTTTTTTCTTGGAACTTGGTTTAATTCAAGGCAAACTGGGAGTTCNGTAAGGGCTTCAGCTCATTTAGAAGCAGCATGATGTGCCCACAGCATATTATTGATGGAAAATTTCACAGAACAATGTGTAAGTTTAAGAGGGATAGTGGAATCCTCAGAAATGCTTTTCTCATAATCCTACAGTAACTAGAATGCTAGTATTCAGTCTCAACTCTTCACTCTTTTTGTTCATTTTTTTGTTTTTCTAGACAGGGNTTATCTGTGTAACAGCCCTAGCTGTCCTGGAACTTGATTTTGTAGACGATACTGCCCTTGAACTCACAGAAATCTGCCCACCTGGGATTAAAGTGCTGGGATTAAAGGCTTGCACCACCGTGCCATGCTCACAGTATCAACTCTTTATCATGACTTCTATGCTACTTACAAACCACATCTCAGCCCCTAATAACCCCAGTTCTTTCCTAAGACTTAAAAGAATGTAAACAGAAGAAGCACCTATTAATATAGAAATAAAGTAGTTACCTTGAGTCCATAGAGGTTCTTACTCTATGAAAAACAAGTACAGTGAATACAAAAGACAGAAGTCAAAAAAAAAACATTCATATCTGCTCCAAATCCCCTCCCCACAATTTCAAAGACATATAATGATAAACATTAAAGCTTGGCATAATAAGTGCAAGAAAAGTGAAAAAGTGTTCACTGGTCCATGTTGCATCCAAATATATAAATCTACACAGTGCATCAAAAACTCTATGGTTGTAAATAATATGTTAAAATCTTAAGTAATTCAGTTTATTTCAAAGACAAGAGGAGGCTGTTCCTGAAGAGAAATCCTGTGAATCTGAAAAGCATGTCACAAGTTTCCATTCAAGTACAGGGAATAGCTCATCAGAGAGAAGGCTTGCAAATGTCAGGAATGTTGGAAAGCTCTTCAATTGCTTCACCTATTTTCAAAGACAAAATTGTTCACAAAGAGGAAGTATATAGCTTCAGGCATTTCAGTATTTGAGAAATTCACACAGTAGAGAAACCTTAAGGCTGTCAATAATACTCTGGTGTCTTCAGTGGTTCTAGTTGTATTTAAACAAGTACAGCAACTCACAGTGAAATCTCATGGAAGTCAAGAACATAGAAAAACATTAAGTTGTTCCAGTAACTTAAAGTAAATGAAAGGAGTCACTTTAGCAGGAAATTCTGTGAAAAAAATTTCCTCTGAAAGTCATTTCAAAAACATGAAAGCACATGAAAGATTTCACATAAAAATAAAAGACCTATACAAATACAGTCATTGCTACAAAGTATTTATTTGTTATAACTCCTTTAAATTTGTNTAAGAACTCAGAAATCCTACTTTACAAATGTGGAAAACCTCTAGTCATACACTTTTCTAGAACACGTGATAATGAATAGAAGCATAAAAACAAAGAGACATATTAAACACAGATTCTATCAGTGCCTTTTGTGGCCCCCACATTAATTTCAAGGCATGAAAAATATCACATTAGAGCTGATAAAAGCAGTGAGATATGAGAAATATGCAAAAGACTTCACAACAACTTGTAAGAATGCACAGAGAGTGGTGGCAGTGCAGTTCCATGGTAGAGCTTACACAGCAGGAACAAGGCCAGTGGTTGAACCTCTAGCAAAGAAACACACACACACACACACACACACACACACACACACACACACATCAGGGCCTGGAGTAGGGGTTCAGCAGTTAAAAGTACTTGCTGCTCTTGCAGGGGACTCAGGTTCAATTCCCAGTGCCACATTGTGGCGCATTACCACTTGTAACTCCAATTCCAGAGGATCCCTCTTTTGACTGCTTCAGGTAACAGTCATGCGTGTGGTATACATATACACATTCAGGCAAAGCATTTACACCCATAAAGTAAAATAAGTAAATCTAAACAATTTTTTAATACGTCACTGCACAATATATAAACCATTTTTTATAGATTTTTCATTTATTTGCATTTCATTTATATGTTTAAAACCTTTTTTATTCTTCGAAAATGTCATACACTTATACTATGTATACTGATCATATTGATGCATCACTACCTCCCATCAACTTCCCCTAGTGCACTCCACACTATTTACTTCCCAACTTCATATTCTACTTACATGTATTTTTTGTTTATTGATAATTCCTCCACCCAGTTANTGGTATGCATATGCAAATGAATAGATTGTAGTCCAATAAGGCATGGAAAATCTTCTAATGCCCATGTCTCNAAAGGAAGTTGACTTCCTATTTAGATGGACATCAACTTACAAAACTCTTCCAATATAATGGGACATCAGGGTTTCTACCCCACCTGTGCTAGAATTTTCACTGGCTTGATCTTGTAGAGATCTTGTGCAGGCAACTGCAGCTGCTGTGAGTTGATGTATACAACATCCATATCATGTCCAGGTATTGGCATGTCATAACTCTCCTCATCCATCCCTTTTTTATGAAGTTTCCTGAGCTTTGAGAGGGTGGAGGTTGATAAACAAGACCCACTTACAGATGAACATTCATCCTACCCTGTTACTCAGAATATCTCTTCTACCTTCCCAATTCCAAATAACTAGCCCTTCTGTGCCTGGATTTTAAGCTCCTTGATGTGTATGACTAAGACTATGGAAAAAAGATAGCAAAGATGATAAAACTATATTAATGGTAAATATCTTCATGCTCTGTAAATCATCTGATCAAATGTATATGACTAATAAAATACAGCTTTTAAAATCATGAATCATGTATTTATGAAATGAAGTATTTTTCTCATAAAGCAATGAAGCTATACATTCTCTATAGTCAAGATAAAATAGTATTGCCAGTATTTTGTTGACATGAATATCAAATTAGCCATTTTTCTTGTCTATATATTTTCAGAATTTTGATGACTCTCTTGAGAGAGAGAGAGAGAGAGAGAGAGAGAGAGAGAGAGAGAGAGAGAGAGAGAGAGAGAGAGAAAGAAAGAGACTCTTCATATGAATATCTTTTATTTTGGTTGCCATCTTCCACTCTAAATATTAAAATGATGATGTCTGAGCCCTGGGCAAAACTGCAATTTTATGAAAGAACACAAACCAGTCTCTGCATTTTCCCTAAGTCCTCAGTGGCAAGGCTGAAGATCAGAAGACTTCATTAAGCTTCATACTGTAACTTTGTAACCCATGACCTTCTATTAGAACTCAAGGAGCCCAACCGAATTCCCTGAAGCTAGAACAACATGAAAATGCAAAACAGTGGAAAAGAGTATATCTTTATTTGCATATCAGCAAAGTGAATTTGCCTTATTTTCTAAACCATCTGCTGAACCTTTCAGCCCATGGTGTGGAGAAACATGTGAGCGAAGACTCTAGCAAGAATTAGAGAAAAAAAACTAACACGAAAATGTGCAGATTAAATGCCAAACAGGAAATGTTCAGCTTGCTGTATGGTCAGAGATTTCAGAAGGAGCAAGACAAAGGGAAGAAAGAATTTAACTGAACATTGGACCACACATGGGCACTTGGTTAGCACGTGGTGAGCTGTGCTATTAGATATCCAGCTTTCTCTGAACATGGAGCCTTTCTTGCATAGCTTTGCCACTATAGTAATATTTGCAGAGTTCATTTTGGGGAATCTGAGCAATGGGTTCATAGTGCTGTCAAACATCTTGGACTGTGTCACCAAACAAAAGCTTTCCTCAATGGATAAAATACTTCTTACATTGGCGACTTCAAGAATTACTCTTATCTAGGAAATATATATTTGGTTTAACACTATATGTGATTCATCTTTATTTGTGATTGGAATAGAATTACGAATTCTTTGTTGTAGCTGGATGCTTTCTAGCCACTTCAGTCTCTGGCTCGCCACAGCCCTCAGCATCTTTTATTTACTCAGAATAGCTAACTTCTCTTGGCAGATCTTTCTCTACTTCAAATGGAGACTCAAACAACTGATTGTGGGGATGCTACTGGGAAGCTTGGCTTTCTTGTTTGCAAATCTGATGCAAGCTAGCACCACTCTTGAAGAGAGTTTCCATCAATATGGAGGAAACACAACTGTGAATTCCATGGGATTTGCTCTGTTTTCAGAGCTGACCTTATTCAACATGGCCATGTTCTCTGTAANACCATTTTCATTGACTTTGATCTCCTTTCTCCTGCTAATCTTCTCTTTGTGGAAACATCTNCAGAAGATGCAGCTCAGTTCGAGAGGACACAGAGACCTCAGTACAAAAGCCCACAGGAATGCCATGAAAATTATAGTTTCCTTCCTCCTGCTCTATGCTACTTACTTTCTGTCCCTTCTAATAGCATGGATTGCTGAGAAACATCACAGTGAGCTGGTTCANNTTATTTGTATGATAACTGGACTCATGTATCCTTCAACACATTCATTAATCCTGATTCTAGGAAATTCTAAATTAAAGCAGACTTCTCTTTTGATACTGAGGCATCTGGGATGTAGGCCGAAAGGACAGAATATCCTGACTACATAAAGCATTCAGACAACATACTGTCATGTGTTCTAGATAATAAAGAAATCTATGAGGAGGCAGTTTGAGGACATTTTATTCTTTATTATTTTTATTATCTCCTTTCTGAAGGAATCCAGCTAAGGAATCTGAAGACCATTGGACAAATGAGATATCTGAAGAAAAAGGATGAATCATCCAGAGAAAATTTCTCAAGAAAAAGAGTAAATTGGCCTATTCATATATCACATTTCTAATGGATAAAATTTCATAAATCTTACCAAATATTTGTTTCTGCTATTCTCTACAGACACAAAACACAAATTGTCTTTTTGTAGTCCCAGTTCAATTAAAAATTAAAGCTGGCTTTGGAGTTAGNTTGCAGCTCTCTCCTTCTTTAAACCCAAGTATACTTGTTGAAAGGAAAGTCCAAAATCTGTGTCTTATGGCAGAAGAGCTACATGATATAGGACCAACATTAAGGGACTATTCTATTGCTACTAATCTCATGATCCTCCTTTGGTTTTATTTTGACTTTTTAAAACTTTTCTTAAGGTATAAATGTTATATCAAAATTTATAAATTAATACATATATGTTTTAAACTTTCTGTCATGATATTAAAATGGTCATATAGAGTACTGATGAATTCTAGAAAAAAGTTTCATCTAGCTTCCTGGACATGATTTCAGATTTGTGTCTTTATCAGGTAACTAGAAATTGAATTTTTGTACTNTTGACATATATAACAAATTATGGTCCTTTTTTAACCCCTTCCAGATCTGCTGCATATGACATTTAAAATGTTTAAGTTTTCTGCAGTGAACCATGACCAAGCCTACCAGTGACATTTGAAGTCTCCAAAAGGAGGATGGGGCCACACAACGATCATTCCATCTGGACTATGGTAATGCCACTAAGCTGACAAACACCACCTAAAGATNGACTTTGGACTACACAAACTGTTCCGGACAATTTCAAGGTGGCTAGCTGAAATGGTCCAACCTAACAGACTACTCTAGTCAGGACTTGAGACAAGTCCTGAACTTTCCCATTACTCAGAGACTGGATAACAATTGATACAGCTAGCTCTCCCAGGCCTTGATAATTATCCCAGTTTTTTTCAGGGTCCTCTAAAGATGTCATCACCCCCAGACAGCAGTTAGTAATTTTAAGAACATGACACCCATATTCCCAAGAGGTGGGGTATGCGGTTATTGGTCATTCAGTGGGTTATGGATATTTGTCATCATTTAGAGGGTTTGGTTACAAGTTGTTATTGGTAATGGTCAAGAAAAAAGCTGAGCAAAGTAGATTAGACTCAGAGATTCTGTTCTAAAAAGAAAAGGGGGAATATAGAAATAGAATAAAAGGTTAGACTGTTGAATCTACTT
This sequence comes from Neotoma lepida, assembly GCA_001675575.1. Classification (NCBI taxonomy): domain Eukaryota; kingdom Metazoa; phylum Chordata; class Mammalia; order Rodentia; family Cricetidae; genus Neotoma; species Neotoma lepida. The sequence goes on from LZPO01009102.1 coordinate 11,594, forward strand.
TTAAATCAAAAAAGCAACTGCTAGTCTCAAATATTTTACATTGGCTTGGATTTTTGTATATTGATACAAATTTGAGGTTATTTTTGTTATACTGTGTATATGTTATAGAAATGGTAGGACNAAAAGGTAGATTATTGAATTTAATTTTAATCTAAGAAAGCAACTACTAGTTTTNAANATTTTACATTGATATGGATTTTTGTATACTGATACAAATTTAAGGTTATTTTTGTTAGAACTTACTGTATATATATGTTTCTATTTTTGTTCAAGGTATTGTACTGATNCAGCTCATCTAATAAGGTAATGTAAATTTCTAGTCATTGAAAGTTATTATTAAAAACTATTTAGGATAGTAAGGAAATGCAGCTTAGTAGTTAGTCACTTATTACAATCAATCTTGTAGTTAGGTTAGATATGTTTCCNAGGTCAAAAAGAAATATATTTTAGATAGACAGGTCATCTTGAAACACTTCAGAGATCTACAGAATATGATATTTAAAATGTCTTAATAAAATAAGATTCTTTTTTTTTATGACAATGAGACATGTCTGCCCCTGGCAGCACCAATCTAGTTCAGAGAAGATGATGAGCATTGAAGAATCTCCACGTGGAGTTTATTTTCTCTGTGGCAAAAGTTAGCCACTGAGTAAGAAAGTGTCCGTGCCTCAACTGCTTTCAGTATGCTGTCTAAATTGGACAAGCAGGACATAAAAAAAAAAGTGACTGCCAATCCTTGCCAATACAGGGCAGGACAGTCCTTCAAAATTCCTGCTTCATAGAAAAGTCTGTCAGATATTCTAGATCTTAGGCTGAAGATGGATGCCCCAATGTTGCAGAGGAATTTTGGGTGACTGTCCAGGCAGCCAGCTGTTTTTGACATTTCTTAATTTTGGAAATGGTTTGCTCTGTACTTCCTGTTTACTCAGGTAGTATTATACCCTTCTCAGGCCTCTGATGGACTTGAAGACTAGATAGTTATAGTTTTTCTTGTTACCAGATTCAGAAAATAAACTCACAAAATAGGTATAAACTATATATGGTTTAGAGACACAAAAAGATAGTTTTGGGTTGGTAATGAAAGTTAGGATAGCAAGTGAATTAGATGCAATACTTGGTATTCACCAAGATAGGATACATAATGGAATATTTGTTCTGAATTTGTCAAATGCTAATGGACTAGACATTGTTAATGTAATTATTGCCTTTATATATTTGTATATAGTTATTGTATATAATTTTTCTGTTAGTTAAAAACTTCACTGTTTATTTAGACAAGATGTGGAAATGTTGTATATTTTGTTTGTGTTCTGACAAATAAAGCTTGCCTGGAGATCAAAGAGCAGAGCTAGCCACTAGTTAATGATAGAAACTGGGTAGTGGTGGCTCACCCCTTTAATCTTAGCAGTTGGGAGGCTCAAACCTATAATCCCAGTACTCAGGAGGTGGAGAGAGGAAGTAATAAGGTGGGGCAGAGGAAAGATCTTGGCCCTTTTGGTCAGAGGATCTGGAGAGGTAAGAAGTCATTGCTGGCTGATCCTCTGCNTCTCTGATCTTTCAGGTTATTATTCAATATCTGATTCCTGGTTTTTATTGATAAGACTAATTGGGTTCATGCTTTAACACCAAAATGCCACCCCCAGCAGTTCTCCTCAGTNCTCTCCCCATCAATCTGTCCCCTCAACTGATCACTCATACTCTCATTCCCATCCACCCTCAGTCCACTCAAGAAAATTTGAATGATGAGATACAGCTTGGCCATGAGAAAAAGTGCATGAATTTCATGGAGAATGCTAACAAGGAAATCATGTTTACTAGTTTTAAATCATCTGTGAGTTTTTCACATAAATAAATTATTGAATCTTCATGAATCAGATAAACATAGAATTTTTTTGGTTTTTTGAGGGAAGGTCTCATGGATCCTAGGGTGGCCTTGAATTTGTTTATACTTGAGGATAACATTAAAATTATAACTTATCTCCTACCTCCATCCAGCTTCTGTGAATAGANGCATATGCCACTGTGCCCTGTTTTTGTGACCTTGGATCAAACCCCAGACTTCATGCATAACAGGCAAACACTTTAGCAACTGAGCCATCTATCCAGTCCCCAAACACAGTTTTATAGACTAATTTATTAAGATAACTGATTTGGGACATTGTCTTACAGAGAATGGATGTTCTACAGACCGTATTTGCAATTTTTTTCATGGTGGAATTTGTAATGGGAAATTTTAGGAAATGGATTCATAGCCCTGGTGAACTGCATGCAGTGGGTCAAGAGAAGGAAGATCTCTACGTTGAGTCTAATCCTCACTGCTCTGGCCATCTCTAGGATTGGTTTACTCTGGTTGGTATCGCTAAATTGGTTGGCATCTGTGCTTTACCTAGATTTATTGATGATTGAAAACATTCTGAGAATTGTATACATCACCTGGACAGTGACCAGTCATTTCAGCACCTGGCTTGCCACATGTCTCAGCATCTTTTATTTTCTCAAGACAGCCAATTTTTCAAACTCTCTTTTTCTTTGCCTCAAATGGAAAGTTAAAGAAGGTTTTCATGACTTTGCTTATGTCTCTGGCCTTTTGTTTTTAAACATTATAATTTTGAACACACATGTTGATATTGGATTGATGGATCTAAAAGAAACACTTCTAATNTAAAGAATCATCTAAAATTTTCCAAACTCTTTTAGGTCCCAACTTAATGTTGACATTCATCCCCTTCACTGTGACCCTGGCCATTCTCCTCATGCTCATCTTCTCCCTGTGGAGACATCAGAAGAACATATAGCTCAATGCCCAAGGATTCAGAGATGTCAGCACCATAGCCCANGTTAAGGCCCTGCAAATGGTGATTGTTTTTCTCTTCCTGTATATTGTTTTCCTTCTGTCAATTCTGACACAAGTTTGGAAGTTTGGATTTCTGATTATTCACCTTGGATAGGCCTCTATACTAGCTTTTCCATCTGTGACTCTTGTATGCTGATTCTATGGGACAAGAGGCTGTGGCAAGTCTCTGTTTCTGTGCTCTTGTAGCTGAGGTACTGCCAACCCAATAATGTGGATCCTGGAGATTCCTAGAACATTTTGTGGATTGTTTTGAATATTCTAAGGGGAACTCANTTCAGAAGATATTCCTATATTTATGAATTTGCAATTTTAAAACTATTCTGTACTCATAAACTTCATGAGTTTTAAGAAGTATACTTGCAATAAAAATGGTGATAAACATGAGAAACCCTTAAGTTTCTATGTTTGGAAACTTCTGCTGAAAAGGACATCAGTTCAGACCACTGGGGTGTGAGACAGCTGCTTAGTAGCTAATAGTGGGAACTTGTGTCAATTATTAGCCTATAGCAAGTTTTAAAATGGGAAACCTAAAATGTGTAAGAATGTGTGTTTATAATCATGCGAGGCATAGTGAAGAAAATAATACCTTATAATTTATAATATTCTAAATGTAGAAAATATACCTAAATATTAGATGAGAAACAAGAAAAATATATACTCTATGTCAAATTGGTCACATTAAAAATGAGACCTAATTATGAAATCCTCATGCACAAGTCTAACATATTTTGACATTATCATTTATAATTATTCATGCTTCTCATTTGAATGTTCATTTTATTATCCAATATACTTCTCAAATGTACACCAGTGTTCATTTACTTTGTGTAAAAGAGNGCAAAGCTATTACTTTAATAGTATTTTAATTGAATATAACACTGGGATGTTGTTTCATCATATTGATGCCAAATGTCTGACAAAAATCAGTGTGAGCAAGGAAGGTTCATTTTGTTTTACGGTGTGAGAATTGTC
>LZPO01009103.1:0-19016 GCA_001675575.1 Neotoma lepida
TCACATGGGCTCTGGGCATTGAACTTAGGTCAGTACTGTGTGACAAGCTCCTTTGACTGCTGAACCATCTCACCGGCCTCTGCAATGTCTTATTCTGGCCTTCCTTCGTGATCCTTATTGTGTTGCTTTCAAACAATCTGAGCAGTGCCTACTGTGGCACAAATTAAGGATGGAAGCTGGATCTGTAACAAGACCACCTCAGTCCCCCACCCCAGAGAATGCTCCTTAGTGTGGCTGCCTTTCGTCCTCTTTAGATTCTCCTCCAGAGCTTAGACAGCGCACTGCTTCCTGACTTGGTCACGACACTGGCCAGAGGTACTCACAGAGCCCAATATATCACAAAAGATCCCCCAGCTCCCAGATCAAGGACCACCCTGAGCCCACAGATCTGTGTCTGTCTCCAGGCAGTGTGGTGCCTAGAGAAGGGCCTATGAGTGCCATCAACAGTGAACACAGCACGGAGTAAGCTTCCTGGGAGGGTCTGTAGTCTGGGATTTCTCTCCTCAAAAATTGCCCTTCTAGGAGGCCCGCCCTTTGTTTTCTTGGCTCCCAGGTGGTGTTGAGGTGAGGTCATCCTTGGAGGTTCCAGGAGGGGCTCCCTTATCAGATCCTTCCTCCTAGGGTTTGGCCAGAGTCCACAGGCCCAACCTGCACAGAGCCCCACCTNAGGGGCAGAGGAGGAGACAGTGCCAGGGCACTTCCCTCTGAGATCCAGCCCCAGAGGAGAGCTCCCCTAGAGGTACCAATGTAAATTTTGGGGAAGGAACTATGTGTCTTGTGTCCTGTTACTGCTATCAGGCAGGTGGGTGTGAGGTCTTTCCAGGAGAAGCTTTGGTGTCTGGGGATCTCCACTCTCCAGCTCCAGAATGGTCAGTTCCTTGATGTCTCAGATGCCATTTTCCCCATCTATGACATGTGGCTGAGGCCTGCTCTAGGTTAGAAGTACACTCTTCATGCTCATCCCTGGCATGGGCCTGCCTCAGTTCTGAGTTGAGCCTGCAGGTATCACCATTGACCTGGCTGGGAGATGGAGAGGGACATTGCCATCCAGGGGCCTCAGGAGACATAAGGCTGAGTTCTCCTTTTCCTGTCTGGTTATCAGGGTTCAGGCAGAGACTCCTAGAGTTTAGGGACAATTAACCCTTCTGTCCCACTTTTTGTGAGGAGCTCTGCCCTGAAATCATTGAGGGCCTGCTCATGAATAAGGCTAACCTCTTGCAGGGGCAACCATTCCACTTCAGCAGCTATCCTGTAGCTTTTGTCTGTGTGTCATCTTCTAATAAGACCTTGGCATAGATGTTTCTCACATGATAGTCCTCTAATATGGAGGGAAGCANGCTGTCTGGAAGCTCTATGCTGTCCCAGCACCAAAGGATGATGGGGTGGGACCCTCCAGGGAAAGACAAGGGAGAGCTGGAGATGAGGGCTTCCACTGGCGAGAGTGCTGTGCTTACCAAGAGCAGAAGTCCTCATAGAAGCAGTGGCTGAATGTCAGGGTGTGAAGTCCNAGAGGCCATTTGTGGACAAGAGTCTGCAGGCCAGTGGCTAACTGCTGTTTAACTGTTCCCAGCAGAACAATGCTACTCTTTTCTTAGCACAATCTCTGAAGATGCNGAGCAGATTGCAAGGTAATTCACTTTAGTTCCATGGCTGCCAGGCAAGTTCTCCATCACATCCTGCCACCAGGTTCTCAATGGAATCTGATTAATCCTATTATCTGGCTGGTTGCTGTCTAACTCTGCACATGATGCCTTTCCGCACTAGCCCACTTTCCCATCACAGTGGTAGAATCCTGGTAATAGCTGCCCTCAGCAGTGAACTCTCAGGATGTTAACTAACTGCCGCTTTGCCTGCTTTACTGATCCCTGCTCAAGAAGTCTGCATTCCACAGGGAGGACCCAGCACAAGCATCATCTGTCTTCTGCTGCCTTGTTTCTCTATANAGACTGTGACCCAGATTATCCTACATCCTGCAGAATATTGTGGTGGTCCAGGTATGAGCACCATGGTAACTAGACTCAAGAGCAGGAAATGCCAGTATTCTGAATGCCATGTGAGACTCAGGCCTTCTGAAATGGAAGTAAAGACCTAGGGCTACTGCATGGTGAATTCTGTAGAGCCAGAGCATTCTTCCATGGTGAAGGAGAGGCCAGTATGCCGCTGTATACCTCTTGCTATGATGACCATGCTTTGTAGCTTCAGTAGGCTGAGAGGTGGTCTGCTGTGCATCTTGGATACCTCTCTAATCCACATCAGATGAAGTGGAATATGATAGTTTTGAGTGAGACCTAGAGCTGGGGCTAGGCAGATCCAGGCTACAGTACAAGAATCCCTGTCCTTGATATTTCATATGCTAGCTCTCTTGTGACTAGAAGCATATGACATAGGAGATGGCATAGGTGCAGTCTCTAGCAACATCCAACAGAGGGATCTCAAGTTAGAAAGCCAGAAACTGAGACCAAGGCCATTCTAGACAGAATGAAGGGCAGCATGTAAGAGCTTCCTGAAGCATCCTGCTGAGACTCAGGAAACAGAATATCTGTGCCATGAAGTGACTCAGTCATTGCAAAGAAGGGTGCTCTAAGTCAGACCTCTGTAGATGAACCCAAGGGCATCAAGTGTTACAAAGGACCACACATCTTACCTGACACTGTGTGAAATGTTTGGACCAGGCTGTCCACAACAAAAGGACAGCTGCTGGCAGCCAGGGAGAGATTTGGGAAGGTTGGGTGACAGTTAAAGGCACAAGACCTCATTCTGAGTTGATGACAATATTCTGGAATGAACTGACAGTGGTCCAAAACTGTAGTTGATAAAAAGCCATTAAATTATACCTTTTAAATGGATGAGTGTCTTAGTTAGGGTTACTATTTCTGTGATGAAACACCATGATCAAAGAAACTCAAGGAAGAAAACTCAACTTACACTTCCATGTTGCTGTTCATCATCAAAGGAAGTCAGCGCAGGAACATAAGCAGGGTAGAAACCTGGAGGCAGGAGCTGATGGTCATGGAGGGCTGCTGCTTAGGCTTGCTCATCATGGCTTGCTCAGCCTGTTTTCTTATAGAACCCAGGACCACCAGCTCCAGGATGGCACCTTCCTAATGGGCTAGGCCCTCCCCCATCAATCACTAATTAAAAAATGTCCTATAGGCAGATCTTATGGAGGCGTTTTCTCCATTGATGGTCCCTCCTTTCAGATAACTCCAACCTGTGTCAAGTTAACATAAAGCCAGTCAGCACAATTGACCCTTTGTCAACTTGACACACAAACACATCACGCTGTTAAGCCATAACCTTTCCTCTTTTTCTTTCCCAAGATCACACATTAATATAAACATTCCAAAATATAAAAATCCCATAGTATTTTAAACATTCAGTCTTCTTTTAAAATCCAAAAGTCTCTCAACTCTGGGCTCCTATAAAATAAAAAATAAATTAAATACTTTCTTACTTCAAGAGAGAAGAACCAGGGCACAGTCACAATCTTAATAAAGCACAACCAAACTCCAGAAGTGTAAATAATTCAATGCCCAATTATCTGGAATTCATTCATGATCTTCTGAGCTCCTCCAAAGGGCTTGAGTCACTTCTCTGGCTCTGCCTTCTGCAGCACTCATAACTTGTCTTCTAGGCTCCAGTTGGCTCCTCTCCACAGCTGCTGCTGTTCTTGGTGGCACTGGCATCTCCAAAATGCTGGGGTCCCTTGCTGAAATTGGGCTGCACTTTCACCAATAGCCTCTCCTAGGCTCTCTTCAGGGACTCCAGGCCTGCCACACAGTGTCAAACCTCATTTGGTCTCCATGGTCCCTTCATGCCTTCAAAATCAGTAGTAACACCTGGGTGACTCTTACCTCACCAAGTTCAACTGTCAGCAGGAGGTACAACCTTGGCTGCTTCTGGACCACAGCTTCTGAGTGCTAACCCTGAGTAAACATTTCCCAGAAGATTCCACCTCAATGATGACCTCTTCTTAATCACAGCTGATTCTTCAGCCCCAGTTTACCAGCATCCATTGTCCCCTATCAATCACTAATTAAGGAATGTCATTCAGTGGGATCTTATGGAGGCATTTTCTCAACTGAGGCTCCCTCCTTTCAGATAACTTCAGCTTATGTCAAGTTGAAACAAAACCAGCCAGCACAATGAGCAATGAGCTATACAGTCTATGAGATGTATACATATATATGTATATATAAATAATACCATCTTTTCTGTTAATCCATATTTTTATTTATTTATTTGTGTGAGGGTGGGGGTAGAAGTCAGAAGATGATTTTAGGGAATCAGTTTTCTCTTTCTCACACGTGGGTCCCAAGGATCAAACTCAGGTTGCCATTAGTCTTGCCAGGAATTGCTTTTATTCACTGAGCCGTCTCACTGGCCTATACAGTTTTTTTTTGTTTGTTTGTTTGTTTTTTTAATTTAAAAAGGTGGGAAAGGCCACCAAGGTGCTAGGGATGTGGCTCAGTGACAGAGTGCATACCTAGTGTACACAAGGCCTACAAGTGCAAGCATAAATACAAAAAACTCTAAACCAGGAATGTCTTAGATCCCCTCACTGATTGGTAGTATGAGTCTCAGTTTCCTTCTGTTCTTGACCTTTCTCCCTCCTCAGCTCAAGCTCTCTTGATGGCCCCATCCCTCCTCCACCTCCACTAACCAAGACACAGTTCGGGGGTCTTGCCCTCATTGCCTCTGGGGTCTTGGTGGGTCCTGGGACCTCGTAATATCTATTTTAACTCTCATCCTCCAATCACCAGCTCTGGGTGGAGTCAGGCTCTGTCTGCCTCCCATCCTGACTCAAGGTCTCGGCAAACTGGGTTTGAAAGCCAGCTCTGCTGCCTATGTGATCTGGGACAAGGCATTCCAGTCTCTGGTCTGTCATCTCTTTCTTCATTCATCACTGATGGGAAGAGTCAGTTCTAGGTCTAAGATTGCTGATTGACATTTTCAAAAGTTAGTCTGTTGGGAAATAAGGTGATCACCGTAATAATTCTTTCTCTTTACCTTTAGAACAACCACTTTAAATTTTATTTTGTTATCTTAGTTGTATATATGTTCTGCTGTAGGCTGATGCTGTGAGTGTCCGCACCCAGATAAATGTTACAGAGAGGCATGGGTAGATCCATGTGCCCTGCCCAACCAGGCTCGTAGTGCCCACTGGCCCTGAACTCNCAATGAGTGCCAGTACCTGGCAGTGCTCAGAGGTCACCTCCTCATCACTGGTTAGACAGAGCTTAAAGTCCGTGGGGCATAGATGAAGCTGGGGTCCTTCCTGCAAGGCCTCCAGGGAGGCTGAATGCATTTATTTATTTTATTCAATGTGTTTAAGTGTTTGACCTTATGAACTTATGTGTGCCTCATATGTGTCTGGTGCCCACAGAGACAGAAGATGGTGTCAGAGCTCCTGCAACTGGAGTTATGGATGGTTGTGAACCACCATGATGGTGCTGGTCCTCTGCAAGAGCAACAGGTGCTCCTAATTGCTGAACCATCTCTCCTGCCCCTTACATTAATTTTTCAACAGTACATTTTTACTGCTTAAGTTTTTTTTAAATAATTACAAGTAAATTTTATATAAATTCTCTCACATAGTATAAAAAATTGTGTCATTCTTATATGCCACAGCATTTTCTCTTGTTCAATATTCTTCTCAATTGTTTTTAGTAGCTGTGAAGTATTCTATTTTATAGGCTTATGGTAATTTATTTAATCTTTGCCCCATTGTTGCTATTTTTCAGTTGCTTTTATTTATTTATTTATTTATTTGTTTGTTTGTTTGTTTGTTTGTTTATTTATTTATTTATTTGTATGTGTGTGTGTAGGTGCATGCATACCATGGTGCAGAGATGAGAGAATAACTTTTAAGAGTTGGTTCTCTCATTCTACCTTGCTTTGAGTCAGGATCTCTCTTGTTTCTGCTGCTCTGCTGCATAGAATAGCTTCCAGTCAATTCTGTCTCTGCCTGCCATTTTTCCTCAGGAGAGCTGGGATTGCAGATGTCATCACTGCATTCAACTTTTCACACAGGTTCTGGTGTCCAATTTAGGTTGTCAGGCTGGCACAGCTAGTGCTTTTATTTGTTGATGCATTTTGCCTGCTCAGCGTGTAACTCAGATGGCCTTAAACTAATGAACCTCCTGCCTGTGCCTCTTCAGCATTTCCTACCGGTGCACCACCACATCCTCCACACAATTTTTAAAGTTGTGAAATCTCACTTCTGCCATTCTTGAATGAGATCTTTAACTTGGAACTTTTGAAAAAAAGACATTTTGGGAAAGAAGTCNGTGGTGATTATATTGTGTCCCCCAAAATATTGTGTACCCTAATAAAACTTATCTGGGGTCAGAGAACAGAACACAGCGGCCAGAAAATGGTGGCACACACGCCTTTAGTCCTAGCATTCCAGAGGCAGAGATTCATCCAGATCTCTGTGAGTTCAAGGCCACACTGGAAACAGCCAGGCGTGGTGGTACACACCTTTAATCCCAGGACTTGAGATCTATGTCTTGCTTGGGAAAGACACATACCTTTAATCCCAGGAAGTNATGGCAGGAAGCAGAAAGGTATATAAGGNNTGAGAACCAGAAACTAGAGGCTTTTAAGCTTTGAGGCTTTTGAGCAGCAGTTCAGCTGAGATCCATTCCGGTGAGGACTCAGAAGCCTGCAGTCTGAAGAAGATCAACTGAGGAGTTGGCGAGGTGAGGTTGGCTATGGCTTGTTTTGTTTCTCTGACCTTTCAGAATTTACCCCAATATCTGGCCTGGTGATTTTTGTTAATAAGACCATTTAAGATTCATCTTACAGAAGTCTGTGTTTGCAGTGAACTGGAGATGTGATTAAATAATGCCCTCGACCTGCATGTGACTAATATCTGATGCCTACAGGGCAGGTTTGGTCTTGTAGATTTTGCTGAGTTCCCAGTCACACCTGGGGACACTGGGTCACAGGACAGACAGGAAAGGCCTGGGACTGGGCACCTTACTCTTCAGTTCTGAGCCTCCTCTCTGAGTCCCTCCACCTTCCCAGTGTGGGGGGCTTTTTCCTCACTGTACCTCAGCAGCCTTCTTGCTATGCCTCCGTTGCTGGTGTTTCTGATCTCTGAGCACTACACACTGACCACTGACAGTGATACCAGCCTTGTCTTTGGAATCAGTGTACCTGTGCCTTTGTTGTTATCTTGACATTATTTTTGGAAGTGTGGAGCTTAATATAGCTCTTAGAATGTGCAGGACCCAAGTTGGGGGGGGGGTGGCTACTAGCAAGCACATGCAGTATGGTGGCCCTGATGAACAGAAGGGAATGAAGATGCCCTGTTCTTTGATTCTTGCCAGTAGTGTTGTCTGGTTTTGTTCCTCAGAGTTTGCCTTTCATCTTGTGGTCCCAGCTAGTGAACAGATAGCTCATTCCATAGTCCCTGACCTCTGTGATAAAGCCTTAGTCCCAGGTCGTGTGTGTGTGAGGGGGATAGCCTCCACTAAGACTCATCTTGGGATGTCTCTTATGATCTCTTTGGTCATCAGGCTCATACATGGTACACATACATACATGTATGTGGCATAACACTTATACACATGGAACAGAATTTAAAAATTAAAAAAAAGACACACGTGGAACAGGAGGAACCTAGGGGATCCTGGGCCTGTGGTCACTCTGACCCCTAGAGTAACGTACCTCAGATGCCTGCATATAAGAGTCAAGCCTGGTATCCACTTTAAAAGTATTCAGCTATGCTACATCTGTTCCCTAGGGACCCAGCCCAGTGTGCCTCAGGAATGTCTCCCCTTACACTGGCCAGAGTCTTCCAACCCTGGGATAGCTTGAAATTAAATACCAAATGCTGGAGCAACTCTACCCACAAGCATTACCACCATGGGATTAAGTTAGGTTGGATATACCTGGCTTGGGAGGTACTTGGAGTTTGAAATACAGAGATAACTGGGCACACTACAGGAAGGGCCTGTCAGATCACCCTGCAGTCTGGCCACTGCTACTAAGACTATTTTCAGACCTTGATTTCGGGCGTCAATGTGCAGGAGAAGGTTTATGACTGCACAGAGNGGGACAGCAGGGACCTGAGATGGTCAGGTGGTTTACACTCCATTTGCTAGATTTAGTGGTCTGACTTCAGTGCGGGAGATGCTTTGTTTTCTCAGGGCCATTAGAAGTCATTTTAAAGGGTAATGAGTTTGACTTACAAAGGTAGTCTAGAGTGTTTGAGGGAACCCAATGTATCAGGCTTGTGAATGTGACCAAGTTACAGAATTCAGTAGTTCAAACCCTTTAGTTCTAACAGTAATCAAGTTAAGCTCCTGTGGCAATGATATAAAAACTCCTAGCATTATGAACAAAATGATTCAATTTGTAGATCAAATTTAGAACCTAAAGGGAATGAGATGTTATACTGAGAAATTTAATACACTCCATGATAATCTAAAACAAAGAAACTTCAAACAATCCTTTGTGTGATAAAAGCTGCTCTCAAGGCCACCAAGAATTTCACACTGACACTGTCTTGCCCTCCTGCCTCAACCCACAGAAGGATCCCTCCATCCCTTCCTAATCATGCCCTTTCTGCTGCCTCCCATTTCTCCCATTCCTCCCATTCTCCTGCATCAGAGATGCCCTGTACAATGGGGCTGCCCACCTATGTAAGAGAGCTCTGGAGTTCTTAACCCTTTTTCTTTCGGTGGAGCTGATTCTGCCAAATCTGTTCCTTTCAGAAAGTCTAGCCAGTTATAGAAGCATCTGGCAACCCTGTTGCTTTGTGCCCACATGTATCCCAGGTCAGGACAGTGGATTCTTGAAGCTCACCTGCAACTCCCAGAGGGATTTGTAGCTGCAGAGTCATTGCTGATGGTGAAGCCCATGTAGTTACCTGCAAGCAGGGACATTTAGCCCTAAACCTTAGGTATTTCTCACAGAACGTGTCCCTCTTCTCATGGTTAATGTTTAGTACTTGGGAGCTGCATATGAATATGAAAAAAAAAAGGTAGAACAAACGTGATTTCCATGCCAGATACAAGATGTGCCCCTGTAGCGTGTGACTCATAGGTACCACCTGAGCATTCCCAGGAAAATGAACAGAAGGGCTCCTTGTTTTTTAAAGCCATGGATGTTAAGCCCTAGCTTCCCCAGGAAAATGACAGGGTAAGATTCTCTTGTCCTTGGTGGTGTCTCTGACCCTTCTCCTACTAACTCTAGCAGGGCCTCTGTGACACTTCATTTTCTTCCTGTGTCTTTATTACTTTCCTAAAAAGAATATTCAAGAAAATCCTGCCTGGCCATTTCACCCAAATCTTAGTCTCTCCCTTATCAAGGGAACCCACAGAGGGAGCTCCTCCCCTTATTACTTTCCTTCTCTCCTCTTTGTGACCAAATATCTGAAAGAATTGACTTGGAGGAGAGTTTTATTTTGGATCACAATTTGGATCACAGTCTACCATGGCAGGGAGGTGTGGCAATTCAGGAAACTGGGAGAGCAGGCCAGAACCAGAGGTGGGTTACATTCCTCAAAACCCCACCCCCACTTTATTCAACTTCTCCCAGCAAAGTTCCACCTCTTACAGTAGCTATTCTCAAACTGTGGGTTGTGATCCCTTTGGGGGTTGAATGACCCTTTCATAGGGGTTGCATATCAGATAACCTGAATATCAGAAATGTGGCAGGAGCTCTGCTGTGCAGCTTATGGGATTAAGCATCAAGAGATGGTCAACTTCTACTTTTGTACTCTTGAGAACTCTGAGGTACCCCACAGGGCCAGCTCACTCTAAAAGTGTCACAGACAGAACTACTAGAGTCTACTGTGGGAAGCAAAGCCCTGAGAGGGAATTACAGAGAGAACCAGGCCACCCCCAAGTGGCCATATAACCTATATGTCATACAAAGGATACTAGGATGGCCATAGAAGACTTACCTGGCTGAGCCCAGCCCAGCCCCACAGCTCATGAGGAAGTATGTATAATGGCTGTTTTCCCTGTGAGGTTTTGGGGTGACTGTCACCTGTACTTCCTCTCTGATNTAGCACCACGTGCTGTTCCCTGCAGTCCCTCATTCTACCATGCTGGTCTCTCATTGCTGCTCAAACTGTGTATGTTTCACAAGTGGGACCTTTCTCACTGTCTGGAGCATGGGTGGAATATTGTAGACACTAGGTTTAAAAAAAGACTTAGGAAGGAGGGATACAAGGAGGGAAGAAGAAAGGAGACAAGGAAAGATGCTGGGAAGCAAGTTGTTATGTAAGGCATCTGGAAAGGACTGGGCTGGAGCTCAGTGCAGAGCACTTGCCTGGCCTGGAGGAGGTTCTGGGTTCCATCTCTAATAACTCAGACAACAAAAACCAACCAACCAAACACTTGGCAGTCTGCCCAATATATAATAGAAGACCCATAAAATAAAGTTCACATTCCATAAATGCCCTTTGTGGTGAGCAGGGCTGGTGTGTGAGAATAGAGGTGAAGGAGTAGATGAATCTACCCACTTGGGATTTTTGTCTTGCTTGGGCTGGCCTGGCTCTAACCTGAGGTGTTCTTACAAGGGAAGGGGCAGCTGACATTTTGACATTCCAAAGCTTCTCCTGTTTTTCCCTAGTCCAGGAGGAGAACAAGACAAGAAACCCTGCATCTCTCATACTAGCAAAAATATCACAACAAGGCTATGGCACTCTTAGATTCAGGTCTTGGGAGCATCCTAGGAGGAAGCTCACCCCACACTATTTTTTTAAAGCTGGATTTCTCACACGTGGTGCTGGTGCTAGAGAAACTGGCTCTAGCACAGATTCAGGTCTGGTCTTAAGCAGACTCAAAACACTGGTGGGAACATGCATGTGTCTGCTGGCCCTTTCAAGTCTGATGCTGGTGGTTCCAGGACCACCCTGTGTAAGCTGCTCTCTGGGAACCTGTCCTTTCTCAGAGCTCTGTGCTTGTCAAAGATGATGGGAGGGAATACCCTGGGAGCAAGCTAGTGGGTTCATTTTCAGGAAGCTGCACACCTTGATCTCTTTTCCCTGGGGCCCACAAGCAGCTGTTTGCACCATAATCCCCTAGAAGACAACTCCCAGGATTCATGAGGTCAGAGTGCATGACAGGGGCTTTAAGGTCTCTTCCTGCTCCTACTTCCTACATTTACCCCCACAAAGGAGTACAGTGTGTGTGGGTGGGTAATAAGAATGAAGAAGGACCCACAGAGTTGCATAGGGCAGGGCAAGGGATCCCTGTGAAGAGCCTGTGTATCAGATCACATTTGTCCTGCCAGGTGAATCCTACCGTCTTTATCCCAGATGGGAACTGGTGACAGGGCTAAGATTTGCTTCTAGATGTCTCTAGAACTAACAGAGGCAAGGCAGAGCCAGCCCTGGATGAGTTGGTAGATGGGTGAATGGGTAGGTAGATGGATGGTGATTTAATGGANGGATGAGAGAGGTAGATAGATAAAGGATAGAATGAGTAGATGCATAGACAGATGCTGCTTAGATGAATGGATAGATGGGTGATGAATGGATGATGGTNGGATTGAGGAGTGAGTAGGCAGATGGAAAATGGGAAGTAGGCTATGAATGGTGGNTGAATGAACAATCTTGACTTCTAGGGTCTGAGGCTTGGATTCAGTGCCAGTCCATCACTGTGGAGGGAGAATGCCTAGTGAAGAGTGTTAGGTGGGAGGATTAAGTGTGAGAGAAAGTGGATNTGAGGGGTACGAGAAGGAGGAGGAGGATGTGAGGGGTGGAGAAGGACAAGAGAGGGGAGAAGGAAAGCGGCTGAAGTAAATAAACTGAGTCCAGTCACTTTGAAGGTTCCCCGGCTGCAAGCCCAATTACATCTAATAACAGCTTACAGTAGCTTGGCGCCTTTCTCCTGGAGCCAAAGTCTTCACTGACATTCCTCAGAGAGAAGAGAAGGTGTGTTATTATCGTCACCACTTAATACTAAATAAATGAGATCCAGGGAGGTGGAGGGCCTTGCCCAAAGTTACAGGCTCCTGGGTCAGGGAAGGGACTAGGCAGGAAGAACACATTTCCCTACACCCTGAGCATTGCTAGACCTTCTGAGTTGCATACTTGCCTTGTCTGAGCTTTCCTAGGACCTATGAGAATCAGAATTTGTAAATCACAGATTCCCANGACACATTGTGAGTTCCCAGCTATGACACTGGGGACGTCCTGACAGGGCAAGGCAAGTGACTTCTCCTAAGCCATTGGTTGCATCAAAGCTGGAACTGTCTGAGGGTGAATTTGGAGTTCAGAGGCCAAGGCTAATCTTTGGGATGTGACCCAGGGTCCACGAAGCCTAATAAAGCCCCTAGAAGCCTACGGGCTTCTCTTCCTTTCTTGCACAGTTACACAGGGCTTCAAGAAGCTTGGCTCCTCTGATCTCAGTTTCTCATCTTGCCCCTCCCTCTGATGAGCGGGCCCCACTCTTCCACAGGACCCACCCCTTCCCAGTCTGCTCTTCCATATCTCTCTTCTCTGCAAGCACTTAACNACAGTCCTCTCTGTCACCAGGTCAAGGGCTGTGGGTTCTACAGGAGGACAGAGGTAGGCGGTTGGCATTCCTGGGGCCTGAGTCACAGGTAAACTGTCAAGGTAGCACCACCCAGGGCTGCCCTGCTCCCCTTCCCTGTGAAAAACAACCAGAGCCAGGCAGCCTAGAATGTCCCTGAAGGGCCAACTTAAGGGTGTTGTTTCTTGGCTTCCTCTCCAGAAGCACTCTTTGTATCTTTATTGAAATGAGAAAAATGTCGAGTGTTANTGATCTTCAGTGGCTGCAGGGAAATCTTGTGGAGACTGACACAGGGCAGCTGATCATCTGTGCCTGGGGCAAGAAGTCTCTGAGGGCTTCTTCTTGAGTGTTCCCAGGCNTTGCTGCTGAGCCCTCTCTGAGGCACCGGGTACTGGAATGCAAGCTGTGAGCAGAGGATGAAGGTGGTGCATGGACCCCATGAGGCACACTGCTCTTTCTTGCTTCAGCAGTCTCTGGGGCCCCATGGAAAGACCTATGCTCTAGANATGAGCACTGCAGTGCTTGATTCTTGTCTATGAGACCTATAGGCAGTTAGGCTAAAGACTTACTCATGGAAGATGGGAGGGTGGATGATGGATGGCTGATGAACCAATGTTGGATGAGTGGTGGATGGATGGAGGAATGGATGTACAGAGTAACAAGATCCTGGGTCCTAAAGAGAAGATTTGAGATTTTGCCAAATTCTCCTTTGTAGCAGGATGTTAAATGACATGCTTACAAAGGCCAAGCTTCAGTATGAAATGTATAGGGAACATCCTATTCTTCTTTCTGCTCAGCAGCCTACCCAGGGCATGGTAGGGCAGGCAACAGAACAGATGACATAGGTGGCCAAGGGAAGAAGGGTACTCAGAAGGATGGGTAGGCTGAGAGCAGGGCAGTGTGGCCTTTGGCTCCCTGGCTCTGTCTGCTTCTCATGCCAGCATCACCAGCCAGGCTGTCATTCTTGGAGTCTAACCTTGGGCTCAGCCCTGCTATGTTGACAGGTCCTTCAAGTGGCCCAATTACACCCATCCTTTCACTGGGTACCTTTCATCCAGTGCAGAGGGCTATGATTACACTCCCATCTTACAAGTGACATAAAACCAAGGCATCCAGAACCAGGCCTTTCAAACTGCCTTGACTTCATGACTTGCCAGGAAAGGTTTTGGGCCAGGATAGGAGGAACTAGAGGGAGCTCTGGCTCTGGTCACTGGTTCTCTGNAGTGGGCGGCCAGTAAAGGCTGAAAAGAAGGTGCTCAGTGTACCCTGCCCAGCCAGGCCTCCAAGCTTTCCCACACAGCCTCCGATACCCACAGGGGCCTGTAGTGACACCCCCTGTTAGAAGTAGAGAGGTCTCTGCCTACAAGAGAATGAACAGAAGCTTGGAGCCCTATTGGCCTGGCATCTGGAAGTGCTTGGAACTTCTGGAAGCTATAGAGTGTCTCAGGTAGAGAGGGCATCAATATTTTGTCAGAGTTACGAGGCCAGATTGCCATCCACAGCACAGAGGGAAGACCCGAATTCCCAAAGTCTGATTACCTTTGGTGCCTTGTTCATTTTCTAAGTGGAAACTGACATCTGGATCTTAATTTAACCTAATCATTTATCTTGTTTTAAAAAGAGGATCCCTAATTGGGACTTTAATCCTGATTGCTGGTTTGTTTACACCTGGATGGCAACAAACANAAACTTGAGGGAAAACCCAGCTACGTGTTTGGGCCTATCCCTTCATAACTGGAGCTCCTTAGGGTCAGGTTTTCCACCTGGACTCTGACTGTGCAGGCTCCCAAACTGGACTGCAGGCCTAGGTGGCCCCTGTAGGCTTCTACCTGGGTCATCTGAGAGTGATGCCTTTTCTCCTCTCCTGTTCACTGAATTATGTCCCACAAAGACAAATTTCTGCCCCAACCCTCAGGGGTGGTTGCCCTGTGTCCTGATCCAGAGACCTGCTGCACGGTAGAAATACACTACACAGTCACATCTGCTCTCTAGCAAGGCCTGCTCAGGAGTATCATGCCTCATCACATCAGTCCTGGGCCCCACAGGCAGATCTGGAGAGGAGCCCACTTGCTACCCATCTTCCATATCTCCTGTCACCAACGTGATGCAAACTCTACACCCAGCTACTGCCAAGAAAGAGCATAATCCACAATCCCTTCAAGNGATCACAGAGTGCCAGGATTGCAAACATTGTCCTTCTCAGAGACATCATTTCAGGATCTGATGTGCAGCACTTGTGCCCAAAGTGGGCAGGTTGTTTCAGGGTGGGTGTTCTCCTTCTACTCTAATTTAGGACCCCATGCAGACCTGTCAGCCTGTCCCTATTCTGTCCTCTGTTTGTGCAATGGTTGAATTGTGTCCCTCATAGTCATATTCAAGTCATAAGCCTAGTACCAGGTAGTGGGTATTTGCAAACTAAGTCTTTATAGATACAAATCAAAGTCAGATGAGGTCACACTGGACCTGATGAATCCTACTTTTAAGGAGAATGTCCCTTTAAGAACAGAGAAAGGCTGGGTGGTGGTGGTGCACACCTATAATCCCAGCTCTCAGGAGGCAGAGGTTGGCAGATCTCCATGAGTTCGAGGCCAGCCTGGGCTACAGAGCTAGGTCCAGGACAGCCAGGTCCAGGACAGCCGCGGTGGTTGCACGGGGAAACCCTGTCTTGAGAAACTAAATTAAAAAAAAAGAAAAGAAAAGAACAGAGAAAGTCACATAGAGATCCAGAGGTCCAGAGAGGACTAGACCATATGAANACTAGGCCAGAGATAGGAATGATGTAGCCATGGGCTACAAAATANCATGGGGGTATTGGTGTTTCAGAACTGGGAGCAAGAACAAAAATAGAGTGCTCCCAGGAGTCCCTAAAATTCTGTTATTTGAAGCCAAGCAATGATGTCAGCTGAAGTCACCCAGTTTGAGGTCTGTTGAGATAGGAGCTCTGACAAGCTAAGACCAAGGATATATCCAGATTGACAGGGACAGCAGTTTCCACCAGCCAGTAGCAGCCAAGCCTCATCTCTCTTTTTTTCTTCCTTATCTCATAAGTCACCTCTTTTGGGGATAGGGTTACAAATGGAACAAGAAGAAGGGAAGGGAAAGTCATGTGNGGGCAGGTCATCTGCCAAGGAGGTGTCCCAAGTGTANTCACCATCTGAATGGGAGACTCACCTCAGCTACAGCCATGCCATGGCATGGCAAGGGANGGAGCCATAAACTGAAATAAAGGAATGACTCTAGGGATGGGTAAGTAGCTCAGTCAGTAGAGTGCTTGCTGTGTAAGCATGAGGACCTGAGTTCTATCCCCAACACTCCAGCTCTGACAAGGAAACAGGTGAGTCATTGGCCAGTCAGCCTAATCAAATCAGTGAGCCCCAGGTCCTTGTGAAAGAGCCTATCTCAAAAACAGAACAGAACAGCAAGAACAAACCAGTAAGGTGGGGACCAAAAGATGGCTCAGTGGATAAAGGCACCACGAAGGCCAATAACCTGAATTTGATCCCCAGGACCTACATGAAGGAGGAGAGAACTGAATTAGACAAGTTGTCCTTTGACACATCACACACACACACACAGATGAGAGAGAGACAGAGACAGACACAGAGAGAGAGACAGACAGACAGACAGACAGAGGGCAGAGAGACAGAGGGGAGATAGCCATGTAGCTTTAGGGACAATGAATTCTATCTTCAACAATGCACATGTGGAAATTGACTCTCTGTGATCTGAAAGGGTAATTTCTGGTCAATGACTGGACAATGACTGAAATCTCTAGAAAGGGGTTGGCAGAGATCTGTGTAACATGACCTAAAGCCCGTTGTCTTGTGGCAGTTCTGGCACTCTGAGATGGAGCCCTGCTTTATCCCTGTAATCATAGCCTGAGTTGCTCATCACTGTTTCTACAGTCTGTAGAAGGCAAATATGTTGCCTCATCAGTTCCCTTGTACAGAGCCTCGTGAGTCACCCTAGGGCTTTTAAAGATGAATGGATGGTGAGCCGGCTTCTCAGGGAGATTAGTGATAAGTCACGGCCACACTTGCCAGGCCTGGCTGGAGCTGACTCAGGTGGACCAGGGTGTGGTGGCAAGATACACGGATGACACAGGATTGCAGATGTGACCTCCTCCACNGAGACATAGCCACTCATGTTGGACCATTTCTCCACTTTGTTATTTCTTTGTGTTGTGTGTAGATGCTGTATAAACGGGTATATCTGAAGCATTCCTGTTATGGGTTGAATGTGAAATGCCTCCTACTGACTCCTGTTTGAACACTGATTCCCATCTGATCATGTGTTTCAGGAGGCTGTGGAATTAGGGTAGGGAAGACTGGTATTTGAATGCTGGGAAAGAGGCAGACAGCTGGTGCCAGGCTTGGGAAGTTTCAGAGAGGAACACAGATTTGATTAGTGACTTCTCTGTGACTTAGTATCCAGTGAGAAGCAGTCTAAGGAAGGTTTTATTCTGGCTCACAGTTTGAGGACACAGACTATTGTGGCAGGGAAGATACAGTGGCAGGAGTGTGAGGCAGCTGGTCACATTGTATCTNCAGTGGGGAAGCAGAGAAGATGAATACTGATGATCTGCTCATTTTCTCCTTTTTGCTCTGCCCAGGACCACAGCCCATAGAATGGAGTCATTCACAGTTAAGGTAGTTCTTTCCACTCCAATCACCCCATTCTAGAAACTCCCTCACAAACATGCCCAGAGGCTTATCTCCCAAGTGATGCTAGATTCTGTCAGGTTGTCAATCAGTATTAACCTTCACAAACTGTACTGGGAATTGGGTTACAAGACATCTATGTGACATGCTGAAAAGAACTTGGCTATGTTTTGTCCATGCCTTGAAAACAGAATGAGGCTGAATTTAAAAGCAATTGGCTAATTTATTCNGTGAAAGACATTTTTAAGACAGCACAGCCTCCAGGCTATGGCTTGGTTACTGCTAGCTGCCTATAGTAAAGTTTACAGTGAAGAGTTTGATCAAAAAGTGGAACGGAAAGATATGAAGAATGTGCGGTTTAGCAAAGACAGGAACAGAAGAGTGTTTAAAGTTGCATACAGGGTGGATTAAGCAAGGTGACTGCAATTGTAAAAGAGGTAAGTGCTACCAAAGAGAAACCTTCACTCCACACTGGGACAGTATCAAAGGCACCTTTAGAACAAGATCCCACTTATTGAAGACTCCAGGGTATAAAAACACAAACTAAGTTAAAAAGAGAGTTACCAAGAAGAGCCCAAAGGGAACCTTGCTCAAACACAGCATCTTGACTATGGCTGGACACTGCCTAGGGAATGTTTTTCATGTTTCATCTGCCNAGGCACCAGGCACCCAGAGGCTGCTGCACTTTGGCCCTGGGGTGGGGGTGGGGAGGCTCAGGCTATATCTTGAGCTGGCAGCAGAACTTGGTGTTATCCATATAGTGCTGGCTTTCCAGGTAAGTGAAATGCAAGAAGTATGAGGTGTGATTGAAACCAGTCATGCTTCAACCTTCCACCTCCAAAGACCAGGCACTTTACCCATAGTACCTTCCAAGCCATGCAACAGTGAGCCAAAACAAACCTTTCTTCTTTTAGTTTTTTAAAATCANGGTCTCCTGTAGCTCAGGTTGGTTTCAAACTCACTATGTAGCCAAGGATGACCTTGGAGTCCAAGCTTCCTGACTCTACTTCCTAAGGACTTGGTGTCATGGACATGCAACATATTGCTCATGACAATTTTTAAGATCTCTAAATATGGAGGCCCTTCTATATTGTGAACTGGGACAGAGAATACACAAGACAAGGCAGGCACAGAACAACCATGAAGGAGCCTTGTGAGTCCTCAGAGACACTCCTTGGAGGGCTCCTTCCTTATATCCTAAAGAATTAGTGGGCTGTGGAAGAAAACTCGGCCTCTATTTGGGAAGTTGATTTGGTGGCAGCATTAAAGGAAAGGAAAGAAGTCATTTATTTGAAAAATATTTACAAAGATGGGAGTGGAGGCAGCCAGAACCTTGCTGGACACAGACTCCCCTTGTGCTCTATACCTGCCTAGGGTCTGTGCACTAGGCCTGTATTCTCCATGGTGTGAATGTATAGGTCTCTGTTCAATTGCTAACACACTCTTGGGTCATCTACAGGTTTGAGTGGTTATTAATGAATTGCTACGAGCATGCTACACTTATTTGACTGGGATTGTCTGAAAGCTAACTCATTCCTCTTTTCCTCCCTCTCTGGGGTCTCTGTCTGGTGACTTACATTGCTGTGGTTGTGCAGGAATACTATGGGTAGAAAGCAAACAAATTTCAATAAAACTTTATTTATAAAAATAGACAGTGGGGCCAGAGCTTGCTAGTCCCTGGTGTGAAAGGTTGGAAGGATTGGCTGACTTTCAAACCAACTAGAGGGGAAATAGTCTTTTACCTGGGGCAGGCAAGGAAGTTTAGGAAATAGGTTTCTTTTTCTTCCTGCTATCCTCCTCCCTCATTGGTTTTTACCACAATTAACAGGACAATGAGTTTTATAAATTAGCCCCA
>LZPO01009104.1:2451-14859 GCA_001675575.1 Neotoma lepida
GACCTCATTCATAAGTCCTTTTTCAGGTACAACCATCTCTCCACCTAAGAAAGACCTAACTGCTCAATAGAAATGTATTGTTCCTTCACTTTCAATTACAACTCACACTTTTCTAGTTTGACTTCCCCCATACCATTCCTCAGAAATGCTAATCTCAGCTCAGACATCCCAGTAAAATTCAGTTACCAAGGAGTGGTTAAGAGATTAGAGAACAGAATGAGAAAGTGTGGCCTCAAATCCTAACCAAGTCTATTCGATACACAAACTTGATGTCGTTGTTATTAAAGGAATGGGGGTGTTTGAATTAGATAATGCAGGCAAAGCACTGANCATATATGACTCACTCTTTCCAATCTTGAACCCTTCTCTGCTCTACCTTTGCTCTCCACATTCATTTCTTTTCTTCACTGGTTTGTGAGTTTCTCAAGAATATTTGAGCATACATTCTAAGCTCTGTCTGAGATACAGCACCCTGTGAGCACTGCTGTTCATTGTAATGAATGAGCATATAAATGAGAGTTGATATAGGAATGAAAACCAGAATCAGCTATTCATTGAATGAATATGTACATGTGAATATATGATAAATATGTAGATAACAAATGCATAAAGGAATGGTCCCAGGCATGGATTAATAAAGTATAACTGAGTTAAAAGGCAAATGAATGATTAAATTATTAGCCCAGAAAGAAATGGGAAGACCCTGGATGTGATATTGGCTACGAGGAGCCATAAATGATATATGTTACAGGGAATTTTTGTGACTGTAACAAANTTATTGAAAAAGACTAGTTATGACTTTGCTATAATTTGAGAAACATTAAGAAATACGTTAATATTTAGAATTTTCGGCTGTATGGGACACTACCTCTACATGAGGTAGAAGGCTAAGGAATGATTGTTGAAAACACAGAATATGAGNAGAGAGGTGTTCCTTTGTGATGTTATGACAAAGATAACAGAAACTTGATAATTTGTCTAAAACATTCCTGTGTTTACCATGGTTCTACAATCTAACATCTAGACACTGATAGACTGTGTCTACGGCAGGGGCTGATAGCTCCCTGGAGTACTATAGCAATTTCTGCGTCATATTAAAGAAAAGAAAGCTGTATCCCCACATGGAAGAAAGAAACTGAAGGGGAAAAGGAATCAACATGTTCCTGCTGATGTCTTCTCTATCAGTATTGATCCATTCATAGGAACAGAGCATCATGATCTGAACATCTCTCAGGGTCACCACCTCCACACATTGCTTCACTGGGGCTTGAGTTTCTATCACATGAAACTTAGGTGCACTCAGAACACAGCAAGCCTGTGGGAAGAACAGGAGACTCTTACAGAGACTGGGAAACTATCTGGGGTAGAATTCCGTAACTCCATGTGTTACTGGATCCTTAAATATAAAAGCAATATTCTGTTTTAGTGTACAGAAGTAATCACAACAACAATTCACCATTTAATTTTGACTGCATCTAACAATATATATTAATCTCTTTACTTTCTCACTTTTGAGTTTGCACAATGCTCCAGAAAGAGGCAGGTCAAGGTCAGGGTCCCANCCCNAGCCAAAGAACTGCAGGCAACTCATAACTACTGAGAGAGAGAATTAGCTTCTCCCATGGATAAGCCCTTTCATGAGTTATCCAATACACAGTGTTCTGTCCTGAAATCATACGCATACAAGACATACTAAATGGACTCAGCGAATTGNAGTTGTATATTTATGCATATGTACATAACAATAGCAAGCAAAATAAGAGGCCATCAGTTTGAGAGGGAGTCGGGGGGGCCAGGAGAGGAAGAGTGGAGGAGTTGAAAGGAAAGTCATGGGAGAGGCTCGAGGGAGGAAAGGAAAGAGAGTGACANAATTATATCTTAATTTACTTTTAATGTATAAACAGTCATCAGGTGGGAGACACTAGTTAACACTNCATACCGAGAACAGTTTTGTTGCTGACTTTTCATTCAAGGAATGCTGTCAGTATTATAGCTATTTCTTCAGNAGTCATTTCAAAAAAATCTTAAGAGTATTTTCCCTATGGAACGTTAAAAAAAATCAAATAATAATCATACAGATAATAAAAGAAGTTAAAAGAATTTCCCCCAAATATTAAGCTAATAATAGAAAGACTTGCCCAAACACTGAAATTAAATCTCCCAAATTATTTTCCTTTTATAGTCTCTCTCTCTGTCTCTATCTCTGCCTCTGTCTCTCTGTCTCTGTCTCTCTCTGTCTCTGTCTCTCTCTATCTCTGTCTGTCTGTCTGTCTGTCTCTCTCTCTCTCTCTCTTTTTGTGTGTGTGTGTGTGTGTGTGTGTGTTTTGAAGGTCTGTTTCCTATATATATCCCAGAGTCAAGGGCATACTCCAGATTGGCTTTGAATGTTTTCTATAGCTGAGAATGTCCTTCAACTCTTGAACCTCCTGCCTCAGCATCCCAAGCACTGGGGTTAGAGGTGCATGCCATCACCGCCAGCTTGCATCCAAAGTAAATTCTTGAATTATAATGCTATCTTCTTAGGTTTCCCATGTTTTAAAATCATGACATAGCTGTTTGCTACTCAAGGTGTTATTTCATTCTTCAGCATGGACACCATCTGAGAGCTGAGAAAAAAATGCAGTAACCCCCCCCTCACATTTCCCCAGAAAATATACCAAATCAGAATCTGTTTTAATGAGATCTCTAGCTGCTCTTATGCAAATTAGTTTCTGAGCAGGACCGGAATAGTGCAGGTTTCTCAGAATGTGGCTGCTGGGCTATCAACACCAGCAGCNACTGAAAATTGAAGGAATGCATACTTTCAGGTCCTGTTCCCTTCAGACCTTCTGAGTCAGAAACTTCACAGGTGGGACACAGCGATACGAACCCTCAGCAGAAGCTCTATTNCCATGTGTGTATACATNTCTGTGATTATAGTGCATGCCAAACTTGAGAATTCTGGTTGTAGAGGAAAGTACTTCAGCTATTAGAATCAGACACATCATGGTTAGAGCTCACAGGGGCTTCGGCTTCCCAAGTGTGGGAAGTCTCCTTGACACTCCATTGCTTATAAATTTACTTATGAGGTCTCAGTGATGAAGAGGATAAAATGATGACACCCACAAATTACTTGTAAAAGTTCCCTCCNCTCTGCTACCCTAGTATCTTCCTCTGCTTTATACAAGTCCATTTCTTGCTTTGAGTCCCAGAGGTCTGATATCCACTTTTAGACTACCCATGGGGATAAGACATCGCTGACTCTGACCTCTGGAACGATGTCATATGTCAGCACCCGAGGGCTCTATTCTACACCTAGCTTCCATGACACTAATCCATAGGGTGCAGCTTGAATCAGAGGCAATTTGAATTGTGTTAGAAACCTCGACATCACGTGCAACATTTTTCAACATTCTGCAGGAGCTCAGATCCATAAACTTTACTACATCTCCTACATTCACTAATTCTGTAATTTTGTCATTTTGTCAGGAAAAACTATCAAGTTGTCCAAGGTGATTTGTTCTGCATGAAACACCAGTATTCCTTATAGCTCAGTATTCCATTATTGCAGGTTTTGCTCTGGGCACATTCATCCAATTATTTTACTAAATATTGACACCAGGCTTNCTGGACAGTGATTTTCAGGATTACCTCTCATTAACCTTCTTGAGAGATGAGTTTTGCACTGGGCCAGTTTCTGAGCTGCCACAGTCTGACCGCCTGTATCTTCCTGCACAGATTTGTTGACTCCTATCAGACGATGGTCCCTATTGCTTGGCTAGGAGAACACCTCTGCTCTTCCCACAATGCCACAGTAAAGGAGACCTTTTAAACACAGAAGCATAGAAAACTAAAAGTAGAAACAACACAAATGAGGAGGGATGCTATGAGGGCAAGATATATAATTTTTGAGAGCCTGGGTATGCTGGGGTTTCAGTCTAAGCTTCTCCATGCAAGTGTTTATGTCACCTGGAGCAGGTAACTACATGTCTTTGAGCTTTTTTCTATGAAATGTGAATAATTAAACCTTAAAGGGCAAATACTTTATATCCCCAGTCCTGTGTTTAGTGGAAAATTCTTGCCCTTCTAATGGTTGGCCCCTTACTTTGCCCCTTACATCTGACCCAACATCATCTACTTACAAAAAGAGACTATCTCTAGACAAGAGATGTATAAGAGGCCAAATAGAATATGATCCCATGGAAAGCAGATTTTTGATTGCCTATCCAGTGTGATATGCTATGCCATTTGTGACCCCTTCATGTTAATTACGTAGAAATGGGTGCAATTCCATGCTGTCACTTGTTGTCCATTGAGAACAGGGANCGGGTTTCAATACATACTTATTTGACCTCAGGGACCCTCACATACACATCACATGGACAATGACATGTAGCACCAGGATCTTCTGCTATGTCATACAAGATGAGTTGTGAAAGCTTCCTCCAGCCCTGGATTCCTCTGGTCTCTCCTCCTCCTCATCTAAGATTTTAGAGACAGACATGCCTAAAGGCCTGGCTCCCCTTCTCTTTCTTTTTCTCATCCTTTGTTCTTTGTTCTTGTGGGTGAAGACATCTGGAGGAAGAAAGATGTGAGTGCCTATAGGGGTATCTCATCCAACTCCTGTAGAAAAACAAACATAAAGAATGGGTCCACATTAAATTAATTTCATTGATTTTTTTCCCCTGCCTTTCCTTTGAAACCTCACAGTATGGAGGTTATAATTAGGCTGTTTATAATCCTCTGCTGAGGGACTCTATGGAGCTGCCATCTCNGGGGGCCTGGGGCTTCTTGTTTACGTATCACCCTTCAGGACTGGATAACAGATAGCCCCCTTTCCCAGAGTCCCATTCCGTTCCATTTTATTATGTGTCCCTGCAATTCTATTACCTGTTCACAGTCTCAGTGACTCAACCACAGTGGCTGCAGTAATGATGGCTTTCAGAGCTCAGCTAATGACGCAGGCATTGAGGTGTCTCCANACCCAGCAGCCAGCTGAATCTCAATTTAGCAAGATTTGAGACTGCCACGTCATGCATTATGCATGAGCGCATGCCTGCGTGTGATGTGTGTATGGGTGCATGCAGGTCTGTTGGAGGGAGGGTGGGGGTTTGCACATTTATACTCGAGACCTTGCATATTGGCGGTCACAGTGAGGAAAATGAGATGTCTGATCGTGCAAAGCGTTTGCTGGGAGATTGGCAGGAGGGGAGGGAAGGGCATGTTGGTAAATTTGAATGAGCTCCTAGCCTTCTCCGGATTATTCCCACTCTTTAGAGGACAGTATAGCAAACTGGCAAAGAGCTAGGCTCTGAAATAAGATAGCTAGGCATGGTACTAAANCTGCCTACCAGCTGGGTTGCTGAATGCTCAGGAATTAAGATACACCATCCTAACCTGCCTAAGGAGACCCTAATCTGATGATTTGCATAAATGGAACAATGTAAACAGAGATTTTAGCATTGTGCTTAGCTTTGCACCAAGTACTTAGTAAATGTTAAACACTTAGTATTAATTTTCATTGTTCTTTGCCAGAAGAGCAACTTCCAGACAGCTTGCCTGCATAGATCAAGATATGCCTTCTCTTCATGGTGCATATGGCTTGGTCATGGTGTAAAATAGAGAACATGAGATAAAGATTCTTATCTCTGTTCTGCCTCAAGGTCGTTGGGTAACCTTGAGCAAATCCCTTCTTGGCCCTGGTCTTGAGCTTTCTCACCCACAAATGAGGATCCAGAATAATTCAAGCTGCATATCTGAGCTGGGCATGGGTTCTTCAGAAGATCACAAGAATCCCCTAGAGAGGTGCAGCCAAGGATTACAGAGTGGCAGGAATGTCTGTTTCATATATAAGAATTGAAAACAGGGATTCTCCTATTAATGAAGCAAAGATATCTGCAAAACACTCAGCTACGGGCTTTGAATTTCTAATTAGCACATCAGTACAGATTACTAATGTACTTACAGTCAGGATATCCTATGATTCTACAACTTGATACAAAGGAGCCCAATAAGAATAGTGACCTCTGGAACAATGAAAGGTAAATGTTCTCAAATATAGGGCTAATCAGGGGCAGCATATGCCTTAGAATGATGGGGACACCTTAGGTCTATGGAGGCCAGGGATCTGATTCTAAAGGTGAGAGGAAGGCTTTACACTTCAACAGAGCTGATTCAGTTCTGTGTTCAACTCTTCACATACTTGGTGATAATGAAACTCAGACTTCTCTGAGTCTGAGAATTCTCAAGAGTGAAACAGAGGATAATGGCTCCGACTGCAAAGGAAGGTGGACATGTGGAAATGATTGAGCACTATTAGGTAGATATGTGATCTCCCATTGCTTGCTTTGAGGATTACACTCATATTTTTCCTCTTCCCCCCTTCCTCACCTCACTCCTTGGTTCTTTACTGAAAGTATTCAAAGCTAGTCACTCACAGCCCCACCTGGTTACCTGCTGTTAAGTTGTTCTTTTCGGTATTCCTAACTTCACTCCCATACCCCACCCCACCTGACTCTCCCACTGCCACAGTCAATCAAATATAATACTCCCTCCTAATAAGCCATAGGTCTCTAGGGTAAGGCTTTGGTAGAAATTTAACCTGATAAATGGAAACTTCAAGAAAAGGNAAATCTTTTTTTAGTATCAGACTGGGAATTCTAACAAAGGACCCACCCCGCCCCCCGAGATGTAAAGTAATGTTTNGGTATATGTTAGATCAGATTTTGAACCTGGAATTGGCAGGGATCAAGTAAGCTCTACTAACCAAAGGCCAGGATAGACAAAAATGTATCCTTCTATCACTTATGATGAGAGCATCATGACAAGGCTTACAGGGTAGGCTAAGACAGATGTCTAGGAAACTAAATAGAGATCTAGTATCTCAAACTAATTACTAGAGAGAGAGGGACTAAAGCTACAAGCCATCTTAATTCCTTCATCTTTGATTTCTTCACTTTTCCTTCTTGCTTTTTATTTTGAATCTTCTAGGAAATCTTTGCACTAGCAAAGATAGACTCATCTGTAAATAAATAATGACTATACTGTTTGTTTTGTACTTAACAAACATGAGTACCAAGTCCTAGCCTGAAGCTAAGTGTTTTATGCTCTAAACTAGGAGGGTCATAAATATTCTGTGACTGGAATAAGGTCCTAGAGAGTAATGTCAAGGTGAAGTACTGGCTGAGGGACATGGGTCTAGTGTGAGATAAGATAATTGACGACATGTAGCTGAGAGGGATGGGGCTCCTGAGAAANGGGCTGGTCATTTCAACCCATGCTAGACCTCTGGCTGACATCATCATCTAAGAAGTAGTGACTATGACAGTACTTACATGTTTAAGCCATTGCCTTATCTGGTTGGATGGCCTTTACCTGACCTGAACTTGGCCTCTTCTTAGCTTAGAACCACTTGATGTATAGTTTGAGGATTTGCAATCTGCTCATCCTGTTTCTCACCATCCTTCTTACCCTTGCTGGCAAACTAGGACTCTGCTGTTTCAGATGGTGAATGCTGAATCTGTTTCATGANTATGATTGCATGCTGCCGAGCAATCTGGATGAGCCCTGAAACTGTCACACTGACCGTTAGTCATAAACATAAAGAAAGCTTGGATGCAGTCGTATCAGTGGAGGGTTCGTGCTGATGCGGATTTCTCAGTTGCTTCTGCTTAACATTTCCTCTTCGTTTGTCTATACTTCTGACTGCCTGGCCTCTTGACCTCAATATCTCGGGACAGAGGAGTCCAAAATTCTTTTGTGCAAGGCTGATACCACTGTGCATGGAACTGTATGGAACTTGGAAGTTGATCCATAAATCAGCCCATCATATATTCAGTCCTTGAAGAAGCCTCTGGGCCATCAAATGAAGATATGTGTCCACTCTTCATTTTCATTCTAAAGAATTACATAAATTATGCTGTAATTACAGACAATGTGTTCCTAAAGCCTGAGAGGACTTATTTATTTATTTATTTATTTTTATTTTATGTGTGTTGATGTTTTGCCATGGGTGTTGGGTCCTCTGGAACTGGAGTTACAGACAGATATGAGCTGCTTTGTGGGTTCTGGGAATTGAACTCAGGTCCTCTGGAAGAGCAGTCAGTGTTCTTAACCACTGAGCCATCTCTCCATCCACAAGAGGATTTATTTTTGTTCATTCATTTATAAATAAACCCTTACTGAGTGCTAGACTCTGCATGACATGATGAGATGGGAACTCATTCAAATTCCATCCCTACTCTCTTGGTGGTGTTGATCCAGTGTGGAAAATGCAAGTATAAACAAAATACGGTACTCTGGGAAGTATTACAGGACTGACTATCATTGGTTGTGTGATGAGCATCGAATAATGTGGACCAGTATATTTCTTCTCTGAAACAGCCCTATGGTGTCACTATTCACTATGTCCCTTCTACAGCTGGGAAAATAGGGCCATGACAAGAAGAAATGATATATTTAGAAAGTCCTTTGTGCCAAGCTTTGTCTATTACAACCACCATGCCCATTAATCTGTTTTTTTTTCATCCTGTGCCCTCATAGTCCGATATTGTGATAGAAGAGGCATGAACTGGAAGGAACACCTGACATAGCCAGGTTACTCAGGGAAGTGTCTAAGAACTGATACCAGGTTTGAATTTTGAAGAGTAAACGGTTATTAGGAAATGGCAGAGGCATAGAGATTTTAGCAGAGAGACCAGCAGGTGAACAAATTACATGATATAGAAATGACAAACATAAAGATGGCAAGTGACTTGATTTCAGGCTGTGAGGGTCTGGGAAGAACAGACAAGGGAGGGACAAGGCTCAGGTTTCCATTGAGTGCTGCCCTTGATTCACACAGAAGGACATCTCAGTTGGCAAATTGGTTTAAGGCGGAAACTAGATTGGAGTGTGTGGAGGTGTCCTTAGAGAAATCTTTCCACTGTGTCCTCAAGAAGTTTTTTTTTTTTTTTTTAACTGAGGAGTCTTGACTTTTCCATAGGGAACTCATTATCACCTTGAAAAAAGTTCATGCATGTTCAAAAACAGGAAACAGACAACCAGGAGGGTGAGGCAGGAGAGTAAGAAGACTGCAAACAAGATTACACAAGAAGTACTCAAGGACTGGAGTTTCTGATGCCAGATAAATGAATACTCAGAGGGAAAACAAGCTGATGTCAANTCTCAAAGGTTGTGACAAGGTATTGAGTAAGCAAAAGAGCCAGGGAACTGGGGACAGAGAAGCTTGTGCGACCTTGGNTAAATTACATCACCTCTCTGGGATATGAGTTCCTCAGGGTAAANGANAGACTACTTAGCAGTTTTTCAAAACTATCCTGAGAATTAAAGATGCTACATGTGAGGTACCTAGTATATAACCAGCACCCAACATGTAGCAGCTGATGGTACAAACATGATTACATTGTAAACATACAAAGTTGAGGGAAGGGCTCATCTTGCTTATATCTTCAGACCTGAGTTGACAAATTTAGTACCTTTATCCCAACCTGAAGACAATCACATATAGTTTACATAATCCACACCACAGCAAGCTGACAATAATTCCATGCATGGGCTCCAGTAACAGTGTTTAGCACTGGCGGCTAGTTCCTTTGTCTTTATCCTTTTCCCTTTCCAGAAGTGAATATTTTCAAAACTTTCTTAGCCCTGATTTAAATCCCTAGTACTGTCTCATCTTTCCTTTATTCCCTACCCTTTTAAAGAGAAAACTTTGAGATCATTAGGCAAAAGAGGGCATAACTTCCAAACTTACCATACCCACTCATGTGCATTCCTACAATAGAGAAGAAGTATTTGTCTATTCCTAACACTTATCTCTCCCTTCTGATGGAAAGTAACCTGATATCACCAGGAATCACCCTCTTTTGTCTTATGTACCTTCCTTCATCCAAATCCTTCCATTCGGCCCACAAATCTCTCCAGTCTCACCCCCTTCTTGAACTTTCAGTTGCTTTCAGCTACCACCTTATGTCTTCCATTCACAGCCAGACTTCTAGAAAGAGGCGTCTATGCAAATGGTCTCCACTTCTTCACTTCCCACTTTCTCCTCCACCCACNACAGTCTGGCTTTTATACCCGTCACTCTCACACACTGCCTCTTCCAAGGCCAACAGTGCACGTGTTCACGGTTCTACACACTTCAATCCAGCTCTAAATTCAGGAATGCTGTTTACTCTCAAACACATCGCTGACTTCTTTGGATAGCACATTCCTGATTTTCTTGCCATCTTTTTAGTAACTTCCACCTCCTTGGGGACTGAGGCTCAGCATTCTTGTCTTCTCTTCCAATGCATTTTTCTCAGACTGTAGAGTCTCAGACCATCCCATGAATACCATCTACCAAATTTGTACACCAGGCCAGAGTCTTTCCTCAGAGCTAAGGACAAAGTTATGCACCTGGCCACAATAACCCTGTGTGATTGGAAAATTGGCTTGCTGATCGAATCTCAAACTCAGTCATTTGATAGTAACAGAATATAGATGAATTTTTAAATAATCATTTCAGACAAGAGTGTCATCTTATTCCAGTAGGACTGGTGAAGCACAATGCTATAAACTGAGTAGTTACAAAGAACAACTATTTATTCATTAGGGAACTGAGACCTGGGAAATCCAAGAGCAGGGCAGATTCTGTGCATTGAGGACATTCTTTCAAGCTCACGGAGGACAGCTTCTAACCATATCATCACATAGTAAAACAGTGGTTCTGTCATGGGCTTCTTTTATGAATGTATCAATTCCATTCAGGAAGGTATTTNCAGCCTTCCAGGGACCCCCACATCCAAACACAGTCACTTCACTTGAGTTACAATTTCAACCTCTAGAATTCAGGAAGACATAATATTCTGAGCGCAGCAGATGTCTTGGGAGCATACAGGTGGCAAAAGGAACCAAGGCAGATTCTTTGTGAATGGAGCAGCAAAGGATCCAGCTAAGATGATGGAGGAATATGCAGGGACAGAGATGGAATGTCATAGAGTGTCCAGAAGAATGTGCTTTTGAGTAAGGCTTGGTCAAGGAACAGGATCACGGAAACTAGCGCACTAAGCAAATTGCAGTCCTCAGCAGTGATAAAGGGGGATGTTTGGGGGAAATGCTATGAAATGCTAATTAGAATTCATTGAGTGAAGATGAGAGACAAGAAATTTGAGGCAGCAGACTGACTCTTTTTCATGGAAGAATTTTCCCAGAAAGTGGAGGGAAAGCATTGGATGTGGGGAGTTTACAGTATATTCTAATCATTTTGTCTAACTCCTCTGCTAAACTGCTAAGTGTTTGAAGACAGAGTCTTTGTCTGACTGCTTTGTTTTGTTTCATTTTGATCTTCAGTGCATGGGATTTGGCATAAGGTAGGTGTATAGTAACTTTTGTCTTGAAAAATCAAACTAGCAGTATCAACAGTTGCGCAGGTTGTTTCTGAGAGAATGCATCCCTTTTCATTGCAGATAAGGGATTAGGAAGTGAAAGGTTTCCCTCCTCCTGTTCCTCCCTCCCTCCTGTTTTCATGCTTTCCCTCTCTCTCCCTTACCTTTACTCTCAGAGATATTTAGTGACTCCATATTGCTGTTCTATCATTATAGCCTCAGGGCATTCTCTGTGAGACAGGGGTCCTACTATATATATATATATTGTGTGTGTGTGTGTGTGTGTGTGTGTGTGTGTGTGTGTGTGTGTGTGTTTTCTGAGTACTACCCAGGGGTGTCTATCCTTTTTCTGTGATGGAAGGGGACAGCATGCACTGGAATCAAAGTCAGTTCATTGCCAACATGCCTTTGAAGCTCATGGCCTCTTCTTTGGAGCTGCTCAGCTCACAAGCACACATTTTATTATTGTCTCCTCATTACTGTGCTATTAGAAGCTGTCAGCGCCCTCCCTTCCTAATGCTCTCCTCTGCTTTGAAATGTTTTGTCAGGTTTGCATATGCCTAGAGAACAGGGGTTCCGGGTTCAGCAGAATGTGTCTTCCAGTGCGTCCTCTAAGTCTGTCTCTGGGCTCCATGCTTAATTAGACTGGAACAATCACCCTCTCCTCTCCCAAGCTACCCCTCCCTCTCCTTGCTTGGAGACAAGCTCCTGAAGCTAGCAAAGAGCTACCAAATTCTGCAGAGGAGACTTGGAGCATGAATGAGTTGCTGGGTAGAGAGGAGTGGCTTCCTGCTGGGTCAGTTCTGCAAGCTTGCTCTCTCNTTTTCCTCATCCCATGTTCCACTATGTGTGTTTGTATGTCCATTTATATACATATGTGTAGTCACATGTTTGTGTGTGTGTCTGGGTATGTCTGACCCTGTATGGGTATGGATGTTTACTTGGATGGAATGTAGCTGTGTCTGACTATGTTTGGGTAAAAGTATGTGAATCTGAAAGCAAGTGTGTTAATATTTGGGGGGGAGGGCTNTATGTTTAAGGGCATGTGAGTGTGTTTATGTGC
>LZPO01009104.1:19264-29442 GCA_001675575.1 Neotoma lepida
ACACACACACACACCTTACACACACACACACACACACACACACACACACAGGTGGAGGGAGAGAGGGAGGGAGATTAACCCCTTTCCAGGGCTTCAGGGTAAGAAGAAAAGACAAAGGGCTCTGAATGAAGGTAGTCATGTAGCTGAAGTATCTTCTGTCCTGAATCTCTTTGAGCAAGTGGTCCAATTTTTTCTGAGGTTTGGTTTCATCATCTGTAGAACAGGGACATAAGTACCAACTTCAAAGGATTGCAATGAGCAAATACATCACTATATTTCAAGTAGGGGTCAGAAAACTTGTTTCTGCAGAGAGCTATTTTGAGCTATGCAGTCGTATGATCTTTATTGTACAATAAATAAAATAATCAATTCTGCTTCTGTAGTAGGAAAGCAGCCATGTATAATGGATAAAAATGAAGCCATCCCTCCACCCATCCACTTAAGTGTGTCAGGGTTGTATTCCTATAAAACTTTATTTATAGACATTAAGTTTTGAATATCTATAATTTTCACTTGTCACAAGATATTATCCATCTTCTGTATTTTTTAAATAACCACTTAGGAATTGCAAAAACATTCTCAGCTCATAGTCTGTGCAAAAGCAGGCAGAGGGCTCGATCTGGCCTGCAAATGGAAGCTTGGCAACTCCTAGACTAGACTATGGAGCCCACAGAAGCTGACAAAAGGATTGGAGTTCATCTCTGTTTTCCTTCCAATATACTAAAGATTTGTGGTTTTCATAGCATAGCACGTAGATTTTATGGCCAGCCATTCAGACTAGCCCTCCTGGTGGTCCTACTAAAGAGAGTAAAAGGAGGGCAATGCCCCCCTTCATTGCAGAGGTACAAAGACTGAAGCCAAAGACTAAGGGAACTTTCCAAAGCCAAGGCCTCAAGGCTCCAATTTACCACCAATATCTATTTCTGGACATCAGCTACAAGAATGAAGGACTGTGGGACATCATGATCAGGCCAGTATCATTGAGGTTATTAAATTACTGATTAGTGATGTGTCCCCAGCACCTTAAACCTTTTGACACTTGTTACCTTATTGTTTCTCATTGAACTCCATGAGGGGGAGATTTTTCACCACTCTCACCCCCACAACTCTTGGGACACTGGACTCACTGCCCTAGGAAGTCACCAAGTGGTATAAATAGCAAAGCTTCATGTCTCTGCATATCTTTGCCAGGATTCTTCCCTCCAAGCTTTTCTAAACATTGTGTAATGGCCAGGCTGCCTTGAACTGGAATCTGAAGCCATTCTCTTAATCATGTTTATTTCTAACCCATTCTAATTTACTCTTCCAGCAGCGACCAGAATCATTTTCTAAAGCATGGGTCTTCCCAGATTATTCCTTGCTCAGAACTCCTCAATGGCTTCCTATTTTCCCCAGAATAAAGGCCAACCTCTGTAAGATGGTAGACAGCTCTCCTTAGAACTAAACTCAAGCCAATCTCCCAAGCCTGTTCTGTCACTGTCTCAGCCCTTTCTTTGCTAGCTAGCACTCACGTCTGTACAGCTGCCAGCAGTACTGAGACTTTCACTGGCTTTTTCCTGTTTCCGGCCTTTGCAGGTGCCATTTTGTCTACCTGGAATACTCCTCCAATTTGACTTCCTAAAATACTACTTCATCCTTGATTGATACTAGGAGTCTGTCACCTCCTCACGGTGTCTTCTTTAAACATCTCTTCCAAAGTCTAGGTGCTCCTTTGCCTTTCTCTATCAGTGCCCCTCTCAGTATCAGACAAGGTTATGTGCTTGTCTCCTTAAGAATAATATGGTATATGTCTTGTTAAAAATATGTCATGAGCAGATATTAAATAATTAAATGTACATATGAATGAATGAGCTTCTTCGAGACAAGCAATAACAAAACAAAACCCAAATGATACCCATGTGCTCCTACACCTACAGCCTTGATCCAGGCGTGCTCCACTACAGGATTCTGTAATTGTTTCCTGAATTGATAAGTAGATGGATGAGGGATGGATATGAAAACAGGTGGATAGATTGGTAAGTGGTGCACAGAATACTCTAGGACTATAGGATTACACCAGCTATGAATGACCTGGTAGGCACAGGGCAAGTTGAGAATTACTGGTTCCCCAGTGTGTCACAGGCAGGAGGCTCCAGCCTCAGCTTCCTAGCAGCCTCTGCCAGGCTCCCAGCACAGCTCCTCTCCCTTAAAAGTGCTGAGAAGAGATACTTCCCCACCTCCACATCCTC
Organism: Neotoma lepida; assembly: GCA_001675575.1. NCBI lineage: Eukaryota > Metazoa > Chordata > Mammalia > Rodentia > Cricetidae > Neotoma > Neotoma lepida. Next base: position 21,493 of record LZPO01009104.1, read on the forward strand.
CTTCCTCCCCCACCCCGAGAGTAGGTTTGGTGTTCCTACAGATGTTTGTATTCTCTGCAGCTGATGAAAATATTCATTATCTTGTTAGCTGTGCTGGAGAAGGAAGTGCCGATTTGCATTTTCCCAGCTAATCAGAGTGGCACAAGTAGTGCCTGTCACCCGGGCCTGTTCCCCATCACCCCCACCGCTTCAGCATGTGGTAGAAGGATTCCCCACCTTGCAGACACTGCCTCTCTCTCCCCTCCCCATTTCCAAGGCACAATCTAGAAGGAGAGCTGTGGAGACCCAGCCTGTCTGCACACACTGCAGACTGGCTTCTCAGAAAGGATTTCTGCTCATGCGCTTTGCTTACAATCCTCTCGGGGCTCCCAAATCTCAGTCAGGTCTGAGCCACTCAGCCTGACTTTCATCTCCTTAAGTTAAGGTGATGCCTATGTCTGACTCTTTACGTTTCCCAAAATGCCTTGAACACCTTTAATTGTAGCCAGTGCCTTCAATACTTGAGTATAGCTCCGTTCACACACATTATTACCCAGCCAGCAGGGGCTGCTGCTGGAAAAGCTTCCCCTTCTCCATGAGTAAAAGCAGTCATAGCTGATTTGTCTTAGCGAGAGCTGTGGTCTTGTTTGGGGGAAGTTCAGGGCTTTATGATAGGGCTGTGCCTTCCGGCCTTGGCAAGGTTGGAGGCCTCTGGCCATGGCCTGCATTTATATCCCTGGGCACAGTGAATGATCTAGTCCCATGAAGTATGTGCATATGCATTGAACCAAGGTTTAATTTTGGGGTGAGTTCTTAAACCATCCCAATGCCTTTCACTATATTCAGGGAAACCTTGGGTCTGACAGCCTGTATCTTTTCTGCCTTAAGGATAAACTTGTCCAAGAGATCATCAGTTGACAGACATTCAAACTCCTGACCCAAGGTGGCTCAGCTATCATCTCAGTCCTTCCATAAATGCATGTTGAACATTTGCATGTATCAGGTGCCCTGGTGGCTTATGAGACAGATAGCATCCCTGCCCTTCTAGCTTATCTTCTAGGAAGAGATGGAGATGTGGACAAGGCTAAGAGAAACCAAAGCGTGCTCTGATAGTGAGTGAAATGAAGCAAATAAGCAGACTAAGGAACGGGACACGTCTGCACTACTCCAGGCGGTCAATGAATTCTTCTTGGAAGGGAGGACAACTAAGCAGAGGCCTGAATGGAGTGCAGGGCTGGATGGTACACAAGCAGAGGGAGCTATCTTAGGCAGAGAGACATGTTTACCCTGATGACTCTCTAGCCAAGTTAGTGACCTACCTAGTAGAGAAGGGCNTTGCAAAGGGTATTGGAAGCAGTGGACAGAACCAAAGCAACCAAACAAAAGCCACTCTAAAATAGGCATGCTCCTTAGAGCTGCTAGATCAAAGCAACTGCCCCGCCCCCACTTGTCACACATAAGAGCCTGGCCTCATCTGTAAATTACAAGCAATTTGCTAGGTCTCTGAATGAGATTGAAAGGAGCAGTGTCACACCTGCAGCTTTTAATACTGTGCCTGGAATGGAATCACTCCNGATACGTTAGCTACTTCCTCTCCTTTTGCATAATCCTTTTCCACCTACCTCAGTTCTGTATCCATCACGCATTTACACAGCATGCCTTGAGTCCGCACCACATTATAGCTTGAGACATATATATATATATATACACATACATACACACACATATATGTTACATATATTATATATATATATATATAGAGAGAGAGAGAGAGAGAGTATAATGTGCACTTGACAAAATGGTTCAGCAGATGACAGCGCTTGCTCCATGCCTGACAGCCTGAGTCCAATCTCCAGCATCCATGTGGTAGGAGAAGAGAACTAACTGACTCCCTCTGGTTATCCCCTGACTTCCACGCACACATACTGTGGCATCTACACAAGGGTCTACACATACATGTACACCATCAAAATAAATCAATAAAGTGCAAAAAAAGAGACTATAATAGGAGCTAGACCTGGTGGTACAAGCCTGTAATGCTAGCACTGAGGCAGGAGGATTGAACATTCTTGGCCAGCCTGAGCTATATAGTGAGACCCTGTCTCAAACAACTGCCACCGCCACCAGAAATAAAAAGGTTCATTTGTGGTTGCTAGCTTGAGTGTCCACTGAGGACGAGCACTGGATTTGACACTAGGGATGCAATGGTGAGTAAATTGCTGATTCTGGTCTCATGACACACCTGACCAGTGTTCCAGGGCTTCATATACTCATGCCCTCGGCTGCCAATGCAGCACCTGTGCATGACTTGGAAAAGACTCACTCCTCCATGAACACAGAGCTGTGTAGAGTCTTCAGAGTCTCCTAATAGGCACAACACTTCCATGGACATCTCAGGAAGCATGCCGGGACACTATTTCTCAGCATTGATCTTTCCCATATGTGAAGCCTTCAGTTTCTCAGACAGCAGCTCCTGAAAGCTGGCCATCCCCCTAGAACTCTGAACATGACTCCAGCTCCATTCTGCTCAGAAAGCAGNAATGTGTGGGTAGGAATATGAGTTATAATACAGGGCACGTCTCAGATACTATTCTTTGTGCCCTGTCCTCTTGCTTGACAACACCAAGTTTTCCCATTTCATTGTTAGGNATAGTAAGGGCAGCTTACTCTATTCCAGGCAGTCTTTTAAATTTTTACCTGTTATTTCTTTTACTCATCAAGCTACCTGTAAGGGAAATGGTCTTACTATCCTTATTATCCAGGTGAGGAACTGAGGCATAGTGAGCACTGGGCTACATTCTGATCTCTCAGATTTCTTCAAGTGTAATTCTGCTGTAGATTCATTCATGCATTTGTCCGTTTTCCATTCAGCAAATTTGTGCTGAGCACTCTCTACTATGTCAAGGGCTGGGATATGTGCTCTGTGCACTTTATCTTATTTAATCCCTAACTACATGGTAGGATAAAACTTTCTCCTTTTTTTTCTTTTTAAAATTTATTTCATTCTTGTTCCATATGTTATATTCTAACAGTTTTCCCTCTCTCCTCCCCCCAGCCCTTCCCACTCCCATCCAATCTTGGATGCAACTTTCTAAATCTCTGTTCTATAGATGTAGGAATAAAAGCCCAGAGGGNATGTTTATGCAGTGCATGTTGTATGTTCCTGTGTGCTGGGGAAACGTTACTCAGAGGAATTAAGGATCGAATTTGAAGGGCCATGGATGCTCTGAAGATGAACCTTACATTCTGTCATGCATGGATGTTGGCCTCTGTTTAAAACTATGTATGATGATACATACATCAACAGATGGAGGTTCTGGTGACATTGTGTCCCACATACAATGACACAAAAAGCGTAAAAACTCTACCCTCTGCTAGTTAAATAGCCCCCTCTCCCCTCCATTCCTCATCCATATAATTCCACTGCCTGAACCATGGGCATGCTTTGTGACCTCCTATGCCTCTTGGGCTCCCAGACGGCCAGGAGCTTCCCATAGTTTCGGTAATTAGCCTCACACATGCCAGAGAGAGAAATAGCATCACAGATGTGGTCACAAATTTTAGCTAATTAACCATATGTTATGGGTTGCTGGTGGAGCAGGAAGGCACTCTGTGGGTGTTCCTTTCCTGTTATCCTGGGGGATGGGACATTAGGTGTGGTGCCTCATTCTCCAAGATGAGGGCACAGGGACTTGAGTCCTTCTGGCAGCTGTGTGGAGTTGTTCCCTTTGTATTNCCAGCAAAAGCTGCCTTCAGAAAAGGAGTGCCCCAAAGGGANGAAGGAGGGNTATTAGCCTTGAGAACAACAGGAACACCTTCGCCCATTTCAGCAGGAGATCCTGCAGGTGGGAAGCTCTGTTGTTGACAAGAGAACTTGGATAGACAGGCCCAGCAGGTGGCTTGTCAACTGGTGTAATGGACAACACATTACAGGAGTTGTCACTTAGCTGTGCCACCTTAGGCAGGTTGCTTAGCTTCTATGAAGTTAAACTATTCCATTGCTCTTAAATGAAGAAGAGTGGGGCTGAAGTCCATGAATACAAAGGAAGTTGCCATTATGAATTCACNGAATCGGTGCTCCTGACCAGGATTTCTAAGTTCCTTGGTTGCCTTGAGAGATGGAAATCAGTTACATCTGGGATGATGACACAACGTGAAACAAGCAATGATAACTGACATCACTATTACTTACTAAAGATGTCACCAACACACTTTATTCCAGATGGTATGTGCTTTAATTTACTTATTTAATGTCCTCACAACAAACATTCCTTGATGCCCATTTTCTGATCAGGAGACTGAGGCTAAGCTAGAGTAAGCAGTATCTTAAGATCACTTCTATGTTCTCAAGCAGTGATTCAACATTTGTCGAGGGTGATGCCGAAGGTTGTACTTCACGAAAGTGGAGTGTTCCACTCTCCCTAGCTAAGGACATTTAGTGAATGACTGACTCCTGAGAGTTGATTGCTCCAGGGATGGTCTGGAGACCAACCCCCAAATGGTGTCTAACTGAGAAAGAGTTAGAGTGTGCCGCTGTAACANATTGTGACCAGGTCGGTGGCAGCTGAAACAACACATTTATGCTCACAGTGGGGAGGCTTTAACATGAGGTGTTAGGGCAGTTTCCTTCTGGGGGACCCTAGGGGATAATCTGATGGTAGTCTGTTTCTACAGCATTCCTTGGCTTNTGGCCATATTACTCTAGTCCATGTTACTTCTGTCCCTTCTGTGCTCAAACAACCATCTGTTTCCCTCTTATAGGGCCATAAAATGTGATGGCACTTAGGACCCATGCAAATAATGCAGGATAGCCTTCCTCCTTGAAGAATATAAATTTAGAANTCGTGGAGAAATTGGACGAGAAGATTATTCTGCAACTAAATCCCTTTGGCAATATATACTGCATTAGCCAGCTTGGGCTGTGGTATAAGATGCCACCAACTAAGTGACTCAAACAAAATAAGTTTATTTTCTCACAGCTATGGAGGCTAGAAGTCCAGGATCAAGGAGTCAGCAGGTTCAGAGTTTTATGAAACCCTTCTTCTTAGTGTGTAGCCCTCTTCTCCCAGTGTGACACATGGTCATTTCTCCATGCATATACCTTCCTGGGTTCTATATGTCCAAATATCTTCCTTGGTTAAANAGATCAGTCACATTGGGTGAGCATCCATGTAAATAGCATTGTTTTAATTCAGTTACCCTTTAGNGTCCTATTTCTAAGACTGGTGCTGTGAGGAGGACATGAACGTACAAGACATATTTTGTGGTTGTTGCTGGTGGAGGTATTGTTTTAAGGCATAGGTGGGCGTCGCAGCACAACTCAGTCCATAATACTGACAAGTTCTAGGAATTAGGACCTCAATATACTGGATGACTGTGATTTAGTGTTGCATGGCACTTTTTGATTAAAATGGAATGTAGGAGCAAGAGCAGCAGGGAGACTTAGATCTAGCATTGAAATTCTAACTCAGGAGCAGGGGCCAGGAGCAGGTTGAGGAAGGGTAACATCAGAAGCAGGGTGACGCTGGGTCAAGGAAAGCAGTTTAGAANGAGAGCTGTGAGTGATGAATGCACACCCAGGTGACACGCTGATATCTTATTTCTAAACCAGAAAGTAGCAGAAGGATGCAAGATTCCTCATATCATGATTAATGTGTGAGAGATCATTACAAATTGGGATAGTGAGGCCAGGACCTGTCTCTTATACACATCTAGATGTGTATAAACGACTCCTCCTAGGGTAATGCAGTTGCTAAGATTCTGGCGTTTCTTGGTAATTGAACTAAGCAATTCTACAACAGGACTCAGCCAACAGTTTCCAAGAGACTCCACATAGTAAACATATTCAGCTTCGTAGGCCATGTGGGCTCCATCACAGCTGCTCATGTCTGCCAGGAAATACCAAAGCAGCAAACTAATAATACAATGTTATAAAAATGCATGAGTACGGCTATGATCCATGACACAGTTGATAAAAATAGGTAGGAGCCAGACTGACTAGAGGGCTATGGAGTTTNTCAGCTCCTACTTGGAAACAATGTGAGTTGATAAAATAACCATCTAAACCATGCCTGTAATTNTTGTTTTAATTACTAGCCTTTGGTTTTTAAAGCTGTTTAATGTTTATAGAGAAATTGAGAAGGTAGAGTCAGTATATCCCTCCCTCCCCATTTCTCTTNTGTCATTGTTGCATGAACATGGCATATTTGTTAAAATTGATGAGCCAGTATTGACACATTGTTATTAATGAGAGCTCACAGTTTTATGCTATGCTCTACATTTCAAGGAGTTTTGAAAGAAGCATCATGTCAGGTAGCTGTCATTATNGTGTCACACAGCATGCTTTCCATGCCCCAAATGCTCCCCTCCCCATGCCCCACTTAGTCTTCCTTCACTTTCTCTGAACTCTTGGCAATGAGATCCTTGCATGGCCTTTATAGCTTCACATTTTCAGAATATTGGTAGTTGGAGTTGCATGGTCTAAAGCTTTTCCAGACATGACCTTTTGGCTTAGCAAGAGGACTTTAGGTTCCTGTGTGTCTTTTCACGGCTAGAGAACACAGTTCCTCTTCTTGATGAACACTACCCAATGGATGTGTGTAATTTGCTTACTNAGTCACCTGTCTAAGAACATCTTCATTGCTTCCAAAATCTGGTGAGAGTGGATATGGTCTTATGCACACTGTATGCAGGGTTTTATGTGGACATGTTTCCCATGCATCTGAGAAATACAGTGGCACATATTATTTAACTGTGTGGTGAGAGTGCTTAGCTTAGGAAGAAATGACCAGTTTACCTTCCCAAAATGGCTCCATCATTTTTATATTCTGACCAGCAATAAACTCTTTCTGTTTCTTCACTTCTTTGTCAATATTTGGTATTTGTGTCTTTATCTGAAGTGCTGGAGATTAAACATAAAGCTTCATATTTGCAATCACTAACTAACATCCTCAGTCTCATGTTTTGAATTTTAGCAATTGTAATAGCTATGTAGAGGTGTTTCATTGTTGTTTAATTTGTAATTCCAGAATCACGTGTGATTCTGTTGCTGGTTTTTTTTNATTGTTGTGTTTTCATTGTGCATTTTGGTTAAGAATCCTTTACTAGATATGTGCTAGCAAATACTCCCTGTCTCTGGCTTGACTTTTATTAACGGTGCTTTCCACTGAACTGGAGTTTTTTGTTGTTGTTGTTGTTCTTTTTGTTTTTTTAATTTTAGTAAGTTTAATTTGTCAGTCTTCTCTTATATGAATCTTGTGTAAAATATACACCATCAAACCCAATGTTACCAAGATTTTTTCCTATATTATTTATAGGAGATTAATAGGTTTGTTTTTTTTTCATCTAGGCTTATGATATATTTAATGAAATTTTGTGCAAAGTGTAAGATTTTTGTGTAGACTCTTCATTTTCTGTTGTTTTCTTCTTAGTTTTTGGTTTTATTTTTGCAAATGAANGTGTAGCTCTTCCTANAGTATTTCTTGAGAACACTGTCCTTTGTTTCTTCCTTTGAATTGCCTTTGCAATTTTGTCAAGCTTTCAGTTGACCATATTTGTGTGGGTCTGTTTGGAAGTTCTATTCCACAAGTCCATTTGTCTAATATTTCACCCATAACTCATNGTCTTGACTACCCTAGTTTTAGAAAGTCTTCAGATTGTGTACTTCCACCCTCTGCCTTCATTTTCTTTCTTGAATTGTGCTAGATAGTCTGGGTCTTTTGCATCTTTCTTAGAATTAATTTGTTACTTCTGGAAAATAGCTTGAGGTTTTGAATTGGATCACACTGAGCCTCTATAGGTCAATTTGAAATGAACTGACATTTTAATAATATTGACCATCAGTCTGTTATCCCTTTGCATTTTTTTTAAATCACTGATTTTGTTTATCAACGTTTATAGTTTTGCTTATGTAGATCTTGTTTGAACATTGTTAGATTTGCAACTAAGATTTTGTGGTGTTTTGGGGTTTTT
>LZPO01009109.1:0-15509 GCA_001675575.1 Neotoma lepida
TGTCCCCAAACTCCCATATTCCACAACCACTATCTTCCCTACATAAACCTCACCTCCTCCCCTGAACTCCCAAAGTCCCCCCACTTTTAAACAACTCAGGAAATTCACCTCTTTCTGCCATGTACCACAGACATTTCTACATACATCTTACTGTCTATAAACAGTAATCTCATTGAAGATCTATGGGTGGCTGGGCTATTCCTGGTAAATAGTTTAATTAATATTTATGTGTTTATACATACATATGTAATAAAAATGGAAGAAACAGCCATTTTATTAAAAAAATGCTTGCAACAACATAAGAACTTTTTAACCTTGAAATATGAAAGCACACAGGACATAGAAAACACAAATTTGCATATGCTCAGACACTTAATTAACCCAGTTTTAAGCTCCCACACATGATATTTAAAGTAGTTTAGCCTATTAACTCTAGATGGATAGTCTAAAAAATTCAAAGACCATATCTTGATAATCCCATTAGTGTCATGGAGAGTCTATGAATCCATAGATCTCTAGGGTAATTGAATGCTTTTTAATGGGAATGCCATATGCACTTTTGTTGACATGACATTAGCATTAGCCCTGTGTTTTATCAAAAATGCCATTACAATGTCAAGGCGAGGTCCTACTGTGATTTTCAGTAACATGTTTCATTGTGTTTTTTCCTACATGAGATACAGTAAGGAATCACAAGTTCTGAGTATATCCCTACTCATGATGTACATCTCAGTACAGAAAGAAAGTTAGGATCCAGAGTTAGGGTACACTCAAAACAGACAGTCAATAAAATATTACCATTCTAACATTATAGGTAAGGGGCGTAAACTCAACACTGAAAAGACTACCTAATTAAAAGAAAGGTTTTAGTTTGATAGTTTAATAAGCAAGACTGCAGAGACACATATGGACAATACAGCATTATAATCAGTTCTTACCTATATTTCTTTTTAAAAGATATTTATTATTTATTCATCGTGTGTTTATTGTGTATGTCTGTGTATGTTTCTCTCTCTGTGTGGCTGTTTGAGTATGTCTGTTTCTCTCTCTCTCTTTCTCTGTGTGTGTCCATGTGTCTGTATGTGTGTGTGTGTGTTTCTCTCTCTCTCTCTCTTTCTCTCCCTCTTCCTCTCTGTTTCTGTGTGAGTGTGTGTGTGTACAAGCCACAGCACCCATGTGGAGGTCAGAGGGAAACTTGAAGGAGTTGGTTTTCTCCATCTATCATGCAAGTTCTGGGAATCCAACTCAGGTTGTCAAGTTAGGCAGCAAGAGCCTTCACCCGCTGGGCCATCTTGTTGGCTGTCTGACTTCTTATCCTTTTCTTATGTGAGGATATGGCTCACTATCTAAGAGATTTCTGGCGATGGATGACATTATAAATGAATTTACCAGGATAACTAGCTAAAATACCTCATTGGCTAGTTTACAAATAATTCACATTTTTCATTTTCAATGTGAAAAACATCATCTCTTTATAATACTAAGGATAAAACCAAAAGATAAACTCTAAATAAAGTTTAAGCCTACTGTTTCAACAAATTTTACTAAATTCAAGCAAAGTGAATTCAGGTCAATACACAATGGGATTAATTATCTTTAAGAATGAACAAGTAATTTAAAATACCTCCCAACAATTGGTTTATTTGCTAATAAATCAGCAGACTCTCTTAAAACTGACATGTACAATGTCCCTAACTCTAATTTTCCTTAGATTCCTAGCCATCTTCCATGCCATGATTCTGCGCATATGGGAAAGGTAAAAGGACCAGAGTATCTTCAACGGTGTTTTGCTTTTTCTTTAAATGGCCAGCATGTGTGTACCTCAGTGTGAATTCAAAGAACTGTCTTGAATGGATTCTGTGGAAAGCAGTATCTCTAGGTGCCATTTTGACCAGCACTAATTTGAAATAAAACACACCATTATTTACTTCCCAGCCATGGGAACTGCAAATCCAGAGGCCCTCTGCAGACAGAAATACCAGATGCCTTCTTTGTTGTAAACAGACACCTGTGAATGGCTTGTTATTCTCCTCAGAAAGTGAAGAGTGATGATGGAACAGGAGGACATTCTCAAACATGGCAGAGAGAGGAGGGAGTGAAATCAAGTGTACCAGGGGCCAGTCTGGCTCCAGCAGGCTCTGCACAGGCATGTTAACTGAGGAATGGCCATTGTTCAGTTTCCTAAAATGTTCACCAAGTTTGCCTGCCCATTGCCAAAAGACTGGCTTCCTCTCAGTGCATGGCTGATAGCTCTTTTCTTTTAGCTGCAAGTCCTTCTGGTACCCAGCCAACTATGTAACCTTTATTTCAGAATCCACCTACAGCACTCCCAACCAAATCTTAAAAACTACTTTGTATGCTTTAGTGTCTATTTAAAACTTTAAACACACCATCAAAAGCAGAGCCCAAGAAAACAGGAGGCTCAGCACACTTGCCCTTTAAGGGAACATGAAGGAAGGGCAAGAGGAGTTCCAACAGGTCCATTCCACAGGCCAGACTGCAGAGTGGAGACATTAGCACTACCCACCCTCCTCATGCTCACTTTTCCAGCCTCCCCTTCAACTTCGGGATTCTTCTTCTTCTGCCACTCCTTCTGGGACCCTGTCTTGCACCTATTGCTTTTCTGTCTTGCTTTGAACTGTTCTCCAGCAAGGTGCTGTGGAATTCTGAAGAATTTCCACTGAGTGTTTAAGCAGAGAGGTCACAGAATATGGCTGCTGGGGCTAAGTTCCACTAAACTCCTTAATTGCAGATGGGGTAGTGGTGGTGGTGGTGGNGGCGGCGGCAGTGGTGGTCGAAGCAGGACCAAAATGTCATGTTTGAGGCTACCAATTACTTATTTACTCACTCCTGATTACAACAGTAATCTCTGTTAACGATTGGGAGAAAGGGGACTACTTTAGTGTAATGCATTCCATTTCATTTCCCTGCTTTCAAAAGGAGACTTGGAAAATATCCTGTAATTCACCTGCTTACATAATTATAATCTGCTTATTTAGTGAAAGAAATTGCAGCAAATATTTTCCTATTCCATTAACCTTATTTAAAGCATAAACTACTCTTTTTGCATTATGACATTTATGTAATGTTCAGATATAAGTTATATAAGCAGGACCCTATGTTGGGTGTTTTACCTCTTTCTGGTGATGCTGTCATACAGATGCACTCCTTTGTGATTATGTCTTTCAAAGCTAAGAAGAAGCTTCAGTGAAAACAGTACATTAAAGTACTCGACAGTAGATTCCACCATGGTAAGTATTGAGAATGGCCTTATTCAGTGTTTACAAACGTATCTAGAAGTATAATATCTAACTGCACAGACAGTATAAACCTCCCCTGGTAATGAAATAAGTATTCAAGGAAATAAAGTGTAGGCTAATTTCAGAAGACTGACAGGTTAAAAAGTGGGAGGCAGGCTTCAATGGGGAAATGAGCAGAATGATGTCCTTAGAGCAAAATAACATACTTCATATTTACAAGCTGATGGAATTACAAAAGCATAAAGTGATCAATTACCACTTTGTACAAGGACACCCTGATCATTAATGACTGCTTTTTGAAGAAAGAAGTTCAATGTGTCTATGGGACTAGGAAAACAAAAGGCTGATATATCAAGTCATATTCATTGACAAACCCGAATGTCTGAGTGTGCAGTGTAGCTTGGAAGTGAACTGAATGTGGAGACTCGAGTCCCAACAGTAGAAGGATATGCCAATTTGGAAAGAAGGCGATCTTGTGTTAATACTCCATGGAAAGCTGCAGAGAAAGGGGCTACTGTGTACAAGGAAACAGACATTTTTATTACCAGAGACATAAGACAGAACTCTCATCTGTAAAAGGCCCTTTTTTGTACCAGCAGGGGAAAAAATGTTCTTGTCAACAGTGAAGGGGAATGAAAGTGAGAAAAATCACACACTTTAGCTACTTTTCACCACTGTTCCTCTTTGTTCCACCAATGACACAGTCATTTCTGTTTTGCCAACTCTTAGGGTCTTCACTTTCCATTCAGGTTTCCCACAAAGATGTAAAAATCTGTGTACTTTTTTTTTGAGTTTATATATCAGTTTCCAATTGAATTTTTGCTCAACTGGGACCCATTAGAGAGTTGAGGGGTCACCTACTCCAGCCCTACCTCCACTCCCAACAACACAGAGCAATACTTAAAGCTTGGAGGCTGGGAAGAGACTTGGCTGAAGGACCACTAATTATAAATATACTTTTATGTCAAGTGTTGAGCTNGGAGACATACTCATTCATTGATGAATACTAAATTCAAGGAAACCATGCCACATGAATTTATCCAGGCCAAATACAATAATTGCTAAAAACATGAATACAAGATTCATTCAAATTTTCATGATTAGAATAGTCACAACTGACTTATCTTTCAGATTCATTCTCTGACATTTTCCCGAGTTGTAATGAAAGCTCATTTCGTCGTTAAGTGGCTCCTGAAGATCAAGTGAAAACAGGTGTTGAGGCTCTTCTACTTGGCAAGTAAATTGTTTTCCTAGAAGTCTGTCACCTTTGGAGACTTCCAAAGTATAGCAAAGCAGAAGCCAGCACTTCTGAGGGAGCACTTAAACCATGACATAATGCTACCAGCAGTCTTCCTTAACAAAGGATGCCCATGTCACAATGTTACTGACAGTCTTCCTTAGCAAACAATGCCCTTCTCTGAACAGTTTTCCTTCTTTGTTCTAACTTAAATTGGTAAACAGCAAATTGTCAGCAACTATAAAAAGGATTAGTCCCTATCACATCAGTCCAGCCACAGAACACATAAAAATATAGGAGAAGGGCTGAGATGGTGGCTCAACCTAACACTGTACGCATGCAAGCCAGATGACCTGATCTGGGATCTCCAGAAACACGTAAAAAGACATACACAGAGGTGCAAGTCTATGCAATCCTACTTCACTGCGGAGAAGACAGGAGAATTACACTTAGCTCGTGGCCCAGCTAGTCTGACATAGGCAGCAGAAAACCAGAGACCCCGTCTCCAAAAAGCTGGAAGAGAAAGACAGATACCTGAGGCTGTCCTATGCACTCACATGTATGTGGACACACATACACGTGCACACAGACACACATCTTGGAAGAGTTTATTGAAATACCAGCAAGGAATCTTTTCTGTCACCACTATTAAATAATTCATGTGATATATATTCCAATTACTAAAATAAAATATACTTTTATATGATTTATGTCACTTGTTTACTAAAGAAGATCATGATATACTATATAAGTTCAAGATCTGAATAGTGTTATATCTTATCAAACACACACACACACAAAAACCTAACCCATGAAGGGGAAAGGGGGGTATTTCCAGATTCCCTCTTGCCTGCCATATGTCAGCCAAGACCCATTCACAAAAAGGTTGGTTTGATTTGAGTTGAAAGAACTACTTGATATGATGGAGGGTCTGATCCAGGACAGAAGGACAGAAACAGCAGCAGATTTTCATTTGATATTTGGTCTTGTATTCAGTTTTCTAAAAATAACTCATGTGGAGTAAAAATTATTACTTATGTTCCTTTCACTGAAAATTAAATAAAAGACATCTTGGAGGACACTACTCTAAANTGTTGGGGAAGTATCCATAAACATTTGACTGTAAATCAAACCCGGGCAGTCTCAATGTAGTGCCTTCAGCAGGATCTACACAGACTATTAATCAGGGTGACCTAATGCCAGCATTGCTCTGCTCACATTCTCAAAGGTTAGGAGGCCACCTGTCAGGTGAAAAACATGCCTGTGAGCAAGGCATGTGTGGATGGGGATATAAGCTGGGTGAAAGAGATAACATTCCTTCTAGGAAGGCTATCTGGGGCTTAGAGCACACATCAATGGAGGAACACATGCTGAGACTGTGTAAGGTTCTGGGTTTAATCCCTAGCACTACAAAAAAAATAGAAAATAATTTTGTAAAATTATGNTGGTAAGACTCATAGATTTGTATTGTTCTTCCTCTTTCTGTTTTTGCTTTGATTTTGTAGTCCTGGGGATTAAATCCAGGGCCTGGAGCATGCTAGGAAACACACTATCACTGAGCTGCCCTAGCTCTCCTTCCTTTTNCCTGTGAGTAGTCCAAATGCTTTCTAACACACTGACTGTAAAAGCTCAGAAAAGAAGCAGTAACTATTGCTGAGATGGGGTGGGTAGGGCAGGCACTGGCTTAGTGAATGGTGTTCCCTTCACTGCTTTAAATCTATCTGTTCTCTATGGCTCCAATTCACACGTAAGTAAGAAGGCTCATTTGCTGTTCTGTACCATGGATATCAATCATTCCTGGTGAGATGCAATATATGTTGTGGTCAAGAGCTACAGTAAGGAAGCTTATTTGAATNGGAGTCTCTACTTACAAGGTGTATGCCTTTGGAAAATTTACTTATTTTTTCTTATCATCAGCCTCCTTTGACATAAGATGGGAATAACCCAAGCCTTGCATGCTTGCTATGTGAAATACTGGAGATGATGACTTAGCACATAGTAGGTCTACAACAATGTATCTCCAAATGAAATGTCATAACACCTTTGGTGGGGGCTTGGTGTACTTCTAGGGACAGGCAACACAGCTAAGAGTAAAGCTTTCCTGTTTTTGTACCATGGACTCCTTTTGCATTTCCCTAAATTCTGTTAATGCTTTCTCAGCATAATGTCTAAAATTACCTAAAATAAAACACACAATAGTCCAAAGAAAATAATTCATTATACTGAATTTATGAAGATGTGTTTCATTGTAATAGATGAGATTTATAAATANATTAAATAATAAGGCCTGGTTGTAGTTCTAATTGCCAATCATTATTGGGAAGTAGTCATGAGTGTAAATGATACTTTGAGATATCAGTACCAAATGTACTAAGATATGCATACACATGTAAACTAAATTGGTAACAAAGCTAGACATACAATTATGGGTGATGATAAATTTCTAAAAGCAAGGATAAAATTATTTCAACTCCAGACTGAAGAATCTGTGAGTTCTACTTATAACACCACAGGTTTAAGAAGCTCTGGTCTAGGAGGTCTNCTTTTGAAAGATCACTTATTCTGGTTATGCCATTTGCAAAATGAGGGAAAGTTTTGAACCTTGAATCAATGTTTGATTTCTTTGCTTCTCTCACACTTGCAAATCAAACTTCTAGACAACACGTGCATTTCACTCCATCTACATATAAACTCCAAACACTTTGACTCCTGCTAAGAGCCCACGCTGGTCCAGCTGCCACCTTCTCTCATCTAGAGAATTTCAGCAGTCTCCNCACTAGTCTCAATGGAGTTCTGAGGCCATAATCAAGATGAAGCCAATAACAACATATGGTTTGTTGGAAATTCTACTGTAACTTTCCATGTCATATACAAAACCATCTGAGAATGTCATTTATCCACCAGTCTCAACANGACCTTCCTATGGTCCAGAATGGTTTGCTTGTCTTACTTCTCTTCACTCTACCCTGCCCCAGTCANTGTTGTTCTTAAAATCACAGGAATACGCTAGCTATGCCCTTCCTCTGCGCCTCTGCATTTACCCTTNTGTGTGTCCGGGTACTATGTGCAATAGCTCCTCTAAAGTGGTCTTCCCTGAATACCTATTTTAAAANGTTGCCAGTGCCCGGTTTTACTCTATNTGCATATATTTGATTTAATTATCTCANACTTAGCATTATGTAAAAACTGTATTTTTATTTCATTACTGTTTATGTTTTCCAAACAGAATGCAGTACCATGATGACAGATTGTTTTGTCAGTGTTTTGTTTCTGTGTGCATTTTCCCCCTTGATAGAATTGTTTGCACTTAAAATTTAGCTCCATAAAAGGAGCAAAAAATAAACTTGGTTTGAGTGAAGGGATACTCTAANATAAACACATATATTATTTTGCCATTATGCAAATATCTTGGAGATAAGTCATGCTCATCCNNGTGAAATGAAATTTACATCATTAGTAACCAAATATAGTGACACATTATAGTAAATATAAATGAACTTTACACCTCTTCCATGGTCGCTCGCTAAAAACCCAGCTCTCAAAGTACAACTTGTCATTGTTGGCTTTGGTATATGGTTATAATACTGTTGCCAGCTTTAATCAACTTCAACTGTAACTTTTATTCCCCTTTTCTCAATGATAAAGCCTAAAATGCCTGGAAGGATGAGTCACAGATGGTAGTGAGCTAAGGAGTTAGAGCCGTTAAACAAAAATGGTTCAAGTGTGCCTCAGGAAATTCACAGGTGCTCNTGAAGGAGAATTATTGCTTGATGCCCAATGGCAGCTGATGCCATTTGCTTTCTAAAGAATGAAATTCAGACATTCGGAATGCATTTTCAAAAACAGGAAAGAAAAAATTAAATAAAGACATGGCTTTTAGCTTACAAGAAAAAGCCACAACTGAAAACATGCTGCTTTTGTCAAAAAGGTTTTTTAATACATATATGTGAATTTAANAATCTTATCTATTTGCTGTGTCTTTGTAACACTTTTAATTAATTAACCTACACTGAACTACTGTTCATGTTTGAAAGCATAGAAAAGCGTTACATCTCAGGTGCCTGTGCACTCCTAAGGGAATCGCATATCACCAAATGTCACATCTCTAAATGCGATGCACATTTTGTTCCTTTACTTGATAACTCCAGTGCAATTTACCAGCAGTGTGATAAGAACATAAAAATCAAACTCAGAGGCATTGTAACCATATACTGAAATGTGTTATATTTCTACAGTGTGTGTGAAGGTTACATGTTGACTTTATCATTGGCTTTTCTTTTTGGAATATTCAGCACATTTTGAAGTTGGAAAGTTCTGATTTGTTTAAACTGACTACTCTGTCTAGCATAACTAAGACAAAATGACTTGAGCTAGCTAGGCACCGTTGGAATGTACACACTTAGAGTGTCAATTATGACAGGCACACATGGAGGTCAGGTTGTCTGCATATTCTTATTCCAAGAGCATGTTCTTTCAGCATGATCAGCACNCTCTCCTTGTGCATTTCGAGTGGAGAATTGCATTGTCAGATGACAAAATGGGTTGTTTTTAGCAATTGTCAGTATAAAGTGTAGCGCAATGATTCATTCCTAAGCAGACTTTCCTTGAGGACTCTTTAAATTATTACCACTGAGGAGGTAAATGCTTAACTTTGATCCAGAACTAATGCTTTTGGTCACACTACCTGAGAACAGAAGCACATGTTACATATGTTACCTGAGATGATAAATCTTCTTTCAAAAAAGNACAAAGAGAAAAACAGTAAGAGAAATGCCACAGAGCCCAATCTACAGAGTATATGTAAATAGACTTGGCCAAACACCCTAACAAGAAACCTCTAGCTACCAATTCTCCCCCCGCTTATCAGTCTCCCACTAGTCAGCAATTAGTNTAATAAAATTTCAAGGAATGATTGGGCTGAAAGAGTATGCCATTGAGCACAAGAAACTATAAAAATATGCCACATATAATAACATTCAAGTCTAGGAATTCCATCATGTACTAGTGCAGCATAAATGTGAATAAAGCATGTATATAACCAATTGAGAGAGACTCCCATTTCTGCTATTGCAGAAGGCTAGTATAAAACAGAAAGGTGCTGTAGTTTTCTTCATCANTGGAATTTGCTTCATTCATGCTTCTTCCAGCCCAAAGAATGAAGCAAATTTTGACTTCAAGAGTGTTCGTGGATGCTCGGGAATAGACTCAACNATTTGTTCTCTTTTATCTTCTTCAAGTTGAACCTATAATGTTTCTGTTTTCATACTTGGATGCTGAGACAAAGAGGTAAGGTTGTCATANAATTCTTTGCAGTCTGAAAGTAAAGTAGAAAATAGTGGCCAGTTTTAAAAAGAAGCAAGAATTTCCAAGTTAGCTTCCTTTATATTGCAACCTAAAATGCAGAGACATAGGGCCATGGCACAATAAAAATGTAATCTCACTATTATACATTTTAAAAAGATTTGTTTTTATTGTTTTATTTTTTGAAATTAAAACATAATTACATCATCTTCCCTTCCCTTTTCATTCCGCCCAGCTTTCCCATGAACCCTATGCCTTGCTCTTTCTCAAATTCAAATTCTGTATTTCTTTAATTGCTNATATATATATATATATANTATACATATATATAAACAATAGTTTGTTTTCATTCCTTAAAAACAGTCCACATCCTTTTGAAACTGAAATAACCTTAGCTTCACTGTTCTTGCTTTTACACTGCCCTTCCTCACAGGGCAGTTTCCCCAAAGCACTATCCTTTTTTCCCATCCTAAGAGTGTCAGTATGAATGTCTATTCTCTTTCTCTCTCTGGGCTGTCAGAATTATAGAATGTGAAGCAAAAGCTTTGGTCTGCTTGTTGAAGAAGTCCTTGAATTTACTAACTTATGGCTTAGTCACTGTGGAAGAATAGGAGCCATGGAACCCTGCAGAAAGGGCAAGTGGTTCCTTCCTGTGCCACAGGGACTACAAAACCCAGGCTCTGTGAGCCCTGCAGCTCATCCATAGAAAAGTGGTAACATGTGTCAGGTGCAGGGTGCCAGAGAAATCAGGGGTACAATGAAAAGATGCCTTCTCTTCTTTGCCTGTGATACTGTCACTGAACTCATGTGCTCAGAGTGCTTCTCGCTGTGCCNTGCCAGGAAAATCTACAGTGGTCAGATCTCACTGTGGCACTTCTTTGATGTAACTATGATTGCCAGAGTCCCCCTTGTTGTTCTGAGTGTGCCTCTAATGAGCAAAAGGTGCACATTTGAACAGCCACTCACACAACTGAGCCAAAACCAGTTATGCTTTTTTCTGGATAAGGACCTGATTCAGTGTTTGAAATAATAAGTTTTCTAAATTCTAGCTTTGTAAAATGGGTAGTACAAGTTATTGAAAGTATGGAACTGAATTCTTTTAATTGTTTATCCTTGCAGGAGTCACAGCTATACTAGTGCTGCTGCTGTCAGGAGGCNCTCTACACTAGACACATTTCTTCATTTTGCTTATGCACTTAGGTATACGGCAATTTAATGCATTTGCTTATTCAAGATTATTCTTACTCCCTTCCTCTTTTCCCTTCCTTTACTATTGGAAGATAAAATTCTCACTTTTTCATATTCACTTGACTGTACGAGACATCTGGAACTGTTTTGGCCACTGAGTAATATAAGTAAACTTTACTAGGGAAATCAGGAAAAGCTTGGATTTCTTTANGCAGTTGCCACCTTTGCTTTTTCCTTGTTTTGTTCCTGTGTTTTCTGTCTCCTGCATCTCTGAGCTTTAGTGTGATGGGAGATAATCCTACTGCCATACTACATTCCTGCACTATGCTTTGGCAAGAAACCATAATTAAACTCAGTGGATCACACACAGANGAAAGCCTTGCCAGCAGGAGGTAGTCTTTGGCCAGNGAATCTGGGTACCTGAGTTCAATCCCAGAGACTGAACTCAACTTCAGCAAGTCATGCTCCAGCCTCCACATGTGCGCCATGAAGCAAGCACCTTTCCCTTTTATGCACATACTGCATAAATAGATGAACACTTAATAAAAGAAAAATAAAATGTGAATTCATTTTTCTCACTACTTAGTCACTAAATATTACTAGATTTTCTGTAATTCACATATGAATACAATCTACTATTGTTTAGGGTTTTCATCAGCTAAGACTGGGATTTTAAATGATTAGCATCTCTCATTAACTGCCCTGGCCCTTCAATGGACCATGGGCAGGACATGGTCAAACTGTAACAGGACAGTGATATCTTCCCTAGAACAGAGATAATTAGGTGATACAGGGTTTGTAAACCTCAATTTAGTTACCAACATATCAAAATTTCACACTAAAAAGTCTCTCAAGATTGGAAACAGAGCACAGTGAAAGGCAATTAATTCAAAATTGAAAGAGTAAGCCAGTGTCAGGAAAGGTAGATTATGTAGTTCCTGGATCAGGATTCTAAACTCACACCATATTGACTGTGAATGTTATCAGGGACAAATGGCAACTTTCATTGTCATTAGAGACTCCCCTTGTGTGGCTGGAGGAAGCCGATGGAAACATGTGCTTAGTAATTTTAAATTATGGCTTCTTTCAACTCTTCATCCCCAGCTCCTGATTAAAGACTTCCTGAGATGCAATTCTGCTCTAATAGCAAAGAAATTAGCAACAGAATCAACTGAACAATTTCAAACCATGAATTTAAAATCCTCAAAGGACTGGAAATCAGAACCCGATTTTTCCCTTCTTTCATTCCCAAGTCCATGCATGCCCTTTCTCTCTCTCTCCTTTTTCTTCTTCATGTTATTTAGTTGTGTTACAAAAAGCTTGGTTGTTGGGTAAAGCTGGAAACTATCTGCTCCCCTCAATGGTAAAAGTGCCTTCTGGGAAAGTTTCAAGTCAAAGTCACAGATAAATGTGAGGTTCACAAACCTCCCCCATCCTGACACTAGAAAGGCAAATTTCTTATCTATAAAACTCAATTATCTTGAAGTAAAATTCATATTTATTTTGGCATGTAAATGTCCTGAGCAATTAGTTCTCACACACTGTATGCATATTTCAGTAAATGTTTAACAAAACTCACTTGTAAAGCAACTCTGTGGTTAGAGTTTCAAACAATCAAATGCTTACCAAAAACTGTCCAAAGAAATTTTATTCAATCAAGCAAATATTTGATAGCATCTGAGGATTACTACTTTTATTTTTTGACTTCTGAAAACTCCCAATAATCATGTGTTGTTTGACTGCTTAAATATGTAAATGATTTTTCAGTTACTTAAAGCTAATGGGGATGTGTTCAGGGAAAAGATGCTTCCTTACAAAAGATGTAAAGTTGCAGTGGTCATGATTAAAGGGCCTGGTTTGATCCAATGACTATCATTGGAAATTGGTTGTTCTCAACCTTCCTAATTCTGTGACGTTTTAACACAGTTCCTCATGGTGTGGTGAACCACCAGCCATAAAATTATTTTTGTTGCTACTGTTATGAATCATAATATAAATATCTGATATGCAGGATATCTGATATGTGACCCCTGTGAAAGGGTCATTCANCCCCCTAAGGGGTTGAGACCTACAGGTTGAGAACCACAGCTGTAAATAGTTGACATATAAACACACTCCGGCACATGTACAATTTGGCCATGTGGACATCCCTAATTATTCTTCACTGTTGATACTCAAAGGTTCTGCTATTTTCATATTTCTTGTATCAAGACCAATGGGCAAAAGCAAAACTTATGCTTTGGTAAAAAACTTTCAAGGACATATTAGGTTTCAATATTGATACTGCAGAAGCAGAGTTGAGATAAGCAAATGTTTTAAACCTATAAAACCTTTGTTCAGTATCAGCTTTCATCACAGTAGACAGAATAAAGACCTTGGAGTAGAGCTTCTGGTTGGATTCTAATAGGATCTCCAAATGACAGGTCAGATAGTCACTTTCCTTTACTCCCACCCTCTGTCACACAGCAAGCTACAGCAGAGCTCTGTCAATCAAGTATGATGTCATCAAGGAACTGAACTGTTGATACTTCCCCAAGGAAAGCTCAAAGTACACACACTGGTCTACTTTGTTTTCTGTTGNTGTGATAAACACCATGGTCATAAACAGCTTAGGGGAGGAAAGGGTTTATTTTAGCTTGTACTTCGACGTCACAGTCCACTCCTGGGGGAAGTCAGGGCAGGAATGGAAGCTGAAATCATGGAGAAACCCTGCTTACTGGATCACACTCAGCTAGCNTTCTTGTCTAGTCCAGGTCCGTACGTCTGGGGCTGTTGTTTCCCATTGTGCTACAAGCTCTCCCAAAACGACAGTCAATCAAGACAATCTCTTAAAAACAAGACCACAGGCCTGGCAGATCTTGGTAATCCCTCATAAAGTTCTCTCTTCTCAGTGACTCCAGGTTGTGTCAGGTTGACAATATAAACTAAGCAGCACACATATAATTATATATATTACTATTTAAAAACAATTAAAATAATTCTCAACTATCTACTATCTTCTGTCTGTGAAAAATAATAGATAGCTCAAGAACACATACATGAGCACATACTCATGCAGGTATAGGGTGATAGATCCTAGAGATTAGCGATCACTTTGAAGAGACAAAATTCATTATATAAAACACAAGCCAACTGTAGGGATCTGTCAAACGAAAGTATTAAGTAAATACTGAAATGTTGGTTAGGAATCAACATTTGTGTGGCAAATATATTCATGTGTTGGGGTCACTAAAGAAATATCATAGACCGAGTGACAAAAAAAATCAGAAATAGTTCTGCAAGGTTCAAGTCCAAAGTCAACATTTGGATAAGTTCTTAAAGGGTCTCTGCCTTGGCCTGAACATGGCCTCCCTACACCTTAGGATGCCTGGATCCTTAAGCTCTTGTCCCAGAAGATTCCTAGTCATGATGGACCAGAGTTCACTACAATAAGCTGAATTTAACTTGTGTATTTAATTTTAACATTTCTAAACATCCTCAGTCTGTAGTACTGTAGACAATAACATANAAATTATTGGAAATGTAATAAATTTGGTCTCTCCAATTGGAAAAGAATATTAATTACTAGGCACAAAATATTTTTCTAATTGTAGAGACCAAACCAAAACTCACACATTTTTAACTATCAATTAAATGGATGTTTGTTTGTTTTTTTTAATTTCACAAGTAAATATTGTATCATGAAAAAAATCACACATATTTCCTCANAGGAAAGAGAGTTTAATTAGGGAGGGGAAGTAATATCAATGCTTGTAAAGTTGTAATTATGTCTCTTTTCAATTAAGAAATGAAAAGAAAAATGGGAGAAGGGTACCAGGAATCTGTAGTTGCTTGTTCTGTTTCTATGCACACATTAAGGCCACAGATATTTNATGAGTACATTATCATTATGGCAATCTTTTATATGTANATAGTGGAACTGTATTGACTATTACCAGATGAGATTTTTAGACCCATAAAGCATGTTTTATTATATCTTAACCTGGTGTCAGGACAATCTGTTCCAAGTTTGAGACAATAGATGATATTTCAGGGTAATTANATCTTTTGACCTATTTGTGAACTATAAAGATCTAGAAGTAAANAGTAGCTATTACTACATATTAGATTATTTTAGTGGCTTGTTCAAGCATAGTCTTTGTATTTTTAAATNAAAATGCACTATTTTATTATTATCTATTATTTTCAAGTGTAAGTACGTTCATCCAAAAATGCATGCATACCTATTTTCCTAATAGACACAGCAGGCTAGAGAGTAAGAAAAGGAGAGTTTGCAGATGGCTTAAGATGTTCCAGAATGTATGAATATAGCATCAAGCAGAGCTGTGCCAGTTCTTAATATATTTACTAGACTCACTNTCTACATAAACAGAATGTGTGTTTAACCTTTTCCTGCAGGATTAAACTCTGCTAAGCAGAATTCAAAGACCATCTAGCCAGACTTAAGAAAAGTCATTGGAAGTAAATGGATTCTTGATGATAATAATGACTTTCAAAAGTTGCTATCTAATTTTTCTGGCTAG
>LZPO01009111.1:0-16158 GCA_001675575.1 Neotoma lepida
TAAACTAAATCTGTCTTCAGGAGCTCAGTGCTCAAAGAGCACTTGGGAGAGTTCCAGAGCTCAGCTGGTGGGTAACTGTTCCTATGAGCCCTCACCACACAGACTGAACAGCCAAAGAGAAGGAATTCTTTCCCTGGATTGCCTGTGTGGGCCTCTAATTCTTGCTACCACTTTCGCCTAGCTCAGCCATTTGTGAGCTAACTTTAGTCCATGCCACCACATCTCTCCTCCACCCAATTGAGCTTGAGGGATTTTGAGACTGGCATGCAAAACCTCCTCTCTTTAGAATTCCATTTTCTTCATTCTCAGAGGCAGCGCTGAGGGACTTGGGCACTAGATCTGAAGTTCAATGGGCTTGGCTCAGATCCACACTCTGCCACTTACTGTGAGCACATGCTTTTGTTTTCTTATCTATCAAGTAGGGGCAATGCCAGCACCTGCCCCAGCAGGTCATACACACTGAGTGCTTACCAAGCAATAGCCAACAATATTGACAATCCCTACTTCTTTTACTGAGCACACTGGGCAAACTGTACACATTCTTGTACTTGATGGTGTTATGATTGAGATGGAATCTGGTCTGTAAAACACTGAAAGCAATTGTGAGTGGACCAGTGGTGAGATAGTATGGGAAGGTGGGAAGCCACTGCTCCCGGGCTGCACACGCTGCGGTATGAAGCCTCTGCTTTCTATAGTGCATAAGTACCAGCACATTGCTTTCTTCTCTGACTCTGTTTGCTCATCCCTAAGAGGGACATATACCAGAAATAAGCAGAAAATTGTTGTGAAAAATAAGACCGCAAAAGATAAAAATCATCTAAGCGAGTGAAAGTTATCACTTTGTGAGGCTCATGTGACTTTTTGGCGAAACCACAAGTATGTTTTTTATTGCATACATTTGTGTATGTATATCCACATGTGTATGGGTGTACATGTGCCTGGGTATGTGTGTAAGCATTCCATTGGAGGCCAAAGGGTAATGTCTGGTATCTTCCCTGATTGCTCCCCACTTTGCTTACTGAAGGATCCCTTGCTGAACTTGGAGCTTACCAATTGGCTATCTAGCTAGCCCACTAGTCCTAGGGATCCCTTGTCTTTGCCCCCCAAGACTGAGATTACAGGCAGGCCGTCTGCCTGTCTTACTTAAGTGAACCCAGTACTCAGACTTGTACAGCAAGCTCTTTATCTACTGAGTCATCTCTGAAGCCCACTGCATCCTCTCTCTCTAGATAAAGTAAGTGTGCAAATGCACACATCTATATATGACTTCAGCAGGGCCNAGATCTAGGCTCGACTCCCAAGATAGAAGAAGTTTAAGTATTAAGGAGAGCCAAGTTCCTGAGCTAAGCACATTATCAAAATGGGGAGACGGAATTTGCCTCTAAGTTTTCTGGCAGATGCAGGGGAGGGAGGAGAGAGTAGATGCCATTCCCTAGTTTGTGCTTTTGACAAGAGAATGCAGAGACAAGATGTTTCCTGGAACCAGACTCAAGGGTGCTTTTCTTCCCCCTCTAAGAATTGGATAGACCATAAGCCTGGCATTGGTTTCTGCGCTTTTGTTTGAGCAAGGTCACTCATGTTTGCAGATGTAATGTTAATAAAGTTTCCTTAAATTAAGAAAGTAAGTAAATAGAGGAGATGGGAGAGGTGACAGAGACAGTAGAACATGAAGACACTGTGCTTTTCTTTTACTGAACTCCTTAGTCATCCCCCTTTCCTGCTAGAAGGCAATGTGGTTATGCAAAGATTTCTTGTTTGTATTTTCACTGATGCAACTGTGGGTTTTGAATTACTGATAGTCTGTGCATAAAGACTAAAACAATAAAAGCACAATTAGAATACATTGTACACAGCCAACTCAAGCTTTCTTTTGCCCCAGCTCTGTTTGTATGATAAATCACTAACCATGAACGCTCTTTAGGGAGGGTGATTTTGGGTCTCATCTCTCCACTAAGCAAAAATGGTGCTTCTGACTGGAATGTGAATTTCAATTTTGCAAGTGTACAGTTGAACTGAATAATCTTTGGCACAATGCAGTGCACAACTGAGCCACTAAATGGCTGATTTACTAAATTATTATTAGATGAGCCCTTGCTGTTCCAAATGAAAGTGCAGTCACTGACTTCCTCCATGGTGAGTTCAAATTGTTCTGTGTTTAAATATTCAGCATGAGGCTAATGTGAACTGATGAAATGAGACGATAAACATTCACTTTCGATACAAAGAGAGCGGCAGAGAGGCAGCACATCACGAGGCCCTTGGAGGTGAAAATGATTTACACTTTCGAATGTAGCTGACGACTTCCATTACTTTAAGGTTCTCTTAATTAGCCCAGCATTTGAAATGACCGATTTCCTGTGTTCAAGTAGAGCAGCTTCATGGGGTCTGAGATTTTCTAATGGCAGTGAAGGAGAGGCTCCCATGAGGCTCTGCTGCTGCCCCAAAGGGAGTCCAAACCTAGAGTGACACCATGGTTGGCTGGCTCGCTAGCACCAGCAGCACCATGTCTCTGAGCAACCACAGTGATTGACATTCAATGTGTGTTTTAGATTCATCCAAAGGGTCTATGACCCATGTGGCCTGCCATCCACCCCTCTGCATCCTATGCCCATGACTAGCCACATTTTAGTTCATGGCCCCATGGACACACAGCCACAATCTCAGCAGCTTCCTCACTGACACCTGCTGGAATCAACTACCACCTTCATGTCTTTGGATAAATCGAAGCCCTCCTGTCTCCTGTCCCTTTTGAGGCCAGTTATAGGCAAGCACTTAAAATATTGTGATCACTTACAGTAGATTAGAATTTTTTATTGGCGCCATGTTGCCATAACAACATGAAGACAGCAGATGACTTAAGCTAGGCTTGCAAAGCACAAGGCTGCTCATCTGGCAGTTAAAATGAATACAGTTCATTTCACAAGTTTCCCATATGGACTCTTAGTGTATGGTAATGAGGAGACCATATGGTGGGAGGAAAGGCTCTGAGAACAATTGGGATCCAATGGCTGAGTGAGGAGTTAGGAGAGACAGCCGAGTGAGAGAGTGTGGTGTGCTCTTGGGGGTTCGAGATTTGGCTAGGGTTTGGGGGGGGGATGACTGTTTCCCATAGGGGTTTTGAGTTTCTTAATCCATTCCTTAATATGTCAGCTGTGTGAAATGACAAACATCTTGCAAATTTTGCAATATCATCCATCACAGACTGTCAGCAGTGTTTGCAGATTTGACTTGCAAGATCCTTTAAATGTGTTGTTCTTAAAAGGCAACAGTACCAAGTTTTTAGACAAAGTGCAGGAGAATTTAAGCACTTCTGACAAGCTGAGACATTAGCAGTAATGATTTTAAAAACACTCACATCTTTTGCCTGCATGTTTAGCTGTAAATAATGCTAGGATGTATAAAAGCTTTAAAGTAAAAATGTAATAAATACTTTTTATTATGTTTCATAAGGGATGAAAAATGCTCGCAGCCATGTCTATGACTGTCTATCCATGCAAACGTATGGAGATGAATGGGTCCTTCGCCCCTCACTACCAACCAGATCGAGAACCTGGGCAGACAGCTAGAAAAAGACTGTACAGTCAATCCTGCACTATCCATGCTTCATAAAAGATGAATATAAATGCATTAGTTCGACACGGTGAGCTAAATTAGAAGGTCAGGCAGGGCTGGGAGGGCTGAAAAATCACACAACCAATGAGTGTAATTACTCTTTCTTAAGTCTATTAAGTGGTGTTGTTCTATCAAGGCTCTGGGGTATAGGACACGAAGAACAAGATAAAGTAATGTGTATTTATGACTCCCACTGGATCAATTTACCAGATATTTTCAGCTCCATAAAGCAAAATACACAAATGTGGCCTTTGTTGCTTTTCCCAAACTGCTTGATTTTTCTCTAAAAGGGAGACTGGATCTCATAATCAACCTGTGTTTGCTTGGTAGAGATTTCCAAACTAGCCCCCTTTTGATAGAGGAAGGAGGAAAAGCTACCTCNGAATACCCTACTGAGAATCTGAGGGTCATGGGCAGAAGATATTGCTGAGGAAGAGGAGGCAGAAAGTAATTCCCTTCTGGTAGAAGTATTTGAGTGACCAGATCTGAAGAACAGTGGAAATTTAGCATAGTAGACACAAGGAGGGTTTTGAACTCACGGACCTGAGTTCAAGTTTGAGCTTTCTCACTTTCTGGCTCTGATGTCATGAGCAAGGCAGCAGACAGACCTCCTTGTGGGGGATTCAGCCTAAACTCCTCTTCTGTGGAATGTGAGATGTGTGTCATGCAGAGATTAGTGTCCCCCATTTAATGGAGTCTCCCCAGCTCCCTGGAACTTCTCTTTGAATGTTTCACCTCCTTAGTTCCTAGGAGCACTGTGAAACAGCTGCTTCACAGAGGAGGAACCTGAGGCTTCAGACATGAAGTCCTTGTATGCACCAAGACCTTGGTCTGTTTTCCAAACTCCTTGTGTGCCTGGCTTGCACACTGGCTCGCTTGGCCGCTCTGTTCTGCAGCAG
This sequence comes from Neotoma lepida, assembly GCA_001675575.1. Lineage (NCBI taxonomy): Eukaryota > Metazoa > Chordata > Mammalia > Rodentia > Cricetidae > Neotoma > Neotoma lepida. The sequence continues at coordinate 4,512 of LZPO01009111.1, forward strand.
ACTCCATCAAGCAGAGCTAGACATGCAATAGGCGTGAAACAAACACAATCCTGGCTTCCCAAAATTTGCAGCCAGTGTGCTGCCAGCTAGGCTCAAGGCCTGCCTGCACTGACTGTGGGCTAAAGTTCACAGGCTGCTTATGAAGACAAGTAGCAAACTACAAAGGAAGGGAGACACTGCCTTTGGCCTTCAATGCTGAGCGAGCGCCTTGCTTCAAGTTTCTGCCTCGCATCATCAACTCAATTAGCATCTCAGCTTCTGATTGGCCACAGTTCCCTCTCACTTCTGCTTTACAAGAGGTCAACCTGGACCCCAAAGTCACATTTCTTCTGCAGGACCCAGAGAAGAAAGTTCCCTCGTCAGTGAGACAGGATGGAATGCTATGCTTTCAAGACTTTAGCCTGCTCATCTCTGTGCATATGAAAGAAATGAAACTCCTAAACATGGAGGATTAGCATAATTACAGTGTCTCTCAGAGATGAAATAATTTACAAAGAGTCTGCTTGCTCCTCTTCCCCCATTTGGTAAATGGGGAAGATAAAGAGAAAATGTCTATTTTTCCAACTTCTTTCACAAGAGGGGATCCAGTAAAACAAAGCAAGTCCAAGTTCTTTGAAAAAGTGCAAGCGTATATACAAAGGCATATTATTATGGAAAGCTGTCTGCGTGGTCTTTGGAGCAAGTTTCATTTGACAGAATATGTGGGTGGTTGTATGAATCTAGCTTTGTCTATTCACAAACACATGGGTTTAATAAAGTGGAGTTTGTTTTTTAAGGTGTGTGGTCCACAGTTCACTGAAACACTCATGTCTGACAAACACTGACCATGAGTCTGAGGAAGGCGGAGCCCCTTTCTATGGCCCTAACAATGGATAGTAGGGATATAAATCTCTCTCGAGTCCACAGGAATACCTTGTGCTGGCTCCATCCGCCACTTCCTGACCCTGCCCTTGAACTCTTGCTCCACCTTAACTTGCAGCGCCAAGAGGACAGCCACCCTGCTGTGAGTCACAGGGAGAGCTTCCTGGGGTGGGCTCCTCTGGCCACAGTCTTTACACAGTTAGAGTGGTTGGAAGCAAGCAGCAGGGTTTCCTTAACACACATGTCCATTGTGTCCTTGATTGCTCTTCCCAAATCCAGGAAGAAAGGGCTGAGTGGTTTACCCAAGGGTCCCCAGGGACAAAGTGACATGTGCCTGGGCTAATTATCCAACATTTTTAAATCTAACGTACAACTGTAAAAATGTTTTTAAGTGTAAGTAAACAAAACTCACCCTTATATTCTGATTTCTCTATCCTTATGGAAAAAAAATAGAAAAACTAAATACTACCTGGCTTCTTCAGACCTTGACCATTTAACCAAACTTGGCTCCTATTTGCATCCTTATGTGATTCCATTATCCCCAGTTTGTAGATGAAGAAACTGAGGCACAGGGGATAAAAGCATATATTTAATTTTTCAGGGGATGGGGCTTTTCTGCTTTTATTCAACTGGCACATAACCAGGGTTACTTTCTGTCAGGTGCTAAGTAAGTGGCCAGAGTAACAACCTGGCAAAGCAGAAAGTAACACTATTCCCATTTGACAGATAGGGAAACTGAACCAAGGAAATTTGGGAAGGAAACCTTTTGACACAGGTCACCTGGCTAACAAGTGACAGAGGACTTAGTTCTACTTGGCCCGATCTGAACTTCCAGCTTGTGTTCTCAACCCTGGAGACCCCAGGGATGAAATGCTGACCTAAAATCTAGATGAGGGTAACGTCACTGCCTAAATGGAAATGGCAGAAAAATTTTTCATTGTACCTGTGTCTCAGTTCTACCACACTAAGTCTCTTTATGTGGGCACACATCATGTCTGCCATTGCTTATAAGTTACCAGTGGGTACACATCATGTCTACCACTGTTTATAAATTATCAGTGGGCACACCTCATGCCTATCATTGTTTATAACTATCAGAATGTTGCACAAGAAGTGCACAAATGCTATATTCCTGCTGGACAGAGGGACCTAAAATTCAGCCTTTCCACAGAACACGTATGCCCTGAAAGACACAGATGCCCATTGTTACAATAGACTGTTTCATAGTTCACCAAGAATAAAACAGGATGGAGGAAACAAAGTAGGGCCCCTTTTAGAGACAGAGATGTAAACACAATGACACATCATATTATTCCTTCCCAAGATGAAGTGCTTTTCAGAACTGTCTGTCAGTATGAACAGCACTTCAATAGAAGTAGTGCTGTTCTGAGAAACTGGAAGCCCTGTTCTTCCCCTGAGGTCAAAGTAGAAGACAGGTATGCCTGTCACAATCCATCCTTTCTTCAGCATTGGTGTATATCACACCCACTCACCCTGTTCCCCATATCCATGCATAGGCCTGGGAGACAAAAGCATGATAGATGGGACCTTCTCTGACAGGAGGATCTGCCTACAAGTAGAGCCCCATACAGGGAGAATTTGACCATGTACCTGTCCCTTGAAGGGGTCCTGGGCTAAGAAGGATGCTGCCTTGTTTTTTAAATCCTTTTATGGGATATACAGATCTAGACACCCGCACATCTGTAGACTGACTTTAGTGAGGAGAGGACCTCTCATCCATTCATTTAAGGTGATGGTATTAAACCATGTCATAAATAAAACAGGGTTTTGCTGTCAATTAACCACGACAGCTAGCCTGACTCTGCTCTGAACCTCTAATTGTCTCTGCTGAGGCCACACAGAACTTTGCTGGAACGTTTGCTTGGTGCAACTCCTATTTTCAGACATGGTCAACGATGCCTGATTCTCCATCCCATGCAAACCCCTAGTCTCCCACAGGAGGCACACAGCAGTCACACCAATCTCTGTGAATCAATCTCCAATTTCTGCATTGACAACAACATAATATTGTTATCTTGATTTTTTCATTTTATTTCTCACACATTTGGGTTTAGTTTTTCAAATAAGAAAGATGCCTTATCAAAAAAAAGATGTCTTATTTGACCAATCTCAGTATCTATGTCTATTTTCTTTCCAGATCTTTCTACCAGATCTACCAATACATTTCCCTCTGAACTCTTTCTACCCTCACCAGAGGTAAGTACAGCTCTTTGAGAAGATAAAATCTTGCATTCTTTTTCTTCTTGAGAATCAATATGACATATTAAGTGATTAACCCAAACTCTAGAGACAGGCTGGGATTTAAATCTCAGTACATGCTGCGCAAACTTGGGCAAATTGTCTGACCTCTCTATGCTTCATTCTTTACTTTCCTAAAATACCAATGGAAATAATACCAACATTAAAAGGTTATTAAAACTGCAAAGTGGCATAATATATACTAAAATAGGCACAGCATTACCCAGTCCAAAGTGCTTGCTAATTTTATCATGACACACAATGCACCCACATGAATTGGTTATCTATGAACTTTTTTTGTCTTGACCAAGAGGGTATTTTGCCATTCTCAAGTCTAATTTTCTAGGAACCATGTCCCAAAGATGGGGGATTCTGACCTTCGGCAAGCGCTCCGGGTCACCAGGATGCCGGGGAATGACCTTCTGTAATCTCTGGAAACCATAGTCGATGGTGGGTTCATTGAGCGCTGTAAGGAAGAAGACACAGGATTTGAACATTTTAGGAAATTCAGCATTGTTTGCAGCACAGGTGGTAGAGAAAGAACTCAGCATTTAATTGACACTCTTTAGTCCCTGGTGTAGGTTGTCTCCATGGTGGGCATTTCCACCATCTGTTGTATTTACTATGGAAGGGACTCAATCTTGAAGAAACATTGGTAGCAAGTGGGTCTCAGAACACAGTTCCTCAGGCCAAATATTACATCCTTAACATGATCCTAAATAAAAAGTAAAATGGAATTTGCTACAAGGGTTTAGAATTCACCTCATTGCAGAAAGCTGGGGGAAAAATTCAAGGGCTTGTCTGAAGGTGTCCATACATTCTAAATAGCAGGGGACCACACAGGTGTCTGTTAAGTCTCCTATAGAGACTCAGTGGAGCCACTATCTCAGATTTTCCATGCAGTGAAGATGGTGGTGGGCAGAGTGGAGTGAGAGGCATGTCTCTTAAACCCTTGAAAGAATCTGCAGAGAGATAAGTACTGAACAGGCTCTTGATTCTAAACCTCCCCATCTTGAATGGCAGACCCACTCACAGCATTCATATTATTTGAAAGAAAAAATAAAAAGACCAACCTCTGTGGAATACTAGCTTACCCCAGCTGAGTCTCTAAGAATGATTAATACAGACTCAGAGAGCCAACTGCAATAACATTTGGAGACAATGGACCTCATTGTGTCCTGTTGGACACACTCTCCTAAACTAGACCAAATAGAAACTAGAATCTATGCTATCATTTTCAGAATTCCTTCCCAGGATACAAACCATCTTGAGCCTATCTAGTCTGAGAAAGTAGGAAAGATGGCAAGACCCCCCTCTACAGGTAGTCCCAGTATCCGGAGCAATAAGTAGGCAGTAGGATTTTATTATTTTTTGTACAATTCCTTTTCTTTTCTTTCTTAGTTTAACTAAAGTATTTCACTGCATATTTTCTCCCTTACTGAATAAAAAGACGGTCTCTCTAGCCCTAACATTTTATCTATACATTAAAAAACAAGTTGCCACATGCTTTACTTAAAATGCATTTCCATTAACCTAAATTTTAAAAGTAAGATTCGTACTAACTTTAAAAAAACTGTATTAAATTCAAATAGGTCTCAAGGCTAATGGAAGCAATTTGTATACCAACCCAAACTGACTGGCCCACTTTTCAAAATACAGGTATGATAATCTCTTGGTTTTAAAAGGACATTTAAATTGAAAGACTGTGAATTTAGAACATAATTACGCCAATAGAACCCTTTAACTTGTCAACTTGTAAATCTAAAAGGCTATCAATCATTGCTAAGGAGGAAATAAACCTTAAAATTCCTTGATTGACAGTGCTTACTTTTTATGTAAGAAAAAAAGGGGGGGCTGGGCTGAATAAAATGGCCAGAAATCCATTTACAAAAGTACATTGTTTTACATAGGTTAGTAAAAAGCCAGTAACTATTTCTCTCGAAGACACATAAATCAGAGGAAGTACTTTTCCTTCACTTGGATGTTTTAAGTCAGAATGAACTTAAGTAACTTTATTTAAAAGATTTTTTTTTCCCTTCCCAAACTACAATGCCTATTGAGATCATTAATAGAGGGGCATTTTCATGTTGGATCATGTGATCATTTTTGCAAATGTGAGATTTAGGCAACTCTCCCCTCCCCCACCCCTCCACACAGGAAACTTCCAATCTGTCTCTTGTGGAAATTAGTGAAAATTACACCCAGGTATAGTGAGTCTCTGTTCTAGTATATGAGTTATGGCGCAATATTTATTATTCCTTTTATTTTATGAATTCTTTCTAAGCTCTTGAGAAGAATTCTTTCTTCAGATTGACTTGCAGAGAAAAAGCCATGGAGCTCTTTATGCACAGTAGGTGTTACCCATAGAATCCATGGTATTTAATCAAGAAATGCATCAGAAAGAAAGGAGTGAACACTGCGGGTTAAGTTATATATCACCTCTACCCCCACCCATAAGACTAATTGCCAGCAAAATGTTTAACCACAAACAGTAGCTTTAGACAATTAAGGGTATCACGTCAGTCTCTGAAAACAAAATTTGGCATCCTACAAGTTTTACCTTTCCACTCTAAGCCACCAATAACACAAGAGGTGTGGATCCACCCATTTCATCATTTGCATAATGAGTTCCCAGTGTGTCTAGAAACCCAGGCTGCTCATTGAAAAGCGTTTATGCTGGGGTGGGAAGGAGGTGATTTTCAGGCTATGAGGCCAACTCACTGCAGAATGACTGACACTTAATATCAGCAATTAAAAGAATCAATTCCAATATCATATGGAACTAATAGCAAAAGAGCTGAGAAGGAGTTATTCTGTTGCCATGAAGAGTAACTGGATTAGACATATTAAACTCATTACTCAAACAAAAATAAGCATGTATGCTATGGACATAAACCATGACAGAGGAGATATTTCAAATAGTGAGCCACGGTGAAGGCCTCTTATTTATTTCTTGTGCCTTTAGGATTTGCTCCTTGCTCGCATTTTCAAGTATGTTGACTTACACTCAGTATTTTAGTACTGAATATTACAATGGAATGGTCCAACACCACAGACACTGTTAATATTGAGGCCATGCAAGACAATACTTGCTATCCCAAACTCAAGGGAGTCTGCTGACTTCTCTGAGTAGGGAAAAAAATCATGCATGAGAGGGATCATCTAATAAGGACTGGTAGTTTTGTTAGTTCCTAAAACATACACAACTCTCCCCCATAGAAAAGAGATTAAATAACTGGGAAGAGGAGCTGGAACTGAGTTCAATACGGAGAGAAGCAGAAAAGGACATAGAACTGAAAAGGATCCCAGTCTCAGATCAATGTCATATGACAAACACTGATTTCCTGACATTTCTAGTGTTAGGTTAAAAAGACTACAGGGCTATGTGTACAATATGGCGACTTTTCAAGATTCACTTTTTTTATGTGTGAGGGCCTGCATGTAGTTTTGTGTTTGGTNCCCAAGGAGTCCAGAAGAGGACATTGGATCTCCTGGTACTTGAGTTATAGGTGTTTGTGAGGCACCATGTGGGTGCTGGGAACCAAATCTGGCTCCCCTGTAAGAGCATCAAGTGCTCTTCCCACTGAGCAGTTTCTCCAACACTAGTGTGGTGACTTTTTAATGAATGCATAAATGAATGAATCAGTCGATCTGTCTACCTACCTACCTATATGCATAATAAATAACAGTGGCTGTACATAGACCGATGAATATTAGTTGTTTCTAAAACTTATGGCTCCTGTAATGCTTTTCTTCCTCTTCTTTGTGAATGGCACATTTCCTGTTTTCACCCCCTCCCCACTCCCCATGCAATAAGCGTATATTACTCTTATAATCATAGAAAAAAGTTAAAAACAAGAGATTGCTGCCGAGATGGAATCTGACCTGCTTGTATAAAGTAATGACATAAGAAACTGTGCCTTAAAAGGGGTCTGTGTACCCTTTAATAACCTTGCATAGGTTATTACGAACCATAAGAAAAATAAGTAGTGTACTTTTGCCCAGTTGTATAAATATGTGACTATACATAAACTCTCAGAAAATCAACAGAGAGGGTAATGGGGGAGAATCATAAAGAAGGTATATTTATTTCATCAGCAGGGGTAGTGGTACCTTAGGGACATGTATCTACCCTGCAAGAATGTAATATAAAGTTAATTCTTCAACAAAGTGACCTCATTGTACTCAAGCGCAGGGCTCAGGGGCAGCAGCAGAAACAGGACTAATCAATTTTTTCCCCCTCAAACTTGGGACAATTCCGAGAATCTGGTGGAGGAAGGAAAAAACAAAGCAGCTTAATTGAGCGTAATTAACCACATAAAGAGGCAGGAGCAACTTAAGTTGAAAGAAGAAAAACAGATGAGGCTGTGAACTGCAGAAGGCATGAGATGACAAAAGTAGCTCCCTGGGCTCTGCTTCCAAGCATCTCATCCTCACTCTGAAAAGGATTTCAGATGCTTTTACCCCCCCGAATCAGGTAAGGGTGATAACAGGATAATGAAGGCTCACAGGCTTAGGGGGCAAGTCCTTTGTCCCAAAAAGAAATGGCTCAATGCTTAAACCCTTTGAATAAAATGGGACTAGTGTAGGCAATTTTTTTTTTTTTTTTTTTTGGACAGGGCTTCTCTGTGTAGCCTTGGTTGTCCTGGAACTCAGTAGACCAGGTTGGCCTTGAATTCAGAAATTCGCCTGCCTCTGCCTCCCGAGTGCTAGGACTAAAGAGGTTTCAGTCATCATTTATTTGTAGTGATGGCCACACCCATATATAGGAATTAGCTGTTTTGTGTCACAACATCTTAAGCTTTTTTTTTTTTTCGAGACAGGGTTTCTCTGTGTAGCTTTGGCGCCTTTCCTGGAACTCACTTGGTAGCCCAGGCTGGCCTCGAACTCACAAGATCTGCCTGCCTNTGCCTCCCGAGTGCTGGGATTAAAGGCGTGCNCCACCACCGCCCGGCCCATCTTAAGCTTTTAAAAATAAACTTTGTGCAAAAAGCATTTAACCCAGAAGGACAGATGAAAATACTTTGAATGCAGGGTCAGAGCCAAGCTTGATCTTTCTTAGTTAAACTTCCCTTCTTATTCCAAGCTGTCATATCTGCCTCATAGTAACCACTTTAAGCAACTTCTCATGAAGGGTGGCATAGAGGGGACCAGCTAGGGGAGAACCATTATTGAATTAAGATGTCTTCCACTGACCGCTTCAAACTTATTTTTGAGTAGTCATGCATTTCTTGGCTATAGGTATCATTAGGGAGCTGTGTGTAACATGTTAAGGAAAGTCTGGAACTTTCTCACAAACACATAAAAGGCAAGGTCAAGTGCTCTAATCAGGCTCTCTAGGCTGCAGGGCTATTGCAATGCCCGAGGTGTCAGGGAAACCTGGCATCTACAGCTGTGATATGGCACTGGAAATGGACACTGGAAGGAGAGCACACTCTACAGCCAAGGTTCTCATGTCATCTGCAGCAAAGCTATTTCTTTTGAAAGAGGGGGAAAAAAAACCCAGTTAATTCAACAGTTAAAAATATCAAGCCATTTCATCTGGCTGCATTGGGGCCACTTACAAATGGCTTTAGAGTCCTTCCTGGACTCATCAGCTCAAACTCCTCTAAAGGGAACTGGTAACTTTCCATTCCCAATTTCNTTATGAGGCCTTTCTCCTAGTGGGCACCAGCACAGGTGCCGCCCCAAACAGCAAAGCNCCCGTTATACAAACCTCTCGCTGCGCTGTCCAGAGGCTTCTGCAGCTTGAAATGCTATAGGCGAAGAAAATGTAGGCATCGCAACTAGATTTCATATAATAATTCTAATCAGAAAATGAGCAAATTCTGATTAAAACATCTAGCAATGAGTCAAATGTATTTGNGTATTTGCAGTCTTTTTTTTTNAGGAAATCCACTTCACAAATAAATTAAGAATTTTCTTCCAGAATATTCACAGGTTAAAGTTTTAAAGGGTACTGATTTTTCTCTTTGCTTTTTTTGGGTTCCTGTTTAAAGAAATTACTGCTTCTCTGTCATCTTTTAGCTTCTGGAGCATTAGTCCCTGGAAACAATGGAGATGGGGCTGTAGAACTGTGTCCCCAGACACACAGAGAAGGTGCTGGATGCCACTCAGACCAAAGCTCACAGAGTGAGTGGCTTTTATTGCTCAACAACTCGCTAAGGTGTTTTAACATATTTCTGGGGTTTTAATTTCCTTTTTTTAATGGCTGTGTGACATGATGTCATTTTGACTGGAAATAAAAAGACATGCAGATATTAGAAAGGTAATATTTATATTCTATTGCCATTTAATGTCCAAACAAATATGTAGACTCCACGCCAAGTAATAAATAAAAGCTCATAGCAGAGGCAATGATAAAACTAGTACCCGGGTTTCCCAGCTTCCCTAGTGACTACTCTATATTTGAACTAAGGAGTAACAGCCGAGCATTTCCCTTCCAGGCAGATCCATTCTGGCAGGAGAGTTATTACCTATATGTTAGGCAGAGCCTTTTTGTTCCGTAATAGCCCCATTTTTCCCTCAGTCACTAAATTAACAACCAGAGGTAAACAATAAAACAGCAAGTTATCTTCGCAAAGCTATCTTTAAGAGTGACTCTAAAATATACTAATGGAAAAAAAAGAATCAACCAGAAACCCCAAACAAGAGCCACAAACAGTGTAAATGAAGAAACTGGTTGCACTTCTAGCTATTTGGGTGTTTCATTACCTGCCTAGATGTTGGGGGAACAAGCACCATGCTAGGTCAGCTCATCTGTGGACTAGATACACCCCTTGAGATGCCTGAAAGCAAACCTCTTGCAAGTCAGGCCCTCTTTTTAGTAAGAAAGGCTTTCATAGCCTGGTGGCCCTGCCCTGGCATCCAAGAAGGCTCAGAGGAGCTTCCAAAGCCNGCTCACTGGACCATGGAAGGCTTCGATTTCGACCAGAAAGGTGTCGAGATGGAATCATATAAGAAGAATTAATCAATGCGGGGCAGGGGTGCACAGAGGAAATACTCCAAACCACCTTTGAACATACTCTGATTTATTTGTAGTATGTGAACCTCTTTTGTGATAACAACTTGGAAATGTAAAAATCAAGCAAACAAATTGAGTAATCAGAGGTGTGGGGTGACTGGTGTGGGCCAGCCATTTTTATATGGAGTGGACCCAAGAGGACACGTGATACAAATGCAGAAGAAACAGAACCAGAAATCCAAGAAACTGGGAGAGCTGGAGGTGACTGACCCCTAAGAGCNGACGGAAATGCGAAGAGCTTATGTGTGTTTGGAAATTAATAACTCTTCAGGAAGCAAAAGCATCAGGAGGAGGAAGAAAGAAGGGAGGGGGACTTGCTTTTGTTTATCCAGATGAAATAGCTTTCCTGCATTTCTAAATCTAGAAGCAACACATTCCTATTCTAGAAAATTTCTTAAACCATTACAGGAGGGAGAGCTTCATGACAATCCCATCCAAAAGAAGCGCTGTTTCTATCTTAGGGCGCTATATGTTTTCAGATACCATCTCAACGCTGTTTTGTATGAATACAGATTAAATGCATATTTATACCAACCTCATTCTTTTTAATGGTTGTAGCATATAATATTATATGAGTGCCCATGATTTGCATATCAATTGTCCTATTAACAAGGATGTAGAGGGTTTTTTCTCCCCCAGAATGTTCATTGACTNAAGAAGAGTTATAATGAACAACACTTGGAATAAATTCCTAAGTAAAAGGGTATGGGCCTCTCATATCCTTGTGTGCACATATTTCCTGATGAACCTGCAATATATTTATACCAATTTATACTTCAGCAGGTGACTTCTAAAGGCATCTGCAAAAAAAAAGGACAAATTTTTTAAGGTTCCCCATCCCAAACTCAATTTTCTTCTAAGCTACAAGGGCCCCTGAAGACTTTCCAGAGATGTTAATGATTACAAATGTCCTGTACAGAGGTGTCATCTCAAATACAGCCTAAAGTCATATGAGAAGGCCCTTTCCCCTGGAAGATCAAAGTGCTTCCCATCAAGTATGATCTCATGAACTACTATAATATCCCCTTGACATAAATGTTAAGAGTCAGCACCCACATTCAAATGTGGGAAACTGAGGCATTTAGTTGCATGTTAGTACAGGACACTTGTTAGGTTTGTTGTTGTCCAGAACTTTGCTTGGTACTCTAAGATGTCTGATGCTGAAGAACCTACCTACAGCGCATGGAAAAGTCTCTCCAATCAACCTCTCCCTTTGCTATCAGAAACCTTTATGCCCACAATGCCAACTTCATCCAGATGAACAAATCCTTTCTTAGTCTGATTTCTTTAAGTTTATTCCATCAGCAAACACCCTCAGATCTTAAACTCGCCTCCACGTTCATCAGAAAGCCTGTTCTCTGCATTACCAAATGCCCCAGCTTCCATTCTGCTGCTGTAATAAACCCCTCCCCCCCCAGAGAAAGCAGCATAAGGGAGGGAAGGGTTTATTCAGTCCACAGTTGCAGGTCACAGTCCATCACTATGGGGAAATCAAGGCAGGAA
>LZPO01009111.1:17003-29214 GCA_001675575.1 Neotoma lepida
GTGTTTAAGGATTGAAGGCCAGCATACTCCGTCTTTCTTCCTTAAGGATAAATCCATAATTCTCTCCTGGCGGATCTTCTGATATATCAGGAACAATATTACCTCTATAATTGTTCTTCAGATTTCTTCCCAGAGAGTTTTGACAATAACTGTTATCAAGAGTGTAAAATCACCCAGCCTGTCTGATAAACATGTTTTCTTCTGTCCCCACCCCAGCGAGTGCTGTGACACCGGACTTTTATCATCCTGCGTGTGTTCGGAATGCGCTTAGCTTAGGACAGCAATTGCCGGGAATAGGCAGGCGATAAACTGCATTGATTTAACACATCTTGTTTTCAATCATGCTTGGATTTTCTGAGCACGCGTTTTTCCTGTACTCAGGCTTGTAGCTTTTATCTGACGAGCTGATCCCTTTTCAAAGGAAAATGAAAAGGTCGCACAATAAGACACGGTTTACTGGAACTTGAACACGCACCAGGGAAAGTATTTTAGATAAATACTGTCAGACATAGTGGAGCTGAATTCCAACAGCACAATCGCTAAACAACAATACTTATTACTCTCCTAGAACAAGCCACCAGCAACGTGTGGCTCTCAGCAGGGGACAGCTCCAAGTTGGAGGCCAGACTTCAACTCCTTTCCAAGTAACCAAGCTCCGAGGTTGAGACTGAGTGCTTCTGTGCGAGTGTTGATATCACAATTTTCTGAGACAACTCACAAATCTGCCCCACTGTTCATAAAGCCATTTCCTCAGAACCAGTAGTCGGATGGAGATGTTCCAGCACAGGCTGGCAAACCATCAGAGAGGAGACAAAAGCAATCCGAGGAAAAATGAGGTAAAGGGGACTCCATATAATATGGCCAAGCCCCTAAGGAGGCAAGGAAGGGCTCCTAACTGGGAGAAGGGAGATGGTAAGTGGTTGCTTGGGAGCATTTAAGTGAAATTGAAGAGAACTGGTAACATGGATGTCATATGGAAGGCTAAAGAGCTGTGCAGAGGAGCCTATAGGATTCCATCCTCCTCATCTCCACCTTAAATGTCATAGAGAGAGGAAGTATATGAAGTAAGGCTGCTTCAGTGTCCACTCTGCCTGGGTGATTGCTGTCGCCAAGAGTCTTCATCCTGAAACAGCCACAGAGCTTCCTCTGCCTGAACATTACTTTGAACACCTTTCTTTTGGCCTTGACNTTCTCACAGTGCCTGCAGGCAGTGCTGTAACCCACAGCTTCTCAAAGCCTCTCTGTTCACAACACCATGGGCATCTTAGGAGTCCTTTCAAAGCTTCCCTTAGCCAAAAGAAATGACCATCCTGATCACTAAGCCCTTACATCTGACAGTGAATATTTATGACCTAAGCTTAATAGTCATTTGAAACACACCAGTGAAAATCCACAAAGGTATTGAAAATAACATAATAAAGTTTCTGATAATTTGTGTTTGGTTTAGGTTTTCTGAAGCCAAATCCAAACAACCCGGACTAGCTTCACACTTCAAAATCCTCCAGCCTCAGTTGCAACTGTGTATATATGCCAACACATCCAGCTTGGTACATGCATTTGGCCACAGTAACTAATGAAAACCCAACTCTTGCAAAGCTAGAGCAACCTCTCAAGGGATGCAGTGCAGTCTAGCATTGAATTCTGAGTGCCCTTGTACTAGTGACTTGAGTGCCCTTGTACCAAGTGACTTGAGTACCCTTGTACTAGTGACTAGAGTGCCCTTGTACTAGTGACTTGCATGATGCTCGACAGGTGTCCTGAACACCAAAAATATCCTATAGTATCCCTGTGAGTTTGCAGGCACACTATAGTATATAAGACTACACTGTAGTATATAAGACTATGAAAAACATAGGTCCATGCAGAATCACACACCTGTGTAAATGTTGATGGGTTGCTAGGATCTAAAGGATTCACTGACATGTGACCCATATTCTTTATATTATTATTATTATTATTTTATTTTTATCATCATCATCAGCTAACATAAATCCTAAGTATTTATAGTATGGCAAACATTTTTATAGATTAATCTGGCTAACCTTCCCAACAGCCTTGTAAAGAAGGCACCATAAATTGCTCCCATTCTGCAGAGAAGGAAGCTGAGGTTTAGAGGATTCGGCTATCCTCAAGCCACAGAAATATGGAAGGGCAGGGACTGAAGCCCAGGCAGCCTTCCCTTAGCATGTTTGGTAGAGCAGCCAAGTTAGGAGAGATGAGGGGTTTCCAGAACATTCTTAATAATTCTTGCCTCTGGTGTCTTTCTAATAGCTTCTCACTCTTCATGTACTCTCCCAGTTGCCATCTTTTCCAGTCTTTCTCTTTGCCTCTGCATGCCCCATGTAGCCCAGGTCACCAGACCTCATGTGAGTAGTAGTTGACAAATAACATGGTCTTTCTCTTTGTCCTAAGCTTTCTGGAGCGAGACACAACTAGATTTGAGTTCAGATAGCATTACTGACCAGCTATATGTCTTCTGGGAAAGATGTTCTTTGAGCCTTCCCTGTCTACANTGTGAAAACAGGATGTGCACTTTGTCCAGTGTTTGACACATAATTCTCAATGNGTGCTTCCTATGGCCATGAATAAAATGCTTGCCATGGCCTAGAAATAAAGGACGGAATGCACGATACAGGGTTAATTGTACGAGTCTACATGCTCTTCCATTGCAACCTACTCCAGAGATAGGAAAAATAGAAAGACCCGAACAAAACTCTAAAATGGGTAAATGTAACAACCTGAGGGGACCAGATTCTAGGAGAGCCCTGGGTGGGATGTGCTTGTCCCCAAGGCTCAGCCTTTCCCCCTCCATTACACTTTCCACCACCACTGNTTCTCAAACACTTCCCTAAAACACAGTTCAGCCTGGACTAGGACACAGCTGTTTCAAATCTCAGAGGCTGGAGAGGTGGCTCAGATGCCAAGAGCACTTACTGCTCTCGCAGAGGCTCTGGGTTCAGTTCTCAGNACCCAGATGTTGCCTCACACCTATCCTTAACTCCACTTACAAGGGATCCACCACCTTTTCTGGCTTCATAAGCATGAAGCATAGATGTGGCACACATACATCTGTGTAGGTAAAACACAAATACACAGAAAATAAAAACAAACAAATCTTTAGATGAATATAAGTTGTGGGAACCAACAATGGAAACATAAGTAGGAGACAGCTGTCTTAGATGTGATCATTTCTAGATCTAGGATGTTCTTTGGTGGTTTAATTAAATGAATGAAAGGTGTAGGTTTGTACTAGGCTAGGCCCTGTGCCAAAGAAGATGAAGACAAAGAAAAGTACGGTGACATTCTGGTGTCTTNTGAGTCCCAATGACTCTGGTGCAAGATACCATAGCACACCCTGGAGGAATGCCTAATCCAGGAGGCTGATGGCAATCAGCTNCCCAGGGGTCTGTACAGACACAGAACCAATGTACCAATAGTCCACTGTCCACAACAACAATGACAATAACAACAACATAACAATAACTCTCTACAGTGAAGAAGGAACATTTACCAAAGGGAATATCTTTGAGCTGGATATGAGAGGATGAATAGGAGTTCTCCACTAAAAACAGGTGGGAAAGGTGGTCTAGGAAAAATGAACAGCACCTACCAAAGAAAAGAGCAATAAGGGGATGCCCCAAAACTACAGTTTGGGGAGANCATAGCTTCTTTGTCAATAGTGGAATGCTAAAGGTTAACCCTAAAGCAGCACCTAACCCCTTATGTCTTGCCAGGGACTTTATTTGGTAGGCAAGAGGAGCTATTTAAATCCTCCTTGTGTAGGGGGTGACAATATGATCTCTCTTTCAAAAAGGTAATCATGAGAGTCAAAGGCAGAGTGGATTTTAAAGAAAAAACTTTTGCAGTACTCTAAAGAGAAAATGAAATCCCAACAGTGATGGTTTCTTGGGGAAGAGGTAGATTGTAGAAATATTTTAGAGTAGAACTGACATGACTTCAGTGTGTGTTAGATGAGAGGGGATAGAAAGAATGTAGGACATATAAAATAAAAACAAATCTTTAAATCTACGTAAATTGTGGGAACCAACAAAGGACCTGAATGGGCAGATAGAAGCATCATTTGGCAAGATTTTAAAAGTTCAGGAGGAAAACTTTATATAAACGGAAAGAAGCCTTGGGTCCATTTTCAGAAGTGCTAAATTTGAGATACCAGTTGGACATCCAGTTAACACAATTAGTAGACAGTTGGAAAAGAAACAGCATATTTCAGAAGACAAGATTAAGGATGGAGGGGATGGAGGGGATGTTGTGGGTAACATCAAGATACAGATGATAGTGACACATTTGAATATAAAAAAAAAAAGAGCCAAGTACCAAGAGTTTGGTGGGCAAGGCCAGCAGGTGGAAGCTGGGTAGAGAAAGACCCACAGACCAAACAGGACAGAAGCAAGCCAAAACAGGTAGAGGAACACCAGGATGGAATAATGACACTGAAATAAAGAGAAAGATCCACAGACCAAACAGGACAGAAGCAAGCCAAAACAGGTAGAGGAACACCAGGATGGAATAATGACACTGAAATAAAGAGAAAGATCCACAGACCAAACAGGACAGAAGCAAGCCAAAACAGGTAGAGGAATACCAGGATGGAATAATGACACTGAAATAAAATGAGCTGCAAATGTAGGTGCCCTCCACACCACCTTGCCTAGCTGGAGAAGTTAGACCAGCCTCACATGGTCAACATGGGTGACCAGCACAATGTTACAACGCTTAGGAATTGCTTCATACCTAAGTCTTGGGTTTGTCTCACCAATTCAAAGATCTAAACATCTCTTATTCAATCATAGCTTAACTTATGGGAGAGAATTGGGAGGACAGTGGCAGGAAGGAGAGGGACTTTATCTAAGATCAGCCATTCCAGTCCTAAGGAAAAGCATAGGACAACATACTATANGATATATGCTGTGGTGTCCACCCCAAACAGCAGTGGTGCTAAGTCTAAAATTCACCTTTACAACACGTAAATTCTCTCAGTATTATTGTACATGAGGGTAAAGACAGGATATTCCTACCATTCTTGATTTTTTTTCTCTCCCGTGCTTGATTTCTGTCTTTTAAGAAATAGACAGAGCCAAGATGTCTACTTGATGCATCCTGGTAAGTTCTTCCACTCACCCTACATTGGGACNGTGATCCATGATGGAATGAAGNCTTCTTGCTACAAGATATTGACAGAAACAATGTATATATAACCAGAATTTAATTTCNACTTTAGATCTTGCTGGTCATAATATTGGTCCCTGGTGTCTGCAAATAAATAGGTGTTTAGTTAAGCAATTCACTTGTTTTGGAGGAACAGTTACTGTGTGGGCAATGGGTATGCGGCCACTTCCGCAATAACCCCTCATGAGATTCTGGAAACCAATTTTGAAAAGCAAGCAATAAAGCACCACATAAAAAATAATGGTGTAATTACTTGTTGGTCAGGTTTAACCTACTGTGGCGATAAAAGACCAAAGGCAATACCAAGCATCGCAAGCGGATTTGCTGTAAATTTGACACTGATCCTGACCTTCAGCAAACACAAAAGGCTTGAACTCTCACACCTGAGCTGAGTAGGAAGTGGAGAAGACCACTGGTGTCCTGTCACTAAAAACAAATTAGTGAACCTATCCAATTAATGCCTGTATTAAGCTTCACAAGCCAGAGAGGCTGGGACTATCACTAAATTCCTGATATGAAGACTCCCAGATTCTCATTAGAATTTAGACCCCAAAGAATGATGGTCCAGAAACTGCTTTGGTGAGGAATCACAGTTGTGGATATAATTTGTTCTCTAAGATATAAAAAGAAGGAGTTGATGGGACTTGCTAATGGACCATAAACTGCTCTGTTTAGAAAGAGGTGAAGGACGGACTTGTGGGCTCCTGGTGTTGGTCTGTGAGCACGTGCCCTTGTAATTTATGGTGGACACCAACAAGCCCACACTCAGTTTGAGATCCTTTGTCTGGTCATCCCAGGTGCTAAAGAAGTTTCTCTGTGGATGGGTGGGTGTGCAGGGTAGACTGAGCTAGCATTGTGGCAAAATCTTTTAAGGATGGCATGAACAATTCATACCCCGGGGTGTTGTTCATTTTGCTTTGGTGACTAATGTTGCTTTGGTGACTGCCAGTGTTAGACTTGCAGCTCATGTCTCTGCTTAGCCTGTGGCCAAGNTGTCAATGCTTTGTCAATGGACTGTGTAGCAGGGTGCTATAGAAGAACAGTTATGGTAGAGTGATGGCAGACCAGTTCTTCCTAACAAAAGTGATGTCAAGGGTGCCAACTTGAGTCTCCACTTAAACAGGAATTCTTGTACAGTGATGGCTAATTAGGACTGGGAATAAACTTTCCAGGGGCAAATTACCATCTATGAATAGACAGAACAAAATGTTAAGATTAAAGACAGAACTTCATTCAGGTGTCAGGTATGATCAAGAGTCCCCATGGCCATACAAACCATTTCTAGCTGTCTCTTATACACATCTAGATGTGTATAAGAGACAGCCATTTCTAGTGCTCCTCTTATCCCGTGGGTAAAGGCCCCTAGTTCTAGTGCCCCTTTTATCCCGTGGGTAAAGGCCCCTAGTTCTAGTGCCCCTTTTATCCCGTGGGTAAAGGCCCCTAGCAATCACATCAATGCTTTTGGCCCTCTTATATGCCATCTAGACAGGAATGATAGTGCATNCCTCTATTCCCAGCACTCTGGAAGAGGAGGCAGGAGGCTCACCACGAGTTTGAGGCTAGCCTGGGCTACATAGACACATCCAGGCCAGCTACANCTACATAAGTAGATCCTATCTACAAAACTGAAAAAAGGAGGAAGGGAAGGAGGAGGAAGTGAGGTAAAGGAAAGGAAGGGGGGAAGAAGGAAGGGGATTGGAAGAAGGGAAAACCAGTGTTGGAAGAAGTCCTAGTTCCTACTAGGGGGCCTCCCAGCTCCTTCCATCTCATTAGAGATGGGAAATCCCCAGCAGAGGCCTTGTCTCTCTCCATTGATGGTTGTAGACCTGCTTAAACTGAGTAACAGCTGGAAGCAAGGCGGGCGACCTTCTCCTCCTATTACTGTNTGTCTACCCCTATTAGAAGGCGGACAGTATATAGGAAATGAAAAGTACATATTTAGCCCTATCCATGGGACTAACTTTGCCTGAGGCCAATGTGCCAGGTATCCTTTCAGGCTTTTTTTCAGAGGGCTGGGACATATCTGCCAGGGCAGAGATCAGCTTGATAAACTGCTGACCTGTTCNTAAATGGAAAATTTTTATGATTATATTGGGACAATGGGCACTGTGACCCTTTAAGGACAAAATCAAACATATTGGATTGCTCCCNCAGCAACAAGCTATCCAAACAAGTTTGAGATACAAATGCATTCTTCTAAATCTCCCTCCAGAATGAACAACTTAATGTTGTGATGCAGTCACACAGATGGGAGCAAAGGTACCATCCATTCAACTTCAGGACTGTCGTGCTGCAGAAAGCCTTCTGCTTAGAGAAAACACAGGCACACTTGCAGAGCCCAAGTGCAAGATGGGACACCACCAGTTAACCATCTGACCACAATCAAACTCTNAAAGTGTTGGAGCCCAATCCGATCCACCTCTCCTAAGCCAGTTCTTCACACAAGACAGGTTTTAAATGAAAAAGACCATTTTTGTTTTGTGTGTTGTTGCGGTTTTTTTTCTTTAGTATCTTAAGAGGTAAGCTGGGTTGGATGTTGTTGTTCTCAATTTGACACAAGTTAGTGTAATCTGGGAGGAGGGAACCTAAGTGTAGAAAATGACCACCAGGTTGGCCTCTAGGCAAGCCTGGGGAGCGTTTTCTTGAGTATCGATTGATAGGAAAAGGCTCAGACCACTGTAGATGGTACTACCCGTGAACCTGAAGTCCTGAGGGGTATAAGAAAGCAAACTGAGCAAACCAGAGGAAGCAAGTCAATAAGTTGTGTCCCTCCATGGCCTCTGCTTCAGTTCCTGCCTTGATGTCCTTCCCTGCTTCCCCCAACCATGCACTGTGATTGGAACATAGAAGCTAGATAAACCCTTGCCCCTCCATGTCTTTTAGTCATGGTCTCTTACAGTAGTAGAGGTCGAACTAGCACAGAAGCCTATTTTACAGCTGCAAAGACTGAGCACAAACATGACTGAGCTGTTCTCCTGCCAACAATGAGTCTCAATCCTGCCCTTCAAACACAGGCTATCTCCTACAGATACTGACGCTTTCCAAAACAGCGGGCCCCACCCACCAATTTATAGAGTGAACACACCTGCAAGGATAAACAGCAAAGGCCCCAGAGCAGTCTCTGAAGTTTTCAAGTGGTTATAGATATAGCTATAGATTTATTTTACACTCCTAGTCATTGAATCCAGGGCTTTGTACAAGNCAGGCAAGCACTCNCCAATATCTGTAGTGNAGCCCTCTTTTCTTTTTTCTGGAGACAAGGTCTCACTAAGTTGCCTGAGCAGGCCTTGAACTCATTCTGTACCCCAGACTGGCTTTGGGGCTCTTCTGCCTTGTGCTCCTTGAGTCACTATAGCTACAGGTCTATGCCACCAGGCCTGATTTCCACATTGTTCTTATCCATTGCCAACATCTCCTTTAAACTTTATTCTTTCTCATACTGCTTTACCTAAATCCTTATANTGGAAACGGGATAAGAATAGTAACCCCTTGCTACGTACCGTAGTTACTATGTGCCAGAGTCTGCATGTCAGGCACTAGAACTAACTAAACTGTGGGTTCCAAGCTACCCAAGGGCAGTCTCTACTCTGGTTATTGCCATTTTTTCTAGGGACAGATCCAAGAATGGCCCAGTGCAGATGGCTCCTGGCCAATTTCGCTACAGTTAGACCCAAATCATGATTCAAATGCAGGCATTCTGTCTCTACTGCTCACCTGCTTACCACCCTTCCCCTGGACTGCCCCTGCAGAAGCGTTTGGTAACACTTCGGGGTAGATAATGTCATCTCTCCATTTAGGACAACACAGAAGAAAACACTAAAAGATGCCTCAAACAAATAGCTGGATCCAATGCAAAAGATAGAAGCCAGTATCTCCCTATGCTAAATAAAGATTAGCATTTAGTTAGACACGTTTAAAAGGTAAAGCTGCCCAAATGGATCTGACTGAAGCACAAAAACCATTTTCTGTGAGGTGCCTGGTGATGCCGCCCATAAAAAAAGATGAGAAACGACACACACTCCTCCATTGTCACCTTCCAGCTTGTTTTTAATCTCACCTGGCAAGTTCTCCTTCATCCAAGTTACTTGAAAATTATATGGGATCAAGGCAGCCCCAGGAAACATGGGTGGAGTTCTGAGATGCTTTCTTCATTAACTGCTCATGGCCCAGAATTGAGGATAAAGCTGCCCTTCCTGGGGAGTCCTTAAGTGAAAATCTCATCTTAATTGAATACACATATCAGTTAGCTATCTTCCGGATTCACCAACCATTAATGTCCCATTTGCACCGGAGTGCCTTCTCTTCTCAATGGCTGGTGTAAGGACAATGCTCTCAGGGCTGTGCTTAGAAAGGAAGATTCAGCAGGAATGCAGAGGGGACAGGAGAGGGAAGTGGGCATATTAAGCGCACATCTTTCTCTGCCAAACTAGCACTGTGGGGTTAAGCAACAACGAATGCAGCAAATACTGCTGTCCTTGCAAAACTGACATCCTCCCACCACGGCTGTGAGGCACCTTGCGGAGGAATCACAAATAACACCATCGTACCAGTTAATCTGACTTCAGATGTGCCCTCTGAGGAAAAGACCAGGCTTGCACAGAGAGCCTTGTGGACGTGAAAGGGTGATAGAATCATGGGGGGGGCGGAGAGCAACAAAAGTGTAGATTTCTCTTCTGAAATATCTAGCCTGTTCTGAGGTTTCACTTTCCATTCTCTCTCCAGAACAGAAGGACCTACAAGGGAATCTGAGGTGCACACCCAGAGGAATCCTGTCAATTCCTGTCCATTGCATGGCCAGTGTCTGTGGAAGANGGCCTAGTTTAGCTGCCAACAGAAGCAAGCCTCTGGATGCAGAAATATGCCAGCGGCAGCTCCCACTGAGTGTGTGGTCTCTTAAAGTCAGGAGGGTGTGTGATTCGGCGTCTCAGATGATGAAGACATCATGTATGATTAGACTGTGTAAAGGACAACAGTATGTAAGTGCTCACATGTGGAACTAAGTGGCTGCAGTTGAAACTTTTTAGTCATTGTCACAAAGTATTAGAAAACACCAGGAGGATGCACTTTTAAGTATGTGCAAGGCAAGCTCTACAGATAGCCTGACTTGCTTTGGAAATAAAGTCAGAATCTTACTGTGTTCCCCTTAGCCAAAACATTAAATCCAAAAATGTCTCTGATTCCAGAAACACAGAAGGAGACTCTGGATTCACTTCAAGCCTGACCTTGAGACATCAATGATGATCGAACCACATCAGGTCATTGAAACACCAGACTGAGCACTCTACAGGGAAAGCCACACCCCTTAGGTAAAGTGGGGGTAAACCTACTAGCAATGCCTTGGTTGTGACCTAAACCAATAAGCTGTCACAGAGTTTAGGATGGGGGAAAACAAATAATCACAGGAGGAATTACGTATGAGCTGAAGACCAGGGGTTATGAGCTCCTTTTATNTGGCAGAAATATGTCCTTGACTGTGGGAGTTTGGGGATGCCAATTCTCTGAATTTCATTAGCCCACTGGAATATTCTGAGCCTGGGCAAAGGAAACTAACTCTCCACGTTTGAGCTAAAGGAATAGCCATGGACATGTCCCAATTTGTGAATTAAATTATCTTTCCTCATGATGGCACCAACTCTGACACTTTAGAGAGAGCTTCCTTTATTGTCAGCAATATGGAACAGTGGATTTTACTTCTTTGGACAATGAGATTGTGGTTAGCATAACATCAGTGAATCTAACATCAATCTGCTGTCAAAAAATTNGTTTTATGAAGGCCAGAGAGAGGTTGAGCCGAAAGCAGCCACACAGAGGGGTAGATATATAAACACTGGAAGANAANCNGAAATCAATTCTGCACACAGCAGAAGCCAAGGCATCGTTGGCATCCATAAGCACCTGCCATTTTAATATTCAAACAATAGGATATTTACTGAAACAGCAGATCAATTCTTAAAGGAGAGCTGTTCCCANTGGGGTTTATTTGTGGTCCTCTGTCCACCGTCCATTAGACAGGCTCCCTGTCTGTAGAAGAGAGGGTTCAAATAAATGGTAAGAGAGGAGCTAGATTCTATTCTCTCTGTTTACTTTATTACTATTGATTTCTGAATTCCCTCCAATCTATTTCCTAACTGGGCAGATAATATACATTTAGTACGAAAGGTAATTATCTAAAATGAACCCAGTTTGCAGTTGGGTGATAAAAAAAAGAGGGGACACTGATAGATTAAACACTTATACATTAACAAGTATGGTGAATTGTATTAATAGAAATACAAGAGACTTAGTGTGCTCACTTTATGACTAGATATCATTTTGTAGACTAATTGTGAGTCCTTGTATACTCTTGGGCATATTTTATTTCCACTATTCTATACTTCATGGCATTATTTTATAGTGCAAATACTACAATAGTAGAAAACAAAATAATTTCAAATATGTTTTTAAAAAGAAATCTACCTCCCTCCAAAAAAAAAGATTTAGGAAAAAATTTTTAATGTTCAAATGCTTAAAACAATTTACAATGGTTTTTAAAGCATCAAAGTTAGAAAAGTGAGCACACAGCACATTGTTATACAATTATATGTGAAACAAGGACTTAAATAGTTAGCAGTAACAAGGCGGTGAATGCAGTAAACCCACATTGTGAGAGATTATGCTTCCTTTCAATGCCATGCTTCTGGAGAAGTCAGTGTGGAAGGAAAGGTGTATTAGGGTGTGTGAAATAAAGCAGGTTNTGAAACTGTATTGTAACAGACACACAGTACAGCCACAGATATAAGGAAATGTTTGCCTATATTTGTTTTACATAGCAAAATAACAACAAAGTCAAGGAGATGTTACCAGTTGTCATCGCTGGGTGATAGGTACTAGGTGATAGGTACTATGTGATTTCTTAACTTTTATCCTCTTTTGATTTTTTTCCTACTTTTTCTAAAATTAGCACACATTATTTTGTGAATGAATGATATTTTGAAACATAAATGATTGTTATTTCCTTCAACAAGTTATACCGAGATAGGTGGAT
>LZPO01009113.1:0-13247 GCA_001675575.1 Neotoma lepida
AACGAACTGAGAATAGTTCTATAAGGGGATACTCACCTCTTGGTCCAAACCAGATTACTCCTTCTTATAATTAAAACGAACTGAGAATAGTTCTATAAGGGGATACTCACCTCTTGGTCCAAACCAGATTACTCCTTCTTATAATTAAAACGAACTGAGAATAGTTCTAATGAGTCGTCAATCTTCAGTTATTTACAATCCACAGTTGCACACATTAAGAACCATGAGAACAGCACATGAAGAATGGAAGGGACATGTAAATGGGAAAAAGTTGCACATCTCAGAAATCATTTGACAAAGTATTGACTGAAAAATGCTTAAAATGCTCCTTCTCAGCATCATGGCCACATACCTCACTAACGCAGAAGTTCCATGCTGGCGATGTTCTGAACTCAAGTGTTTCTCTAAAATCCATGTGATGAGTGTTTGCCCCCAGTTAATTCTGACTGTGATGTAACTGAGAAAATAGTCATTAGGGGAGTTTTCTAAGACAACACACATTATGTCCTTATAGCAAGAAATGTTTAGCAGAGACATTTTCAGAGGGGAAGCCCCTATGATACCTGTGAGGAAAAAAAAGTCANCTATAAGCTAAAAACAGAAGAGTCACACAAAATTGATCTGCAGATTCTCAGACCTGAGCTCAGAGCACTAGCCTATAGAACTTGGAGAAATAATTTCTGTTGTTCCCATCTCCCCATTCATAGTCCTTTGCCAGTGTAGCCCTAGTAGACTAGTACCATAACAAAAAAATCAGAGCAATCACTTCCTGATTTCTTAAGAGCCAGCAGTCCAGAGGTTATTCAACTTCTTTATCTTTCCATATCTATTTTCAATAACATCATCTTCAGAATTAATAGGATTTAGAAGAAAACTAAGTTTGGTGTGAGACTTTTGGGTGAGAAATAGTTTAAGCAAGATAGCTCTGTCTTTTGTCTCCTTGAATCTTCCCAGAGAAGGTTGAATTTTGTCTGTGGCCCTTCTACAACACTTAGATTGTTAAACTATTGTTCTTTTCTAGACTGTGGACACTTTAAAAGTGAAAGGTATTTTTATTTTGTATCTCTGTAGATTCTCTCACAGTATACAGGACTAAAGGTCTCCGGAGCCTCA
The DNA here is from genome assembly GCA_001675575.1 of Neotoma lepida. NCBI lineage: Eukaryota > Metazoa > Chordata > Mammalia > Rodentia > Cricetidae > Neotoma > Neotoma lepida. Next base: position 1,114 of record LZPO01009113.1, read on the forward strand.
TGCAGCACTCAGATACACCAGACACCTAGAAAATGTGACAGGTGCCCAGAGGAACAGTTTGTGAGTCAATAATCATGACAGTTAGCTTCTCTTGATTTTTTAACTGAGGGTGAAACCAGTTTAAGTAACTTTTCTGATATTACATTAATTTGTCTTTGAAAGGATTCCCCAAAAGCCAGATCTTTCTGTGCTAAGACACAAAAGAGTCTAAAAATAGAAACTAGAACCTCATCTTTTGCATGAAGACAGTATGGAAGAGCAAGATGAGAGTGTGTGCGAACTCAAGGCTCCCCGGCACAGAATGCTAAAATTAGAGAGTTGTTCATAGCCAGTCACAGCCAGCATCCAAGTGTGTAGATGTCACAACACACATCATGGGCTATGGGTGGGAAAGGACAGGGTGGCGGCATCAAAACTCATGACTTAGGCACGGTTCTGCACATAATATGTACAGTGGCGAGCAGAGAGCTGTTTGTCTAGTGAAGTCCCCTCTGTGGGGAAGGAAACACCAAGAGCTTGGAATAAGTCTTCCCAGGCCTTTCCTTTCCAGGGTCTCTGGCTCTCAGACTCACATGTTGTCACACCTCTCTTAGCTGTTTTCTTCTTATAATGACTTAGCAAAGCCATAGATTAAAGAAAGAGTTACATAACCTGAGCCTCAGTGTAAGGTAGAATTGTGCCTCAGTGGCCGCCAGTTCTTAACAAACTGTGCTGCATCTCCCACATGAGGCTCATTATAAGAAACACCACATATGGCAAATGGGGATTTCATATAAGTACAAAACAAAAAACTGGAAGCTATGATTTGGAGAGATGGCACAGTTCTTAAGAAGACCCAGGTTTGATCCCCAGCACTTACAGGATGGCTCACAACCATCTGTGACTTCAGTTCCAAGGGAGCTCATGATGTCTTCTGGCTTCTGCAGGAGCTACACAGACATACATGCATTCAAATCACCCATGCACATAAACTAAAATTGATGTAATTTAATTTTAAAAGAAGAACTTTGAAGATTTTCTAACCTGGCTTAGATTGGAAAGATAAGGAATTTTAAAATGCGGGTGGGCTACAGATGGAACAGAAAAGGAAAACATTTTTCAGTTGGGTTTGTGCAACTGCTTACTGTTTTCAGAGACAATATACACAAAAGTTTGGTTCTTGGAGCTGTCAACTAATCCTTCCTATTAGTCTCCAATGTAACAGTAAGCAGATTTGCCTACTACTCAGGAGCACAATTGGCAGCTGGGATAGGAGAGTCCATAGTCAGTAGACTGTGGTATAAATATACAAATAACCAATGACCACCCTATGTAAGTGACCACTCTCTGTAAGTTCCTACAGATGTCAGCTCTGAAGGTCAGTATGGGGTGTGTCCAATATAAAACTGACAAGAAGCAATGCCTGGAGCAAAGAGCTCCATTGAATGTTCTAGTTTGTAGAGAAGAAGGAAGGGTAAGACACTGTGAAGCCCGCCAAGTTCCCCAAACATAGGTCTCTGATTTGTTTGGATAATGGACTGAATTCTGAGTGTTGAGGTTGAGGACTAGATCTCGGGTTGTACTGGAAGTATTTTACTTTTTCTGTCATGTTTTATTTTCAGACATTTGAAACAGGAAAGGGCTTTCAAAAAAACAGGAGCTACAGAGACATGGAATCTAACTTTGCCCACCGATTGCCTAATCCTAATGACTAGGATCTTAATTATGATTTACCAACAATGCCTATGATTGTGGATACTAAGAAGAATGTGACAAAAGTGCCCCTGTAATGAGTAGAAATAATATACTTCACATATTCACCAGCCACGTTCAGAGTCGTAAAATTAGTCATTTATATCTAATGCATATAGAGTGAGTAAATGCATAAAGGGCTTATACATAGTCGCAGAGAAACTATTTTAATACTGCTTGTTTGGGCTCTAATTAAGGTAATTGTGGATCTCTTTGTGGATACACAGTGATTTTTCTTAGGCCTTGAGTAATTAATTAGATGTTGCCAATGTCTGCCTGTGTCTGAGTACAATGGAGATAGCCAGAAATAGATTAAGATTGGGAAACCTCAGATGCTAAAAAAGACTGCACATGCTGTTAAAGATTGAGCAGTAGTAGGAGGAACCAGCATACAAATGTTTTAGCATTTGTGAGCACTTGTTTACTAGGATACTTGTAATTGAAATTTTCTTTGGGCTGCCAACCAGCTCCTAAATAAAAATATGGAGATTTATTAATTATGAGTTATGAGTGCTCGTCCTTAGCTTATGCTTGTCCCACTAGCTCTTATAACTTCATTTAATCTGTTTCTATTCATCTACACTTTGCCTCAAAGCTTTTTAACTTTCCTTCATTCTGCATGTCCTGCTTTCCTGCTTCATACATGGCGGCCCCTGGCATCTCCCTGTTGTTTCCTTTTCTTTCTTCTCCTAGCCTAAATTCCTCCTTCTACTTACTCTCCCTGCTTCCTTCACTATTGGTCATTCAGCTTTTTATTAGACCAATCAGGTACCTTATGTAGTCAAGATAAAACAGCAACACATCTTTACACAATGAAACAAATGTAACACATCTTTACATAGTTAAACATATATTCTACCACATAAACAAATAAAACACATCCTTGCGTAGTTAAACAAATATTCTGTGACAGATATTATTACTGTACTTGAAAAGATGGAAAAGAATATACAAGTCAGATGAGGTGAGAAATGCTTTCCTGAAAAGTGAAAAACTTTTGTTCTTTTTTCTTCCCCTCTCCTTCTCTCTTTCTTCCTTCTCCTCCTCCCTCTTTTTCTCCTCTTTTCTCCTTCTAGCCTGGAATATGCTCAATGAGGTGTCCTTTCTTTGGGTATCCTTAAATTTAGCCTTTCTTACATAGTCTTATGCCGTAAGATTTATGGGATCATTCTATTCATGGGAGTGTCTGCCTAACATCACTTTATTGCATATATCCTTTACAGTATGAACTCATCAGAGATCTTCTGTATCATCAGGAGGATTTCTTTAGGAATCTGTGTCAGAACATTTTAAAAGTGTTTGCAGGTTCTTTGACCACATACTCATAAAGACATGGCTCTGTCATAGCTTGCAATAGCTGTAGCAAGTAATTCATTCTGACTCTTGTTACTACTTTGCAATTTGATTGTAATAATTATGTTTTGATGTGATAATTGTGATTTTTTTAAAAATATATATATAAAAATTTTGGTGTCACCATGTAAATGTGCCAGGACCATAGCAATAGCTCAACAGTTACAAATGCTCACCCTGCTAAATATGTTAAGATCTGTATTTCTAATGCCTAGTACAGTTAGCTTATAACTAGGCTAAATATATGATGTGATAATCCTCTAGTAGTCTATTTGAAAAACTCCAACAACCTGCTATAGCATGTTTGTTTCGCCACCATATGGTGGCAAAAGAGAAAAAGGTTTGAGTGTCCTAGAAAGGTTCCACTTCTTTTGGGGTGAGATTTGCTGGGGTGATTGAACTCAAGCACTGTGAGTCATGGCTCCTACTCTATCACTGAACTATATCCTCAGCTCACTCTGGGAGATTTTGAAGAAACAAATCCTGCCTACCTATTATCACTCCAGGGGGGCAGCATACCCAGAATTTCAAGGCTGCTGGTTGTTTTCTCAGTCCTCTCAAGAAAGAACAAATTACCCTCAAAATAAAGCAAAATTTTATCTAGTGTTTTGTTTGTAATAGAATGGAGCTTCTGTTAAAGCCTCAGTATTGAATTCTTTCCACAATTGCTAATATTCTAATATTTTGCATTATAACAGAATAGTGTAACTGATTCAAATATTTTTTCCACATTTTTATTAGTTATTTGAGAATTTTGTACAATGCATTTTGATCAGATTCACCTTCTAGCTCTATGCCTCCAAGATCTATTTGCCCTCCACAAGCACTCAACTTAGTGTCCTTTGTGTGTGTGTGTGTGTGTGTGTGTGTGTGTAATACAGATGTTCCATTTATGGCTGAGTATTCTACAGTCTCTTGTTCTCTGTACCTTGATCAGTTGTGGGTATCTGTATTAATATGCATCTACTGTAAAAAGGAGTTTCTCTGTTGAGGACTGACTTGTGTAGTAATCTATGAGTATAAAGATAAGTCATTAGGAGCTGGTTTAATTTGTTTATTTAACAGAGTGATAGTAGTACGTTCTTCCCTAGGGCCTATGACCTGTATAGCAACATGTTCTTGGCCAGGTATGAGTTTCAACTTGTGGAATGGGCCTTAAATCTAATCATAAAGTGGTTGGTTGCTCCCAAGACATTCATGCCACTATTGCACTAATGGGAATGTCTTGCCAGGCTAGCCAATGGAATTATTCCCTAATGAAACAGCAATCCACCTTCTAGACACCAATGGATAACAATAAAAAACTCAGTGCCAGGAATGGGTTACTTCTCTTGGAGTTGTTAGCAAATGAGGTCCCACAGACCCCAAGACTGAAGGCTATTGCTATTTCTCTTTATTACCTTCCAGAACTGCATATTGAGACCCTATTGCTGTAAGACACCATATACTTGAGTCATATAGAACATGGAAAAATCAAGCTGATACTCACCTAGAAGTTTCATCCTTGCTGGCTAGCTTTCATAGTCCTGGGAGGTGTTCTGCATACTACTATTGAAGAAAAGAAATCACAAATCTCACCCAGCTATGAACCCTGGGAATAATGGATCACAATTTTTTTTAAGTCTCATTGTTTTTCACTACTTTTACTTTTACACAAATACCTGTATTGGTTTTCTACCTTCAGATAATTTCTGGAAATTGTGTGTGTATATGTGTGTGTGTGTGTGTGTGTGTGTGTGTGTGTGTGTTTGATATGTCCACTTTTCTGATATTTTACCTTCTTTTTAGGTAAACTGTTTATTCTTCTATACTATGGTCATCTGTGCCAACATGAAGATTGATAGCTCCTCTTGAGAATACTTAGCTTGTTAAACTCAAGGCCCATTTTATAACCTACACACTGTAGATCGGCATCTCTGCTGTGAGGAGCTAATGTGCTCCTTGGTTTTCTTTTGTTCTGAGAAGTTCTGCTCTATTATTAAATTTTCTGATATAGCCATTTCCCTCCACATGGTAGATTTTATAGCTTTGCCTAGGTATTTTTCTTCATTAATGCTTTCCCTTCCATTTCTGGTTTCAGGTATTTAAATCATAAAAGTATTCTCCTGCCAAACACAATCTTTTTCTAATTCCATTGTTTAAGAACTCTAAAGGATCATTCCAAGTATAAAATTCTAGTGTTTTCTGCTATTCTCAATATTATTGTTTATTTACCAAAGTTGCAACCTAAAAATGAAAATGGAGAGAAATTAAAGTTACAGCATGACTCTGTCTAGCCCTTACCTTTCTAATAGGACTTCAGATTTGCCAGTAGGATAAATGAGAAAAGTCTTGATGTCTTGATGGAATCATATGAATTGTTCCACCTAGCTACTTTACTAAGAGTTCTGTAAATTTTGTTGGACTCCAATGAACTTCAAGAACTACCATGCTTTCATTTTAATAAGCCATTCAGTGTCTTACTGAAGCAACTCATGTCTGTTTCTGCAGAGAAGACATCTTCTGTCTGTCATTCATCCTGACATGCTTGCATCCCAAGTGAGCCACATTCACTGAGCTCTGTTTCCAATGGCCTTGAGCCATTTTCCTTTTCTTTAGCCATATTCTTCTACCCAGAAGCTGCTTACTTTGGCCTTCAGTGTTTTTCTTCTTTCCTGAGAATGTTGCTTAGAAGTTCTGCTACTTGCACTGGTACCTACTTACCTAGCTGCCAGATATGCTNATATTAACCATGGAGTAATTGTTGATCATCTCAGGCAGAAATCCCAGAGCCTCTAAACCACTGGACACTATACCTGAGCAGTGCATACTGCTTAAAGGTCCCTTCCCACTCTTCCCCACACCCACATAGTTATATAATGCAAACAGTATGAAGTATTTGATGTTCACCAAATATTGGACCAGTTCAGTAAGGGAAACAGGGAATTTATACCCCCAAAGACTGGTCACTTAAAAATAGATAAGATGTTAGGCTGTGTAGTTTATCACTGGCACACAGCCTGGAACCTAGAAGAGATAATGTGTGGACAAGTAACACTTCATTAAAAATTGAAAACGCATTCTGTGCTTCAGCAGCGTGTTCCTTTCAGTTGCTAGCACTCGGTGTGTAATCTGTGTGACAGTGATCCCAAGGAGGAAGATTGGGCTGCACTTTTCAGAGCAAGGGAATTACATAAGCTTTTGCTGGTATTTTCCCCCAAATTATTTATAAGGTAATGATAGCTAGGAATTCGAAGCAATGTTTGCAAAGCATACTTAAGGTTCGCATAAGAGCCAGACTAGCTATTTTGCCAGTATTTCATTTGCAGATGCTGGTTGTCTGTACTGGATTTCAAGGGAGGCTTTCTGTTCAGGGACATCCTTTTCCAGAGATGCGATTTTTCTCTGGACTTTTCTAGGCTAGTGGTTTGGAGTTTCTATTTGGCATGATCTAATCTGAAATTAGTCAGAAAGACTACTGCAGAGAAAGATTTCATACTATGAGCCCCACTCCAAACATAAAAACCATAGCAAAGGCTCAGGGCTGTTTTCTCTGAGATCTATTGGGCCTTAAACTGCAGCCAGTCAAAAAGAGCACAGCAAACTGTTTTGAATTGCGAACAAAAGCAAAGCAGCCTCCCCTTTGTTTTTCTCCTTTGTAGTCCATGGTGAGCTGGTAAACTGGGCAGGATCTACCTTACTTATGGTTACCCACCAGAAAGCAGTGCTGTCATGCACAGTGTGATGCCAGTGTAGGGAACAGGATACTCACTTTGATTTAGTTCTCGTTTCAGAGTGTTAATGAATAGCCTACAAAAGAAGATGAAAAAGAAAGGAAAAATTCCAGACTATAAAGCTTTCAAAAAATGATTTTCGCAAAACCTAAAACCATACTTTGGAGTTGATTTCTGTGGTATTTCTAAAATTATCCACACACCTGAGGAATTTTAGAAAGAGATTACAAAATGTTATAGTAATATATGTGGTGAGATACCAGTATTGAATTTGAAGTAATGATTCCAGAAAAATTGAAATACTAAAAAAAATGCTTGTGGTTATCTTTGCTAAAGCAAGTTTCAAAGTACAGTATGACTTTGAAAAAGCAAAACAGTAAGCAAACAAGCAAATTTGTTTGGACATTGTGTCTTAAGGTCAAAGAGAGCGCACCTAAAATTTTAGAGAAAACACTGTCTTCATTCTATTAGCTGGTTAGCTAATAAACAGTAGCATGTCCTCAATGATTAACTTGAGCTCTACTTCAAATACGAGAAAATATATTTAACTGTGACACCACACAATTATAATTTATAAAAAAGTACAAGAGGACATGATAGATGAAGTTTACAAGAAAAAATTTATGACAGAAATTAGTGCTCTGCACCTACACATCAACTCAGTGCTTGTTGCCATGGCAAAAGTCATCAAGGTACCACATTCTGTTTGAATCTTTGCTTCATTAGGCATGTAGAAAAGCTGGATTCACATCTTATGCTTTGGCATATTTTAGTCCAATTCTATGGTTCTGCCATGATATCCACCAAGAAGACCCAGTCAGATGAGATAATTGACACCTGTTGTTTTAGCTGGAAAATGGAGTATAAACAAATTTCCCCCACCTGCTAGAAACCTGTTAAGTCAAGAAGGAAACATTAAGGCTTTAAGCAGCTTGCAACTACAGAAAGCAAGTCCTGCCAAAAGGGTGCTTAAATGATGACATTAGAAGCTGAGAAGACCAAGGTGGGGAATATGATTTTAGGGACAACTCTGGACAACTGGTGCTGATATTGCCAATGATCAGAAGAGAGATTTATATACCTGAACCTCAGACTGTGAGAGGAGTCTTCCACATGCTGTAATGATATCCTGGGGGGGGATGTCGAGGAGGTGGGGGCTGCAATGCTTTGGGGGAAAGTATTTGAAAACCAGAAAGATGAAATCCTATGTAAGTAGAAAAAGGGTTTGCTGTCGGGGTGGAAATATTGCTAAGGTAACAATGAGAGAAAGAAAATGAAAACCATAAAAAGAGAACAAGAAAAGGGAATCCATTCTTTCTTTCTATTCTTGTCTTCTGAACTCTTGCTAGTGCCTCCTTTAGGCCAAGACCAACATGATGTCAACTAGCAAAACAAAACTTCAGTTCACAGCCTCCAAGCCCCAGCATCACCAAGCTGAATTTCACTGCATGGATATGATTCTGAGAGCAATAGCTTAATAACTGACACTGTCACTGAAACTCAGTGAAATGCTCACTAAACTATTTCCCTATGTCACACACTTCAGAAAATTTTTAGACACAGTTATCTCTGGCATCTCTAACAGGTTGATTCAACCAGTGCTCCACTTGATTGTATTTTTTTCTGATATGATGGAATAATTCAACATAATGAATTTGGAACTATGGGATGAAATATAAAAAATCACTGACTTTTTCCAGGAAGAATTCTTTTCTACCCAAATTGTTCTTGAACATTGACTCCATTGGACACTCCATTGTTTTCCATTGCTAAACATATCAACAGTCGATAGAACCAGTCACTAAAGATTTACAGAATTATTTACTGTAACTATAGTCTCAAATTCTGGAGAGATCCACAATTGTTGAGCATGAATCATATTTTAACTTCCCAATGACTGCCCTGAGGATGTAAACCTCTGTACATGACTGTATTGCCAAGCATCTGCCTTATCCTTTCAGGACAGTTTTAATCTGCAGTGAGTATACATATCAAACAGACAGACTATCTTACAACTTTAGATAAAGGAATATTAAGCACAGAAAATTCTAAAGTAATTCTGTAATTTCTGCCTATATTTCCACCTTAGGCTCTGTAAAACTTTGTTCTCTTTCTTAAACATAATAAAACAAAATTTCAGTCATCTGGTGACCATTTTAATTAAAAAGTAAGATTCTTTCTGATTTTCATAACCATATACCACAACAAGAATTGCTGTTTCACAGTTTTGGAGGGACCAAAAGTCTGGAATTCAGCTCAAGCTTTCCTCTGGATTGCAGACAATTGTCTTCTTGGTGTCCACACATGATGGAGAATGACCTTTCTCTCTGAAGGAATGAATCTTACTCACGAGGGGTTTACTCTCATGTCTTAATTATATACCAAATCCTCACTTTTAAAATCATCATGGGAGGAACTACATTTTTACATAAATTTTAGGAAAACAGGAATATCAAGTGGTAATAGAACCAAATAGAATTCTTGTTGATGTTTCAAAAGTTCAATAATTAGACATACCATTTCTGAGTAAACCAATGAAAGGTTCCTTGAGAAATTGTCTATATATACTGCTAAAAATCTACAGACCATATATCTGTTATATACATCACCACAGTGTCATATAAATCCAAAGAACATCCCAAATATTTGAAGATGATGTATTTCAGGATTCAGAAGCTTGCTGGCTTCAGAAAGGCAATGTAGATGTAATGTTGAGATAAATAAGATTGATGGAGCATAGTCTTATAGCCACACAAACTAAGTCAGAATTCAGTAACACATGTTGTCAGATGAACTACAAGGACATTTTTTAATATTTAGAGCATGTAAATTTGTAGAACTAGGAACAAAGAATTATAGACTTCTATACTATTGACATTGTCATAAAAAATTGCATGTCTAAAATAAATCAGTATTTCCAATTATCTAACCTCTAATTATGACATCAAAGAAAGCCTTATAAATGTGATGTTTAAGTAGAAAATACTTAAATATGTTTGTATATGAAACAAGAGAAATTAGTTAAGTTAAAGGCACAAAAATTAACAGATGCTCTAAGAGCTGGGAAATCCGAAGAGAAGGAAGACTTATTCACTGCTTCTTCCTTTATCCAGTATTTGCTAAGAACATTATTGATAGCTTTGTCAGGGTTGAAAAATGCAAATATGGACACGTAAGACCCAATCTCTGCCATCTTGGGGCCTTTAATATAGCCAATGGAATGCAGTAAGCTTAAAAAAAAAAGTTGTAGAGTAGAAATCCACGGAAGTACACTGGAAGAGAAAGGGGGATATAATTGCTTCTTTTGAGAGGGGAGAATCCAAATAACTCTTTAAGATTATGTATGGAAACTATTTTTTAGTCTATAGTTTGAGGGAAGGAAGAGAGAGAAGAGAATTTCACAGAGGAATGGTGATATCAGAAATGATATCAATGACATAGAAAGGATTATTTTATTTAATAAAATATTAATATTATTTAATAAAATAAAAAATTATTTTATTTAATAATTTAAATAATTATGCAAACATAAACTACTAGGTGCTTCTTCTGTGCCATACCATATTATAATAACCACTGGGTGGCTATCATTTTATTTAAATAAAATGTTTAATTAATTTAAAATTATTTTTCGCTCAAAATTACTATAACAAACATCGCATGCTATCAGATTAATACTTTTTATTAAAATCATATTTTTAAACCATCTAAAGAGTTCTACCCTAGGATCACTTTTATCATTCTGTGTCACTCAGGGAATTCCTACTAACTCAAACTTCTCTAAAGAACATCCTTTAGATCCTTGGCATGGTCACTTCCAAAGGCAATTGGCTGTTTTCTTGTCTTTCCTGAGACAACAACTGATATAGTGGGATATATCAAGCATAAGAACTAGGCAAGACTTAAGTATTTATGTTAAGTTTTAATGCTTTGGGGAATCAGGATCAAGATATCCTTGGTTTGAAAAACAAAACAACAACAACAACAAAACCTTGTTTGGTTTATTTACCCAGGAATCTCTTGAAGACAGTACTTTATTTAGCAAGTGTCTTGCTCAAAATTCCCATCTCAAAGCTTTCTTCTGTGGAATTCAATCCAAGAACACAGGTTAAATGTGATATGTTTAAGAAATATTCAAGGGTGATACCTCCATCAGTATTTTTATTTTTCAGGATTATTTGTTATCTTGGATTTTTTTTTTTTGGTTTTTCCATATGAAGTTGAGAATTGTCCTTTCAAGGTCTATAAAGAATTGTGTTGGAATTTTGATAGGGATTGTGTTGAATCTGTAGATTGCTTTGGTAGGATAGTCATTTTTACTATGTTAATACTACCAATCCATGAACATAGGAGATCTATCTTCTAATATCTTCTCCAATTTCTTTCTTCAAAGACTTGAAGATTTTTAATCATACAAGTATTTCACTTGCTTGGTTAGATAGCCCAAGATACTTTATATCATTTTAGGTTATTAGGAAGGGTATTGTTTTCCTGATTTCTTACTCAGTTTGTCATTTATATAGAAAAGGGCTACTGATTATTTTTTAGTTAATATTGAAGCCCATCACTTTGCTGAAGGTGTTTATCAGCTGTAGGAGTTCCTTAGTAGAATTTATAGGGCAGTTATGTATATGAACATATCATCTGCAAATAACAATACTTTGACTTTTTTCTTTCCAATTTGTATCCCCTTGATTTCCTTCAGTTGTCTGATTGCTCTACCTAAAAGTTCAAATACTAAGTTGAGTAGAAATGGAGAGCGTAGACAGCCTTGCCTTGTTTCTAATTTTATTGGAATTACTTTGAGTTTTTCTCCATTTAATTTGATGTTGACTGTAGGTTTTCTATAAATAGCCTTTATTATGTTTAGGTATGTCCCCTGTATCCTTAATCTCTTCAAGACCTTTATCATGAAGGGGTATTGGATTTTGTCAAAGGCTTTTTCAGCATCTAATGAGATGATCATGTAGTGTTTTTCTTTAGTTTGTTTACATGGTGGATTATATTTTTCAATTTAAGTATATTGAACCATTCCTGCATTTCTGGGATGAAGCCCACTTCATCATGGTGGATGATATTTTTGGTGTATTCTTAGATTCTGTTTGCAAGTATTTTGTTGAGAATTTTTGCATCTATGCCCATAAGGGAAATTGGTATGTAATTTCCTTTCTTTGTTGGGTCTTTATGTGGTTTGGGGATATGCTTAACTGTGCCCTCATGAAATGAGTTTGGCAGTGTTCCTTCTCTTTCTGTATTTTGGAACCATTTGAGGAGTACTGGCATTAACACTGTTTTGAAAGTCTGGTAAAATTAGGCATTAAACCATCTGGCCCTGGG
>LZPO01009113.1:13319-29142 GCA_001675575.1 Neotoma lepida
TAGGGGTTATAGGTCTGTTTAAATTGTTCGTCTGATCTGATTTATCTTTAGTAAGTGGCATCTATCCAGAAAAGTATTCATTTCTTTTCGATTTTCCAATTGAGTAGAGTACAAAGTATACTCTAGATTTCCTCTGTGTGTATTATGTCCCCTCTTTTGTTTCTAATTTTATTAATTTGGATATTCTCTCTCTTTTAGTTAGTTTAGATAAAGATTTGTCTAGCTTGTTGATTTTCTCAAAGAACTAACTCTTTGATTCACTGATTCTTTGTATTGTTCTCCTTGTCTTTATTTTATTGGTTTCAGTCTTCAATTTGATTATTTCCTGCCATCTGTTTCTCTTGGGTGTGCTTGCTTCCTTTTGCTCTAGAACTTTCAGGTGTGTGTTAGCTGCTAGTATGAGATCTCTCCAGTTTTCTTATGTGGGCATTTAGTGCTATGGACTTTCCTCTTAGCACTGCTTTCACTGTCTCTCAAAAGTTTAGGTATGTTGTGTATCCATTAATATTCAGTATAGAGTTATTTAGCTTCTCTGAGTTTGTAAGCTTTCTGTTGCTTTTGCTGTTGTTGATACCCAGCTTTAATCAGTTAGCTCTGGCATTTCTCTGTTTAGTTTTTGCCTGAATTGGTGAGAGTAAAGTATTGAAGTCTCCATCAGTGTGTGAAGGTCAACGTAAGAGGTAATCTGTAGAAGTGTTTCTTTTACAAATATGGTGTCCTTGTATTTGGAGCACAGATGTTAGGAATTGAAATATCATCTTGGTGGAGGTTTCCTTTGATGGATATGTAGTGTCCTTCTCCATCTCTTTTGATTAATTTTGGTTTGAAATCTATTTTGTTAAATATTAAAATAACTACACCAGCTTGCTTCTTAGGTCCATTTGCTTGGAATATCTTTTTACACTTTACCGTGAGGAAATGTCTAGCCTTTGTGTTGATGTGTGTTTCCTGGATGCAGCAGAAGGATGGGTCCTGTTTTTGTGTCCATTTTGTAAAAATCTGTGTCTTTTTATCAAGGAATTGAGGCCATTGATATTGAGAGATAGCAATGAACAATTATTGTTAATCCCTGTTATTTTGCTGATTTTGTTGTTATTGTTGTTGTTGTTGNTGGTGGTGGTGGTGGTGGTGGTGTGTGTGTGTATTTTACTTCCTTTCTTTTGGTTTTGCTGCTATGACATTATTTATTTACTTTGCTTTTATGTGTGTAATTAACTTCCTTGGTTTGGATTTTTTCCTCTAGCACCTTCTATAGGGCTGGATTTGTAGATAGGTATTGTTTAAATATGACTTTGTTGGAATTTTTTTTTTTGCTGGGTATAGTAGTCTAGGCTCACATCTATGGGCTCTTGGAGTCTGCAGCAGATCTGTCCAGGCCTTTCTGGATTTTAGAGTCTCATTGAAAAGTCACATGTGATTCTAATAGGTCTGCCTTTATATGTTTCTTGGTCTTTTTCCTTTCCAGCTTTTAATATTCTTTCTTTGTTATGTATGTTTAGTGTTTTGATTATTATATGGCAAGGGGACTTTATTTTCTGGTCCAAGCTAGTTGATGTTCTGTATGCTTCTTGTACCTTTATAGGAATGTCCTTCTTTAGGCTATGAAAATTTTTTCTATGATTTTTTCTAAATATTTTCTGGGCCTTTGAGCTGGTATTCTTCTCCTTCCTCTATTCCTATTATTCATAGATTTGGTCTTTTTATAGTATCCCAGATTTCTTGGATGTTTTGTGTCAGGAATTTTTTTTTCAGACTTAACATTCCCTTTGACTGATATATCCATTTCTTCCAGAGTATCTTCAACACCTGAGATTCTTTCTTCTGTCCCTTGTGTTTTGTTTGTGAATTTTCCTCTGTAGTACCTGTTTGAATTACTCAATTTTCATTTCCAGAATTCCCTCAGCTTGTGTTTTCTTTATTACTTCTATTTCCATTTTCAGGTCTTGAAAAGTTTTATTTGTTTTCAACTGTTGTTTGTTTGTTTGTTGGCTTTCTTTAAGGGATTTATTATTAATTTCCTCCAATTGTTTGTTTGTGTTTTCCTGAATTTGTTTGAGGGGTTTGTTCGTTTCCTCTTTAAGGATCTTTATCATCTTCCTATAATTGGTTTTAAGGGCTTTTTCATATGCTTTAGCTATGTTGTAATATTCAGGACCTGCTGTGGTAGGATAGCTGGGTTCTAGTGGAGACATATTGCCCTGGCTATTATTGATTGTATTCTTACACTGTGTCTAGGCAAATGGGCTTAGAGTGATTATTTGTCTTCATTGGTTTGCAGTTTTGTTCCTTGGTTTCTGTTTCCTCTCTGGATTTTAATAGTGTGTGTTGGCTGAAGATTCCCTGTTTTACTGTTCTGCTCAGCTGGTGTATTCAAGGGGGAATGCTTGCTGATGTTCAAGGAGGGTCTTCTGGCAGGTGTGACCTGTGGTTGAGCAGGGGTTATCCACTGAAGTTGGAGGCTGGGTCACAGTGATAAGGCTGGAAGGAAATGGCAGAGAGCAATGGTCTGTAGGATCTACAGGAGGCACGGAGAGAGGGGAGGAGACACTGCATCTGGTGTTCTGTTGCTGTACTCAGAGCCACCCTGAGAATTGGATCTGCTGTAACAGAGAAAGGATAAGGTCTGCAGGCAGCCTACCTGGTCTTCGGGCAGGTGTGGCATGTGGTTGAACAAGGACTGTCTGCCTGAGTTGGTAGCTGAAACACAGCAATGAGGCAGGAAGGACAGGGCGGGGGAAATATGATCTCTGGGATCCATAGAAGGCATGAGCAGGGGGAAGGTAATTTTGTGAGACCCCTAAAGGTGGGAGTGTGTGTGTCTCTAACTCCTTTGCCTGCTCTTGAGACTCCTTTCTTTCTTTTAGGTTGCATTGTCCAGCTTAGATGAGAAGGCTTTTTCTTTGTCTTATTGTATCTTGCTTTGTCCTATTTGGCTATCATATCTTGGAGGCCTGCTTTTTTTCTGAAAAGGAAATGGAAGGAGAATTAATCTGGAGGAGAGAGGAGTTGGGGAGAAACCAGGAGGAGGGAAGGGAAGGGAAACTGGTTGGGATGTATTATATGAGATAAGAATCTATTTTCCAATAAAAGAAATATTCAAGGGAAGATCTTAAAGAGCTGGATCTTAAAACTTCCCAGAGAAGAGGCCCTATGAGACAGATATGAGAGAGAGGGTCAAGATCTTAAAGGACAGCATTTAGGATATTATGGAGAGACAGATTATCAAAAGAGAAGAGTGAACTCCAGTGAGAAGATACTAGGTTAGGAAGAAGGGCTAACAAAGTAGAGTGAGAATTGGCCAAGGAAATGAATACAGGACCAAAAAGCAGTAGAATAAGGAAATGAAAGGGAAAATTTCCAAAAATAAGATGTGGTAAATATTACAAATGCAGATGGGTGATCAGACAACTCAATAGGAGATAACATAGGCAACAGAGACCAAGAAAGTCACCATGCACTAGAAAACATGCAGGTATTTTCATAGAAAGCTTGATTGAACTGATAAAGCCTGTATGAATGGAAGCCATTTGGGGAAGATGAATGATAATATATTTAAAGAAAATATATTTAAAGAAATAGTTTGAAATAAAAGCTCTGGAAGGAGTCTGAGCAAAATGAGAAATGGAGATGTGAGATGGCCTTAAGAGAAAAGTAAGTCCAAGGTGAAAAGAATAGGATATAAACAGTCAAACTTAGGGGGCTGGTAAAGATCAGATTAAGTAGCCAAAGCTCAACCATGTACTGAAACAGAGCCAGAGGGGAAAAAAGTAGACAAAACTAAGGGAGAGCTGGTTGCTTGTATAGAGGTATGGAATTAACAGCTGGGAGAAGGGTACAGACGTGGAAGAAGAGACATCATTCAAAGAATAAGGTGATTGTATTATCAAAACTCAGTAGGATAATCACTTGGAACTGAGACTTCTTGCAGGGATTCAATCACAGAAAATGTATTAGTTGTTGCTTTCAGAGCAAGAGTGTTCAGGGAGGAGATGATTGGATGCTCACAGCAAAGTGCCAAACCAGAGACCTAGAAACTCAGAGGAAAAAAATTAAGGAAAATTGCTGCTTTGCTTTTTCTGGTGGGTGGGAAGTCACTGAAGTCAAAATGGGAAAGCAGTCCAAAAAATGTGACTGAGCATGTGGTCAATTTTAGAGAAAGTTCCATGGGGTGCTGAGAAGAAGGTATATTCTTTTTTGTTAGGGTGGAATGTTCTCTAGATATCTATTAAGTCTATTTGAGTCATGACTTCTGTTAAGTCCTCTATTTCTCTGTTAAGATTCAATCAGACAGATCTATCCAGTGGTGAGAGTGGGGTGTTGAAATCTCCCACTACTAGTGTGTGGGGTTTGATGTGAGATTTAAGCTTTAGTAATGTTTCTTTTACAAATGTGGGTGCCCTTGTATTTGGGGCATAAATATTCAGAATTGAGACTTCATCTTGGTGGATTTTCCCTGTGATAGATATGTAATGTCCTTCAGCAAAGGATAAGCAGACTGCAACCACAGCTCCAGGGAGGAATCTAGGAGGGATGCATGGATCACCCAGCAAGGGAGAAATGGGTGAGATCTATATGGGCTGACTAGGAGTGAGGGGGTGGAAATGGGGGGCGGAGAGCGAGGGATGGAGGATGAGAGTGTAAGGGAGCAGGAGGTTCGAGCTGTAACAGGGACAGAGTGGGAGAGCAAGGAAGGAGATAACGTGATAAATGGGGAAATCACGGGAATAGGGAGAGATAGAGTGCTGGGGAAGTTCCTGGGAGTCCACAGGGATGACCCCATCTTAGACCACTGGAAATAATTGAGAGGGTGCCTGAACTGGCCTACTTCGGTGAGCACATGGATGAATACCCTAACTGCCATCATGGAGCCCTCATCCAGTGACTGATGAGGCAGATGCCGAGATCCACAGCCGGACACCAGATCGAGCTTCAGGAGTCCAACCGATGGGAGAGAGGGGGCCTTCTATGAGCAAGGGACAACAAGATCATGATGGGAGGGTGTACAGAGATGGCCAGCTAAACTAGTGGAGACACATGAACTATGGACCCATAGCTGAGGAGCCCCCATGAGCCCTCATCCAGAGACGATGGAAGTAGATGCAGAGATCCACAGCTGGGGGCCAGGCAGAGCTCCAGGAGTCCAACTGATGAGAGAGAGGAGAGATTCTATGAACAAGGGACATCGAGATCATGAGGGGAAAATGTACAGAGATGGCCAGTCAGGCTGGTGGAAATGCATGAACTGTGGACCAATAACCGTGGAGCCCCCATGGTGCTGGCCTGGGCCCTCTGGAAGCTTGAGACAGTTGTTTGGCTTGAACTGTTTGGGGGCCCCAGGCAGTAGGATTGGGATCCACCCCTGGTGCAGGGCCTGGCTTTTTGGAGCCCAGTGCCTGTGGTGGGACACTTGGCACAGTCTTGGCGCTGTCTCTTATACACATCTAGATGTGTATAAGAGACAGCATGAACTATGGACCCATAGCTGAGGAGCCCCCATGAGCCCTCATCCAGAGACGATGGAAGTAGATGCAGAGATCCACAGCTGGGGGCCAGGCAGAGCTCCAGGAGTCCAACTGATGAGAGAGAGGAGAGATTCTATGAACAAGGGACATCGAGATCATGAGGGGAAAATGTACAGAGATGGCCAGTCAGGCTGGTGGAAATGCATGAACTGTGGACCAATAACCGTGGAGCCCCCATGGTGCCTGTCTCTTATACACATCTAGATGTGTATAAGAGACAGGACTAGGGAAGTTCAGAGGACAAACTAGGACATATATAAACAAATTGGAGCTCACAAGACAAAACGTAAACTCTATCTCTCACTACTTCTAACCTCAGAATACAGATGGCTTGCAGATAAAGCTGGTGCAGACTGCTGTAAAATCTTACACATATCTGGCTTGGGACTCGCAGAAGCTGGAGTTAATCCAGCTACTTCACAACAATATCAACCAGCTGCAGCAACTATAACCCCTCAACAATCTGGAATACAGAGGCCAGCAACCTTATTTTAAAAATAAAATGCAATATAGTAAAACACTGTAGACATCGCAGGACATAAGATTTCTTATAACATCACTCAAATCTTGCAATGTACGAAAAACATGGATAAACAAATGTGGTTGTTTTCCAGTGCAGCTATTTACAAGAGCAGGCAGTGAGCTGGATCGCAGCTTGGCAATTATACTTTCAAATATAATGACTACTATTTCACATTCATAGACCAAATCCTGCATAAAATTTTCCTGTGGCTCGCTGTAAACTTGAATTATACAAACAAGAGAATCCTAGAAAATACAGCTTCACATTAGCTATATGTTGATGCAGTAAAACAATGGCTCATGTGTACACATTGTCTGTAATCATCATGTCTCACTCTTACATGCAGCAACAACATCAACAACTCACAAAACACCATAAGAACACTCCAGTAGTATGTCTGTAGTATCTATTCAGGCCTTTGGCTGAGAGAGTATGCATAAACCATTATGTGAGGATTCAAATTCAGGCAGATCTGAGGAAGTGTCACAAGGATTATGATGAGGGGTACACTCATGGTTACCCTTGAAATAATAATTCAAGCAGTAAGTTTGAACTGACTTTCTAAAGTCAAAGGCGTTTTGTGAGGATGCCTTACCACAGTCTGTCCAATACAATATGTACATGTTAGTGCTTTGAAAAATAACTTTTAGTGGTAAAATCCTTTCTTTAGATGAAATTTTAATCAGAGGTGATAATGAGTAAAGCTTAAAAACTTACTTGGAAATTGAAAGAAAGAAAAGAGATAAAACTTAAATAGCTTCATTTGATATAGCTATTGACCATATGACAAACATGGCTGGCTACCAAAGATCACATCATTTGCCTTTCTTTTTCTTAATATAACTTAAACATTAGTTATATGTTAAAGCTTAGTATACTAAGCTGCTTCTACAGATTTCATAAACATTCCTCCAGTCTATTTTGTACACTGATTTCTACCCTCCCCGATGAAACAGGAAAGTGAAACAGGCAAAAAAAATCAAAAAACAAAAAAAACACAAAACACCCTTGAAATAGAGATTCAAGGGCAAAGGTAACACAAAGACTAAGTAAGAAAGTTATCTGGGTTTTTCCTACTGCTGCCATTATCTGTCGTGAAATCTCAGGCCACCTTGATATTCTGAAAACAAAGAAAAGATCATTCCTATACCCATATTTCCATTAAAAATCTTGTAAAAGCATATTATTCTAATGAACCTTTACAAGTCATTATCCTCTGCCATCCCTGGGTGCAGGGAGTACATTAACACTATTGTGGAAGAAAACCTATCCTTTTCCTTTTTTTTTTTCTTTTTTCAGATATAGTTACAGAATACATGTAAATCTTCTCCTGAAACAGCACCAAAGACCTGAAAATCCTATCCTCACATCCTTTAAACACCTAGCAGATGTGCAAAACAATTTCTTTAATTAACAGGACATAGCTATTTCAAATGTCAGTGGGTGGCATTCCAGTGATCAAGGCTAAAACAAGGAATTGTTTTCTTCCTACTGCTAATGGCCAAACCTGGCACTGAGCCATTGGCTCTTGCTCCCCAACATGCACATCCTTTTAGAAACTGTGCCTGTCACAGCTTGCCTCAAACTGATATAGTGTCAAGATGCAGAGAAAAGAAATGAGTTTAGGAAAACACAACTGGACTCTATTAGTATTTGATCCATTAAAGTACAGGGAGGAGTCAGCTAGAAAGGCAAGCAGGCCCTGCCCGGACAAATAGCCCATTTGTTCACTATGGCAACATACTAGCTTCCGAAATTTGAAAATGAAAGACCCTACCACTCAATATTTAAGTATAAAACATACTTCTCTTATCTTGGTAGTTTTTTTTTTTTTTCTTTTAGGCCTTTGTTTTAAAGAACGGTAATCTATAGAAGTCAAAGACAAAGTAACAACCATAAGGGAACTATATTGTAAGCAAACATAGTCTATCACCTGAGAGGACACTACAGGTGACCATTGAGATCCACATACACACATAGCTTTATGAGGGGACCCTCTGTGCCAGAGAACTCCTCAGCAAATAGACAAAGACTACCCTTTGTCTTACAATCACTGTTCCTGTTCCAACACCAGCACAAACTTTAATTACTAGTCCTGACAAGCTTAGAGTCAGCTCAAAGTTTATGAAAAAATTAGAAATAACTGACAGCTTGAATAGCATTGTTACCAAACCAAGAGTTACAGTAAAACAGAGACTATGAAAGTTCTTCTTCAAGAGAAGTCAATTTTCTCAAGGAAGCTATGCAATATTTCCTAAATAAATTATTGATATGATGAATGTGAAATTAAAATTGAATTCAATCTAACAGTTACTAATCAGGTAAAACTAATATCTTCTCATAAAATTGGAATTATACACACTTCTTCAGGGTATCAAATGTCAGCAAGAAATGGATAAATAGTCTCAGAAAGGAATATTAACTTTAAGAAAATATTTTCCAGGTGTTTTAAATGTTAGAAAATTGGTACTTGTCAGATCAGAATGAGCAGGAAAAGCTGAAATATGCACACCACCCAAACCATTATAATATGTGACTTTGGCATTGTTCCAATGACAGACAGTAAAATTACATTAGGCATTTATTGAAGTATGCTATGTATCCAACATTAAACTAGATGCTAGAAATAGAAATACAAATTGCATTTATTTATTGCCTGGAAGTGAACTCAAAATTTAATGGAGGAAATAGACAGCATTAAATATTAGAAGCAATGTTGAGATTCCCATTTGCTTACGTTTGCTTGGTAAAGGAGTTCATAAAACTCCACACTCTTTATGGTGCCCATATGTATTGAAAACACCATGTGATAAGTGATACACACAGTGGGAACCAATGACTCTGAAAACATGAAGGAAGCCTTGCTGAAGTTTGACGGAGGTAGAAACAGTGGAACTGTGTCTGGCCAAGGGAAAAGCACTTGCTCAGCCCCAAAGGAAGGAAGGAAGGAGAAAATTGGAACAGCATGATCCATGGAAATGTGAAAGTATGCTGTGTCTGAGAAAGCACACTGTGAACATCATTTATAGATACAGCTAGGAATGAAACTGAACTAAACAAAATTACAATAGGAATATAAAATTTCTTAAATTCTTTCTCTAATAGGTTTCCTATATAAATGAAGGCCTTCTGAACTCTGTGCTTCTAGGATTGACAATGGCAGCACTTTATTTTCTTAAGCTGCAATGTTTCATTTTTATTGCATAACAAAGCAAACCTGAAGTTTAAATTCATAGATACACATTCAAAATAACATAGTAATAGTTCTTAGGGATAGAATACAACACACAGCATACATTTAAAATAGCAAGACTAGTTGTGGCTTTCTACAATGGCCGCCTTCTGCTGCAAAAGAAACTTACTCGATTAGGAGTGAGAGCTACAGTTGTTTGTAGATATAAAGATACATATTTAGAATGCAGTTAGGAATTATACTGTTTTAGGAAAGTAGTGATAGAAAATTCTCCTCTAAGATTCATGACCTCACTAGCCACAAGTAGTTAGCTAAGTTTACAGTACTAGGAATTATTTCTCTCCTGTTAAGTGAGTCCAATTAGACAGCTGTTGGTTACCACCAAGTTATAAGTGCCACTGTTGCTCCTTTAGGGATATCTTGCTATGCTGTTCATTGCTGTGTTTCATAGGCACCATAGCTAGGAAGATTGTTGACTGCTTCCCTCTCCCTAACAACTTGCTTCTAGTACTAGGAAAGATAGTTCTCAGGGAGAAGGTTTTCAGGTTCTTTCCAGCTCTATTTCTCCTAGCACTACATCCAAGTTTTGTGGTGTCTTCAGTAATAAGCATTTACCTTGGAGTTCAGGAAGCAACCAAAAGCAGTAGCAATAGCTTATATTGTTTTGATAGTCTCTTGGCCTCTTTTGCCAATAAGTTAAAAGGAAGTTTCTCGTGCCTGGTACTAGGATTATTTTTATTAGATTGTCTATGGCTCTTGAGGAGAATATTATAACCTCAAGTAGTCTAACTTGTATATATGTGCATATATATTATATTTCATATATAGTCATAATTTTATATAATTATATAACTTATATAAAAAATGCATAATTTTAGATAAATAAATTACAGAAAGCTACACTTAGTCAAAATATAGGTAAAAACTGACTGAGGGGTGCCCAGCCACAGTTGATACATCTTCAATGCAATTCCTACATCTAAGGCTCCAGGAACATTATGAAAGAGAAGGCAGAAAGACTGTAACAATCAGAGGACCAGAATGTCTCCTGTGAGATTGTTTCTTTTCATGACAACAGGGAAGGTACACCCACGATATCTCAACAACACGGCTACCTAAAGAAGACATGAATAAGGCCAACACCACCTGAGATCTCAACATACATGGAGGAGATCTCAAGTGCCCCCACTTCTACATGAAGAGCTGCAACTAATTAGGAACTGCTGAGAGAGAGAGAGAGAGAGAGAGAGAGTAAGAGAGAGAGAGAGAGAGATTACTGTTTCCTAGGGATGAGCCCCCTGACTGGTTATCCAATATTAAGTGGTCAGTCACATAGATGCAGACAACACTGAAGGAACTTAGTAGGTTGTATGTAAATGTTTCTTTGTCTATGTGTGTATATAACATCAATGGTTAAAGGAGAGGACACCATGAATTTGGGAGGAATAGGGCAGACATGGGAGCAAAAAGAGGGAGGAAAGGAAGAGGGAAAATGATGTAATTACATTTTAATTAAATAAATATTTACTATTTTAAAATTTAAATTAAAGCAGCAAGAATTCAAATTTTTAATGAAATATTGTATTTCCTTTCAAAGTGTAAAGACTTTCAAGAGTTTAGTTGGAAATACCCTAGACTATGTTAACTAGTCAAACTGGCAAAGATAAGTCACAGTGGCAATTGGAAGAATCAAACTTATCATAAAGAGAAGCAGATGCTCTACACCCACAACTGTGGAGAACAGACTGCCCCTCAGCAAAGGGAAAGCTGAGAAGGATAACATTAAGTAATCTGCATCCACTCTTTGGCATCTGCCAGGCTCTCTTGATCGCTGACTTCTCGTTAGAGTCTGCCACTTGAGCAGGTGAACAATGGAAAGTAAGAGGTAGATAGAGGTTCTTTTTATGTTCTGAGCTTTTCTTTGGCAGCCCCTTTCAGGATTTCCATTACCTAGGGACAAAGTCTCTTCCTCAGTCCTAGCTCTTGTGTATTATATGGTCCACGGTTTTAAATTCTTTGAACATCTCAGAAATTGGCCTCACCACATTCGGCAGTGATTCTCACTAGGTAGCAGATCCTTTCTATTACTCCAAGAAATCATCCTTTCTTGATAATGACTTTGACTTCTTCTAATATTAATTCTTCTTTTTACTCCAGCTATAGAGATACTGGCTGTGCCCTGTGTCAATCGTCAGATGATGCCACTCTTTCCTTTTGCTCTTTCGGTTTTAATAGCATATCTACAACTACTGCATGGTGTTAAGTGATTTCTGGCTGAAAAGAAACCACCATTTTTCTTTTAAAGACTAGCCTAAATTATCTACTACTTGTGAGCTACAGTAAGCTCTGGAAACAGACTTACTACAATTTGTGATGATATATTGTGCACTCCAATAAAACTTATCTGGGAATCAGAGGACAGAGCCAGCCACTAGACTAGACATAGTGGCCAGACTGTGTTGTCACACACCCTTAATCCTATCACTCGGGAGACAGAGATCTGTCTGGATCTCTGTGAGTTCAAGGCCACACTGGGAACAGAGCCAGGCATGGTGGCACACACCTTTAATCCCAACACTTGAGATCGAATGCTTTTGCTTGGGAAGCACACATGCCTTTAATCCCAGGAAGTGATGGCAGGGCAGAAAAAGGTATATAAGGTGTGAGGACCAGGAACTCACGGTCTTGAGACTGAGGATTTCCTGGAGGTAAGAGCTTGTGGCTGGCTTGTTCTGCTTCTCTGATCTTTCAGCTTTCACCCCAATATCTGGCTCCAGGTTTTCATTTGTTTGTTTGTTTGTTTGTTTTATGAACAAGACCGCTTAGCAATTCATGTTACAACAATTGTCTTCTGTGTGAAGTTGCTGATCCATGGAAGCTTAAAATGAAGGCATGTGATAAACCCCATAGATACTGGCATAGTGGTGATGTACAGCAAGCACTGGAATAAGGATCTTTTAGGTTATTGAAGGGAATACTTGAATTGTGTGTGGAAAGTAGCTATGTGGGGGAAGAATACAGATTCTAACTGCCCTTAACTGTTGCTGTATTAATGATGATGTTAATTACCAGGGAATGAACTATTATTTCTTGTTATTACTCAAAAGTTTTCTAAAATCATGGTTGTATATATGCCCCAGGCTTTGAATTTCCAACACAAAATGGGGCCTTAAAATATATATATTAACATATTCTTTCCTGTTTAGAGAGATGCCATGATCAAGAAGGTGTTTTTTCCAGGGTTAATCTCCTCCATTGCACTCTAAGTATGCTGAGCCCTATGATTTTCGCAGATGCAGGAAATCCAACTGCATAATTTGTGGTAGGGGGAGACAGTGCTCACAGTTTCCTATATATGTCTGTGTGTGTGTGTGTGTGTGTGTGTGTAATAAAATATGTTTTGTATAATATTATATATTATATACTATTACACATATATAACAATATATATAGTGATAATATATTGCATAATTACATATAACGCAATCACATATAATATGATTATATGTAATATAGTTATGTATAATTACATAATATATTACATAAATAGTGTATATACAATACAAAAGTCTTTTTTTTATTTTCAATACGTAGTCAATATGACTAAAACACAGTTTTAAAATAATCTAGTTGTTTTAGACGATATATTACAAGATAAGTTGTGAACATACTCTCTGTAAGTATGCTACTTGAGCATAAAGATATTGGCAGGAAAATTATTGTCCTTAAGACTTGAAATAGAAGTGTTTGGGTGGTTGAAGAAGAATCTGAAACATGAGCTTCACTGGCCAATGAAGGAAACATTCTTCCATTGCTTGGCAACCATATTACAGCCTTTCCCAAGGTGTTGGCTTATAAAAGGATAAAGGATAAAGGACAAAGGATAAAGATCAGATTGTGTTTTCCAATGAATACAATGACCTAAGAAGAGATTCACTAAAACATTAAAATATTTGTAAGATTTCACTAATGTGCGTCTGTTAACATCTGGAGATTATGCATAGGGTTGATTAAAAAGATACTAGGCCAATGAGAGCAGAGTACAACATTGTTCTCAGGACAAGTCTTTTATTCTGAGTGCATTTACTTAAAGCTGCGGAATTATAGTGTTTGTGCTACTATAAACACCTTGAAATGGCATTCATTTGTTGAATGAGGACATTCTCTAACTCAATGAAGAGAAAGGAATCCAAAATCTTAAGACAGAAAATTTTGGATGATTTATTATGTATCCTATTTGACACTATTGTATTTGACACTTCTTTCAAGAAGGCCCAGATGACCCTGGCAATGAAGTATACATTGGTCAGAGGAGAACTCACACCACAGGAAAGGTGTTAGTGACCTATGCAGACTAGGGAGCTAGTTGGGTCTATCCCACTGACCTTAATAGCCTTATTTCAGTGAAAAATACAGGATATAAAGTACAACATCCAAATGCCAAAGCACTTTTATTTTGTACCACAGTACTGGGAGTTGAACTCAGGACCTAGTATATACTGGCAAAGCACTCTGCTACATATACTGTTTGGAACAGTTGAACCTGCAACCTTTCAGCCCAGTATAAGCAGTCAATAAAACAGGCAGAAAGAAAGAATAGCCATCAGAAATGGCCCTCTGGTTTGGCAGTGACACTTCATATCATGGGTGCGAAATCTCTTCCTCTCTTCATTAATCAAGGATCTTGTACTGAGGAACTTGTAGGAATGAAATATGCTGCTGTGGTTCACAAAATGACCAACTCAGCTACCACCCAGGCACACATCCAAGATTTCGAGTTGGCATGCCTCAACATCTACTCAATCTATGTATGACCTGCTGGAATACATGAAGGGACTGGTCTTGCAGAACCATAGCTGCATGATCTCCATGACTCGGTGCAATATCAGGATATCCAAGAGGAGTTTCAGTGAGGGTCCAATACTGGTGAACTACAAGCCAGAAGCTATGAACCTGGCCAACAACACATTACACAATGAACATTTGCAAGTAAAGCTGTTTGGACAAAAAGGTCTACTGCATGATGCACAGCAGCTCCCATTGCTACGTGGATGAATGAAGAGATGATGGAGGGGTGAGAAAGATGAAGGAGCAAAGTATTTTTTTTTTTTTGGTTAATGGATCTCTTAGGCAAAGCAATTAAAACTTAAAATGTAACTTTGGCTTTCACATTCCCACCTTGAGTTGTATCCTGAGTCAAATCCTTGACTCTGTGATGGGTACCTATTTACATTGGAATCTAATAACCATTAGCTTAATGGTACCTAGACAGGAATTATCATTTAGTTAAGGCACCAATGATGCAAGAACCAACAGCAATTACCAGAGGCAGAAGGGCCAAAGGCCCTGTGATGGATGACATCACAGTTACTATCTAAAATGAATCTAGAAATGAGAATGGGGACCAGTTATTTACTTTATCTCACATCTCTTTTTCTTTTTTGTAATTTTTTTTTAGTACAGTCAGATTATTTCTAATGATTCCTGAGTAGTTTGTATAGAAACAATTTTCTTTTAAAGTTATACAATATCCTCTGTTTTACATTGAGCCGGTTGAATGCTCTATCATGTTGTAGAGATATTTCAGCTAATGAATCTACTTGTTGATAGATTTGGGTCTATTTGGTTAACAGGTACATTTCCTGGTATATCAATAGGCACTATAGGTGACTATTTTGTCCCCTATGCCAAGCAGTTTCCTTTTGTTGTAGCATCCCAGGCAGTTGGGGGACAAGGGGTGATGTACTCTCTTCTGCCACTACTTCCTGCGGAAACTAGGACAGTGTTGTCAGGGCCCAGGAGTGCTGGAATGCTAGTCAAAGGCAAGGAGGGAATTCAGGCAATGGGGCATTCATGAAAAGCATCTGGTTCACTGACTCTGTTGAAGAGACAGGGAACAATCACATTGACTGGACTGGTTTACATCAGCTTTCAGCTTTCTCAGCTTTCAGGGCTTGCAGTTGTTTGGAGCAGGTTGTAGTCAGCAGATGATGCTTGGATGGTGTCTGTCAGCCAAGTGGAAATCTGATGAGACATATATAGACTAGGGACAGAAATTAAAATTTAGTAACTTAAAGGAAAATAGTGTATTTGAAACTTTAAGGACATAGTTGTAGTAGTTGGGGGAGGGGAGAAATCCCAAGACCAGGAGAGAGAGAGAGAAAGAGAGAGAGAGAGAGAGAGAGAAGAGATCATTCTCAGGAATAGACAGGTGGGGAAAATTAGGCTGTTCTTACTCCTTTTGACCTGTGTGAGGTGGATTCAAGTCTTATGACTCCCTAGATTCTCTGTAGCTTACATGATTTTTTTTTTTTTGGCTTACAAAAGATATAAAAGTTTTAGATACATTAGCATTACCATCTATACTAAAATCCACATTGTAGAAAAGCAGGTAACAGGTGTCTGTAAGACAGTTAGAGTAGACTCACTTGTGGTGATTATATTATGTCCCCCAAAATATTGTATACCCTAATAAAACTTATTTGGGGTCAGAGAACAGAACAGCCACTAGATTAAACATAGAGGTTAGGCAGTGGTAGCACATGCCTTCAATCCTAGCATTCCCGAGGCAGAGATCCATCCAGA
>LZPO01009114.1:5413-17294 GCA_001675575.1 Neotoma lepida
CTGCTGACCTACTACCTTCTGACTTACTACTACCTTCTGACCTACTACCTTCTGACTTACTACTAACTACCTTCTGATCTACTACCTTCTGACTTTTTACTAACTACCTTCTGACATACTACCTTCTCACTTACTACTAACTACCTTCTGACCTGTTACCTTCTGACTTATTACTAAATACCTTCTGACTTACTACTACCTTCTGACATACTCCCTTCTGACTTACTACTAACTACTTTCTGATTTACTATCAATACATACTTTTGCCATCAATTTCATCTGGATTAACGTTCTGTAATTACTTATGTGTGGTACTAACTTTCAAGTGATTGTCCTCACAGGATTTTACTATCACATTCACTAGGCACTGAAGTTTTTAAAAGACTAACTCAATAGCTTCCGTGAAACTGAGCAAATCAGAGCCCACTATTTTCTTTTTCAAGTTTCTCTCTGCTTCATCCTGTGTCTCAACCAATGTCATCTGGGATCACCAGGCAACTACCTTAATTTCTCCTGGCTAGGGCTCACCATTAGTCTCTAAGTCCATCTCTACTGACTTTAAAGAATTTTGTTTCAGAGGAAATCTTTCTCCTAAAAGGTGAATCAAATATTTATTTATAGGGATGCCTAGAACAGCATGTACGGACTTGCCAGAGGGGCAACCCTTCACTGAATCCATAATACTGAGATGGAGGGAGTAGCAAGTGGCTTCAGGTAACCCTGCTGGGTAAGAGGATGATGATGAGCTGGAAAGAATTTTGCTGCTGTGGATCTATGCCTTCTGGGAAGAAGCAAGACTCAAAATTTATAAAATCACACATCATTGAAAAATATGCTACTTCACTGTTACACAAGGGAAGGTCTATTGATGAAGACATGAGAAAGCTGGTTCTGATGTAATCGAGACATTGTGAAAACAGCTGCTCCTGCAAGAACCCATCCCATGCAAAGACAAGAACTCGTCAAGATGAGACAGAACAGGATCCATACAAAGATGCTACAAGAAAGAAGAAAATGACTAGAAACATGCAAATGATGAGTAAGTGTTGGCAGAAAAATATTCCCACAGAACAGATGTGAGTATGAGCAAACACATGGCCATAGTGAGATCTTAAAAACCCACTTTGCAAAAAGAGCATGAGTAAAAAAATGTCAAGTTAACCAGAAGAGATGGGCCACAGGCTGGCAAAAGTTGGGAACTAAGCATAAAAGAAAGAGAGGGAGAAAGAGAGAGAAAACAGCATCTACAAAATCAAGTCTGATTTGGAAACAGCACAAAGGAAAGCAGAAGCTGCTTAGAATCTAGTCAGCCATGAAAGAGGAAAGTGAAAAGAATGAGAGGAACATAAGCAAAGATTAGAATATAGATGGCAACAAACAGGAAACAGGAAAGGAAAAAAGGAATGTGTGGAGACTCAAAGCAGTTAGCTCCAAAAGTTCAGTAGGTGTGTTTTTAAGGGTATGATTTCATAAGTAACTATGAAATTACTAAAGAAAGAAATTATGAAATTACTGAAGGGAAGAAAATCCAGCCACATGTGATGAAGCAGTACACTGTGACTCAAGACCTTTGGAAAGAGAAAGCAGAACAAGTATAGCTGCTATTTGTCTATTGCTGTGATCAAACACCTTGACCAGAGGCAACATGAGGAAAAGAAAGTTTACTTGGCTTAAGGTTCTGAAGGGCTAACAGAACTGGAAATGACAGGATGCTTTTAATCTCAAAGCCTGGCCCCAGTGACATGCTTCCTCCAGCAAGGCTTCCACATACAAACTTTCCCAAATAGCACACCAACTAGGGATGAAGTATTCAAACATACATAACTGTGGGGCACACTTCTCATTAAAACCACTACAACAGGTAAAGTTTAGCATATTTAGCTTCTAGGGAAAGATGTTTATAACATTCATGTAAGGAACTCAGCTAAGTTTAAAATTATCCACAGTAACAATGTTAGAAGACAGGGGAGCTTATGGTACAGCATCCTGTAGACACTATAAATTCAACTCTACAGCTCTGCACACAAGGTCTGAAAATACTGAGTGTTTACTATGGCTGATATTTTAGGTGGATGAGATATAACAGCAGCAATGGTCATAACAAGCAGACAAAAAATGCCTGCTCTTGTGGATATTGTAGCATAGCTAGAAAGAAAAGAAAGTAATATATGTAGTAAAGGAGTAAAATCTGCAGCATGGGAAGATGATACAATTGAATAACAACAACAACAANAAAAAAACCACATGAGAGATTAGGTAGACAACACACCCAGTAAACTGCTTTCTGTGCATGCACAAACCTCACTTTGATCCCTAAAACACATGTAAACTGGGTGTGGGGCACCTGCTTGTAATCCCAGCACTAGGGAGGCAGGGACAGAAGCATCTCTGAGATCACTGGCTAAACAGCCAATTTTCTGTGACGAGATCTAAGACAGTTTGGAGATGACAGGGTAAATACAAGCACTCATTTGCAAAAGTGGTGATTTACCATCACTAGCATAAAACCCAGGCATACCTGTGCATACTGTAACTGCAAGATTTGGAGTGGAGACAGGTGGAGCCAACTCCCAGCCTAGACAAATTGGTAAGCTTCCAGTTCATGGAGAGAAGAGGCACCAAGGCAGTCTGGAAAGAAGTGATAAAGGAAGACACACAAGTCCTGTTCTGACCTTGTTGAGCCTTCACACCAGTGTGCAGACACACACATTCACATACATACAACACACACACACACACACACACACACACACACACACATATAAGCACAGAATAAGTGAACAGTGCATAAGGAATGAAATCTAAACTTGACCTTTGACATCCACATAGAGGAGTGCACATATTCCCAAGCATCTGCACACATGTGTGCCTGCACACACATACATGAAAAACCACAAATACAAGCACACAATACAGATAGAAACAAAACAGCAGAAGTGAGTAGAAATAATTTAAGCTTACCTAGTTTGAGAAAATGACTCTGAGCCTTATTGAGCCTGAGAAGACACTGCTGCTGCTGAAGTGTGGCAATAGAGTACAATAAGTATAAATGTCTTAGAATCATTTTTTTCATGGTTTCATAGGCTGTAATAATTGTAAATGGACTGCTGTAGTAGCCACATGGCTATGAGGGGCAAGAAGAAGGCTGATGAGAAATTTAGAACATTTGGTAGAAGCTGGAGGAATGTGTAACATGATCGTAAGGCTAGACCAAGCAGTGAGGACCAGAGCTTCCATCCCCATTTGGCAAGTCTTTCTGTTTATATAAAATTTTAGTTTTAAACATCATGTGAAGGCGAGAAATTAATGATACAGAATTTCTAAATTACTAAAGGCACATATGCTCAAGAAATAAATACATTTTACGTAGGCAAAATGTTAAGAAGCAGCAAGAGCAGAAAGAAAGCATCATATGATATATGACAAAGATCAAAATGAGTTTCGNATAAGTAAGTTAAATATATTTAAAAATATAATTAGACACAAAGAATATCAGATTGCATCGCAAAGAAAAATGCCCGACTTGATTCAGAAAATTGGGAAAACAGAAAAGGAAAGAAAAGGGGAGAAAGCAATGTTTTTCCTGAGAAAATGTGGGTGAAAAATGAAATAAAATCTTAGTGCTATTTAAGGATAAATTATGATAAAAATGGTCATTTATGGATAGAGCATAGAGCTTCTCTGTTTCAAAAGAGATGACGTAGCTAGATGTGTTAGTGCACACCTTTAATCTCAGCATTCATGAGGCAGAGGCAGGGGAATCTCTGAGAGTTCAAGGCAAGCCTGGTCTACAAAGTATGTTCCAATACAGCCAGGGCTGTTAGAGATAAACCCTGTCTTGAGAAAAAAGAAGAGATGGCATTGTGTGTGTGTGTGTGTGTGTGTGTGTGTGTGTGTGTGTGTGTGTGTGTAAGAAACAGAGACAGAGACAGAGAGACAGAGACAGAGAGACAGAGACAGAGAGGCAGAGACTGGATTTTGTAAACCATGGCTCCTGTTTGAGATAGAGGAGAACTTATAAGTGTCTTCTCTTACCTGGAGACCAGAGTTTTCTAGTTTCTTCTTGTTTGTGCTGCTGATCTGTGTGCTCCAGGCTAACCGACCATAAAGCTCCTAGGTAGAATAATTCTTTTGCCTACACATCCTATCTTGCTGTAAGTCTCCTATAGCATTATAGGATTAGACATGCATGCTACAGTCCCACCTTTTTCTATTTTTGGCATCAATCCCTAGAATCTAAACTCAGCTCATCAGGCTTTCGTTTCAAGTACATTTACCCATTGTGCCATATCCCTGGTCCCAAGAGATAAAATTTTAAGCATATAAACATTTCTATAGTAGAGTTACATCATCATTATTAGTATTGGAGACCCACAGAAAATAATAAGTATGCTAGATAGTTTTAATGTCAACTTGACAGAAGCTAAAATCATTTGAGAGGAAGGAACCTCAATTAAATGCCCCCATAAGATTTGGCTGTAGGCAAAACTCTAGGACATTTTCTTAGTTAGTGATAGATTGCATGTAAGGTGGGTACAGCCCATTTTCAGTGGTGCTATCCCTGGGCTGCTGGGCCTGGGTACAATAAGAAAGCAGGCTAAGCAAGCCATGTGGAGCAAGCCAGTAAGAAGCACTCCTCCATGGCCTCTGCATCAGCTCCTGCATCCAGTTTCCTTCCCTGTTTGAGTTCTTGCTGTGACTTCCTTCAGTGATGAACTGTTACCTGGAAGCATAAGCTGACATAAACCCTTTACTTCACATGATATCTATTTTCAGCAATAGAAACACTAACTAAGACAATGGGGAAAATAAATCACAAATTATGGTAAAAGGCTAACTCATATTTTAAGTGTGCTTGACATGGAGACATACAAGGAACAACATATAAACTCCACTTGTCATTTCAATGTTGAGATGTCATTGAAGTATCCCTAGAAGTAAATACTGCCCCCTCCTCAAGATGAAAGCATACGAGGTCTGAGCTATCAAGACAAATAAAACATACCCAGAATAAGTAAGGGATAGACATGTTAGAAGCAAGACAAGAGCTTGGAAGGATATTTTTCATTATTTTTGTATACTTGATACAAGATTTCACACAGTAGCTCACACTACTCTGGTACTCACTTAAACTTCTGGCCATCCTCCTGCTTCACCCTGCTAGTGTGGGGATTACATTGTGAACCATAGTACCTAGTTTCATAAATCTTCAGGGAAAAGAAAATGTTTAATAATGACAAAAAAATAAGAAACTACAAATTATTTGAAAATGAGAGTATAATTTGGATTCTATGCTGAAATGCTTATTATAAGGAAAAAGTAAATAAATGATGTACTGAGAACAAATCTGGATGAATGTGTGCTGTGAATATCACAAGTGAAAATATTGCTGCCTTAGCATATAACTAATGAAAGATCAAGAAAAACAGGAGTCACAGCTCATGAGAATAATTAGCATGGTACACTTTTCATAGACATAAAACACAGGCAGCTATAAAATATAAAAAAGATACTCAATCACACTCCTAAGAGAAATGTGAAATAAAGCTATCATTCTTTGGCTGTGAGATTGAGAAAAAGCAGAAAGTCAGATCTCACAATACAATTGCAGATGGAGCTGTGGTAGGCAGTCTCCTCCACCCTTAAGAGCACTATAAACTGTAACAATTTTGACTAGAGAGCAAAATGACAGCAAATATCAAAGAGATATACTTTCTGATATAGAAACAATTTTTGAGCAGTTTATTACACAGTTAGGATCACATAAGACTTCTTTTCTACTTAATAATTTTAAGGACCTGTTCAATTATTTCATAACAAAAAGATTAGAAGATCCACCCACATAGAAATCATTAAATGTGCTATATAATATTCATATACTATAATGTGCTTTATTACTGAAACTGAGAAATTGTCAATAATTGTGAAATAGTAACATATTTAGTAGTACAAGATAAATACATCATTGTCTAACTTATACTATTTAATGTTCATATACTTATTCATTAATATATTAGAGCTATTTAAGGGTATATATATATATATATTCATTTTACATTTTGGTAACATAGGAATACTATGGAGTAATTGTTTCATAGCGTAAGGCGAGAAATGCTATATGACTGAAAGAGGAAGAGAGAGATTGAATGTGAGATAAAATATGCATTGTGTAGGATGTTCATTGATGTACCCTTAGCTGTGGACACATTTCCACAGATGCTTTTTAAATTTTTATTTATATTATACTTTTTTGCTAATTTTATACAATGTATTAAATCACATTCACACTCCCTCTCCTAATTTCATGTCTTTTCTTTTTATTACGCTCCAAGTCCAATTAGTGTTGCACATATGCACATGGGTATATGTTTGTTCACTGGAGCATGGGCAATTTATCATGAGACCACACTGCTGCAGAAAACCCATTCTCCCTTTGTTAGCACCCATAACTCCTAAGCTAGGGCAGGGGGCTTGAAACCACATTCCTTCTCTATTCTAGATTGTTGACTGGTGTATTTTCACTTTTCTGTTGCTGTGGTAAAACACCATGACAATTGAAACGTATAAAGAAGAGTTTATTTTGGCTGATGGTGCTAAAGAGAGAATGGTAATAAGTAGTCCATCATAGCCAGTAGGCATAGCAGCAAGAAGCAGGTATGATGGCAGGAAAAGTAAACTGAGAGCTCACAGCTTCAAATGGAAGTGTAGGAGAATGTTTATCCTGGTCCAGCCAGGCCCCACAGTCCCACAGCCACTTATAAAATAATTACTTAGAGGCTTATATTAATTATAATTGCTTGGCCATTGGCTCAGGCTTATTACTGACTAGCTCTTACACTTAAACTCAGCCCATTTCTATTAATCTATATGTTGCCACGTGTTCCATGGCTTTATGTGCATCCCATTACATGTTGCTCCTTGGGCAGCTGGCTGGCATCTCCTCACTCAGCCTTCCTCTTCCCAGAATTCTCCATGTCTGTTTATCCCGCCTATACTTCCTGCCTGACTACTGACCAATCAGCATTTTATTTATCAACCAATCAGAGCAACATATATTCACAGCACACAGAAAGATATCCCCATCATGAAGGCATGAAATGGAAAGAAAACTAGAATTGGCTTGAGGCTTTCAACTCTCAAAGTCCACTTCCAGTGGCATACTTCTTCCATCAAGGCTGTTCCTCCTAAACCACCCAAACTCTGCCACCAGCTAGGCACCAAGTGTTCAATGCCTGAGCCTATAGGGGACATTTCTCATTAAAACCAGCAAATGGTGCAGTCTTGTGCAACTCTTGTAGAGGCGACTATAGCTGCCCAATAGGTTTTTAATAAAGTAGGGGAATTGACTCTGTGGGTGACTGAGGAAATACTCTAAATGTATAGAGCCAAAGGACCAAGCAGAGAAAGCATTTCATGGGACATCTACTTGCAGCTAACCAGCTACACTGAGTAGTGGCTCTTGGCAGTCATAGCTCAGAAAAGGCACACTCACTTTCTGCTGCTTGCACCAGTCAGTACAACCCTGGTTGCAAAAGATCAAATCTGAAACAACTCCCTAGGGCAGATGATAGATTTTATAAACATATAGCAGCCTCAAAGACTAGCTTTGTAGAAAACCTGACTCAGAGGTCAGAAGGCACTCAAAAGGGTCAGCCCCATCATTTTTATGCTTCTCTCTGAATATTGGTGTCATAGCTCTTCTGTATATTGGTATCATATACTTCTTCCATATTTAGAAAGTGTGAGCCCAGGCAAGCACCCAGAAGTTTCAAAGTTTACACGCCTTCCTTTCCCCACCAAGATGAGCCAGCCCCTGTGTTATTAAGTAACATCTCTAAAGCCACAGGAAGAGTCTCTTGCCCAATCTTTCTTGCTTCCCAATTCCTCTTGTGAGCAGGTGGAATATACTGACTGGGAAAATTCCTCTGGAGATGATAGATTGGAGCGGAAGCTGGGAAAATATGTCAGAGATCCTTAGCAGAAGGAAGCAGCCGCTGACTGCTGTAGAAGTGTTACTGAAGCCACCTGGAACTGGTGTGTAGCAGTGTAATGGCCACACCACATTACAGCCCATTTCTCCTAAAGAGATCCAAAAGCAATTGTCAAAAACACACTTGATTTTAGATTTTTAGCAAGATAACTTTCACTTTTCTTTCTTTGTATGTCAAGACAAAAAATTGATTTTTGTATTTTTCTGATATGGGCAAGTAAATCCCATGTATTGAAGAAATACCTGGCTTCATTTATTACCTATGTGGGTGTAGGTATTTTGCAATTCACTGAAAATTAAGCTTTAGTCTTCCCATTTGTATCTGAGTGTTGATAAGAATATATAACTGAACTATTGGGAAAATGAGAATTTAACTCAATGAAGCCAAAAATAAAATATTAGCTGAGGTGGGTGTGCTGTCCTTAGTTAAGATTGCTGACCTGGCCTGACCCAGGACAAGAGTGTTCAAAAAATGCTTTGTTTTGAAGGTTATACAATGTTCACTAGAGGTCTCGCCTAACACTAGGCTTTACATGTGATAACAGAAATACCTATCCCAATAGGAAATAAGACTCAATGTAAGATTCCAATCCATTAGTAACAGAGCTTTCTCTCCAGGTAAACCAAAAATGAGAACTTGGCTCTCACTAGTTTGTATTGAGTCATCCTTTATTCAGTCTGAACTGGTGAAATGGAATATATAGATTAACTTCCCGCAAGTCCTCAATGCTCCTTGTCAATTGGCATGTTTCTGATGGTTAATCTACCTCCATCAGCAGGACCCCAGGGGCAGATAGCAGTTGATAATGTAAGGACTAGATAAACCATTTTGATAAATGTCATCTCAAAGGCCTTTCTGATAAAGACATAGTATGTCAACCTGCAGTACTTAATAGTGGTGTTGGAATCTTTCAAAGATGGGGACTAAGGAGAAGAAATCATTGTGAGAATTCCAGAAAAGAGTAGTGGGACTCTGAGCCCCTTTTTCTCCTTTCTTCCCCTTCTTTTTCATCCTTTTCTGTCCTCTCCCCTTCCCTGATTCTCCCTCCTCCCCTCCATTCCATTCCCCACTGATCCCTATCTTTTCTCCTCCCTACTTTTTTCTTCCATTCTTCTCCATTCTGATCTCCCCCCATTCCCCTCTCTTCCCATCTGGTTCTCCTCCATTTTCCTTTTTCTCCTCCCCTTTATTCCCTTCCCATTCCTTTCTTGTCTTTTCTCTCACTCAGATATCTGAGTTTCTAATCACCAAATAAGTTACTTTCAAACCATTTATATTCAGAGGAATCAAAATGCAGTTGTGCATTGCATAGCTTAAGAATGAGGACACATTGTGAGACATGTATTGCTAGGCAATTCCATCCATCATGTGGGAACACCACAGAGTACATATGTAGACCTGTATGGTAAAGACATCTGATGTGGCCTTTTGATGTTACTCAAAAACATGGTGAAAAGGAGACATATAAGGTACTTCCAGGATAAGAGGCCACATCCACTTTTAGGATAAACTATTTTGTAAGGAATGAAAATATATCCCAAAATAAGAGCAAAAATGATAATACAGCACATACTAACCCCCAAAACATGACTTTGCCTTCATTGTCAGATAATATGTACTGTACATATTGTATCTCCCATAGGTTGTATAAGCAATGTGGCAGTATGTCCATTTACTCAGCAGCAACATGTGCAATGGGTTCACTACATCACCATGGCTAAAACATCACCAGGTGAGGGTGTTGATGAGGTGACTCTGCTGGGGGATAATGTTCTTGTACACTGTAATGATTTGTCACTCCTATTGGTTTAATAAAACATTGATTAGTCAGTAGCCAGGCAGGAAGTGTAGGCAGGGTGACCAGACTAGGAGAATGCTGGGAAGAGGGAAGGCAGAGACAGTCACCAGCCAGATGCAGAGAAAGTAAGATGAGAATGCTGGACTGAGAAAAGGTACCAAGCTGCATGGCTAAACATAGATAAGAATTGTGGGTTAATTTAAGCATAAGAGCTGGTTAGTTATAAACCTGAGAGCAGTAGGCCAAACAGTTTATTATTAATATAAGCCTCTGTGTGTTTATTTGGGACTGAATGGCTGTGGGACATGGGGGACAGAAACTTCTGTCTACATGACTCCTCATTGCCCAAACAGCACACAGCACACAGCTGTTGACACCACTCTCCTGACTTTTTCCATATCCTCTCTAGTTTCTAAAAATATGTCAAAGTTTACATGTCTAAATGTGATGCTCTGAGTGCAGCCCTGTCAACATCTCATACTCTTGGAGTCTGATCTGGTGGCAGCCNTTTCCTTCCTCCTTCACAGCCTCCAAATCAACATTATTTTCTTTTTCTTTTACACCCCACCTCCCTCAAACTTCACCATCAGGAAATCTTTCCAGCTCCTTTCTCCACTGTGCTCTCAACACATCTTCTTACCATGAGCTCTACCTTTTGCAAGTACAGCTTGGGCTGAGGAAACTGTATTAACTCACACAGCTTAATAATTCTCAGCCTATGAGGATCACTACAATGCTTCTGTACAAGTCAGATGAGGTGACCCCTGTACTCAAACTCCTAAATTACCCCAATTAATATATGGTTACGATCTAAAATCCCTCTGGTTATCTGTAGGACTGCATGCCATTTCAGATCCTAGCTAGTGTTCTAATTCCTTCCTTGGCACTCACTTTCCTCAGGCACACTAGCTACTGTGTGGTCTTTCAATGTCAGCCACATGGGGTCACAGATAAAAAGACTTCCTCTAGCAGCCCTCATGTCTCAGAACCTGGCCCTTTGTATATGAAATGTCACCAGCTGAGTGAGGTCAATTTCCATCTCAGTATATTAGTATATTCAACTTCCTTCCAGCATTCTGATCTCTTTTACATGTGGATACTTCCTTTGATTCACTAGCTCTTATCACCTAATTCATGTGTTAATGTAAATCATTGATGTGCTCAGCTTGTGCTTAGTAGGTTACCTGGGGCTGGGGAGATGTTTCAATGAGTAAGACCACTAGCTGTTCAATCAAGAAAATCTAAATTAGAATCTTCAGCAGCCACATGAAAGATGAGCATGGACCTCCAGCACTGGGAGACAGAGACAGGTGGATTGTGAGAACACACTGACCAGCAAGCCTAGCTGAAATAACACACCTCAGATTCCGTGAGAGACCCTGTCTCAAAACTAAGCTAGAGGAAGACAGCTGAAATCCTACTCCATCCTATACATGTGTGTGATGGGATCACTTGTGAATATGTCCCACACAAACATGCACAAATGAATATACATATACACATGTACAAAAATACACACACATATACTCACATGATGCACAAACACATACACACAAACACACACACACACACACACACAAGAATTACTTGTCTTCATTTTTTGTTTGTCCTGGAGCCAAGTGATTGCTTACCATTAGCCCTGGTAAATTGTTTAGTATTGAGAGCTGGACTGATCCAAGGCTTTCTCAGAGGCCCTGATGAAAGGACAAAAGGAAACTAGGTNTAGATGAAAGTTTGTCCGGTCCGGTTTCGGTTCTGCCCGGCTCCCACGGCCCTTAGACCCAAATAAACACACACAGAGGCTTATATCATTTTTAAAATGGCCCTGGAAGGCTTTTCTCTAGCTAGCTCTTATATCTTAAATTAACCCATTTTATGAATCTATGTCATCACATGTTCCACGTGGCTTTACCTGTGCGCCGTTACATGTTTTCTGGATGATAGAATGGTGTCTGCCCAGCTCTGCTCTCTGCTTCTCTTCCGCTAGTTCGAATGTCCCGCCTAACCTTATTCTGCCTCACCATTGGCCAAACAGCTTTATTTATCAACCAATCAGAGCAACACATTTTTAGAAAGACATTCCCATCATTTC
>LZPO01009116.1:0-10603 GCA_001675575.1 Neotoma lepida
GAGAGAGAGAGAGAGAGAGAGAGAGAGAGAGAGAGAGAAAGAGCTGAATTTCTGAATATATAGTAGCAACTAAACTTTGTTGCTTTCCCAAAGTAATTGCTTCATAAAAAATAACTTGGAAAAATGTTTTCAAATGACAATTAGCAAGACTCTACACTGCTAAAGTTGGTAGCATATCCTTGCAATGAATCTTTAAAGGCTTATGATTTTTTTTGGTGTGCAGTCACTACTATTTTCTAAGGTAAATTTTAACATGTTTACATATTAAAGATATATGTTTACTTGAAAAGGTCAAGTTTAAAGATATTTGAGGGCTGCGAGGAAGTTCAGTGAATAAAGTGCTTGCTGATCAAGCATGAGGACCTGAATTTAGATGCCAACATTTACTTAAAAAGCCAGGCATGGCAGCAGAAACCTGTAATCCCAGTGCTGGGGAGACTGAGATAGGTAAATCTCTAAGACTAGATAGCTACTGAGTGTAGCCAATCAGTGAGCACTGGGTTTAGTGAGAGACCCTGATTCATAAAATAAGATTCAAAATGATAAAACAAGACATCTGACGTTCACCTCTGTCCTTCACATACATATGCAAGATTGAATGCATCTGCATATATACAGGTACACACTCACCCTCCGCAGGCACAAGCAAACAAAAATACTAATAAAATTAAAAACATTTGAGTCAAGAATACTAATGAGCTGCATATTTATTTTCTGTTTAACTGTTTCTGAATTTGTCTTCAGAATTATCACTAAAGTTTTATTTGTTTTCTGTGTTAGATGTATTTGCTGTTGCAGTGCACACTAAAACTGATTTCACCAGGTAAAAAATTTATAGTGTTCTCTTAAATACTGGGATTGTTTAAACATTAAACATTTTGAAAATATTTTAAATGGTATTTATAACTTGGTCTCCAGACCTTAAAAAAAAAAAGTCAACAATAATAACAAAAGAATAATAACAATAGAAAAAAAAAGATGTAAGTCAGGTGTGGGCATCTTAAGGGTCTCAACCCATCTTCTTACATTACAGGGGTGTCTGGGGGCAAACTGATTCACTCAAAGCCAACAGGGCAGGAACAATCACCCCAGTTTACAGTAGCAAAAGCCTCAGGGTGAGCAAGACTCTCAGCTCAAGGGAAGATCACATGACTACACAATTAAATTCAAAATCATTCTGCATTCCACTTGTAATTTGGTTTCCAATTCTATGAAGCCAAAATTTATCTTCATGGAAGCCTTGTGGCTAGAACCATCCCCTGTTTACCCTGCAGTCCTTTCTTCACATAGATCACCTTAGCCCATCCATTACCATACCTCAGGCATTAAAAATATCTCCCCTGAGCTCTCTCAGCCACTGTCAGTTCTGCTCCTTGGGAACAAAAACAAAACAAAAACAAAACACCAACTTGCCTAGCTTTTATCTTTTTATTTATTTATTTTATAATCAACAGAGCCTTCTTTCTTCTGACTCACAGGAAGAGACCAGAACACCTTTGCTATCTTACATAGAATTTAGCTCACTGCCCACCATCATTTCTAGTTATTTCATTTTTATATGAAATTCACAATTTATTCATCCATCTAACCTTCTTTTTTAAGTTTAGTAAATTTTCTATATTTCCGAAAGCTAGTTTACGCTGTGACTTCTATAGCTACATTATGACAAATTGTTTTAGATATACCTTACAAATAAATAAATCTTCTTGCATTTATTTATCTATCTATCTATCTATCTATCTATCTATCTATCTATCTATCTATCTATCTATCTATTTATTCATCTGTTCATTCATTCATTCATTCATTCATTCATTCATTTATTTTGGTCTAATTGGTCCAGAATGTTACTGGCAAAGTGTTTAGAATGCCTATGGTATTTCCAGTTATTTCCTCTTCCTCATGGACACAAAAGTAAATATTTTCCAGGTTTCCTTGCAGGTATATATGGATAAGTGTCCAGAGTTTTATGAAATGTAAAATGAGTTAACATGATGTATGCTGTGTACAGAACCTGACCATAAAGCTCTTCTTGTTATTCTGGGTGTTCGTATATCCACCCAGGTTATACTTATGAATAAATTAAAATTGAAAGTGAAGGTAGAACTATAAAAGTGAAGGTATTTTATGTGATGGAGCTCTACTGACTAGGAAGAGATGCACTTGCCAGAGATGTTTACCCGAGTGAACAATAAACTTGTGTTATGCTTTAGCTGCTGGGCATTTTGAGTGATGTTAATATTGTACACACAAGTTATTTACATGCTGAGTATTGCTCAAAATTGAGTAATAGTGAATTACTATTTGGAAGGCCCTTTATTCACTTTTAATTGTGTCCTACTTTACTGACTTTGGGCCTTAGTATTGGAGATGGTGATGAATTATTGGAGAAGAAAGGTAGAGAGAGAAATTCATGAGGAAACAGAGTTTGCAAGGGATGGGAAATGAAACCGATGTGTGCGAAATCCAATCTGTATAGTGGAGGCAATGGACGGGGAATAAGGTAGTGTGCAGCCACCAAGAGTTTTTCCATTGTGCAAAATATTAACAATGCAGCAATCATATTGAAGGAGAAGACTCAACCATGTCCACATGTGCTTTCTGCATGGCTCTCTAACCATGTTGCCCACATGCTGGGAAAAAATTTCCTGAGGCTTGGATTTAATAAGTCAGCAGTTTGAACTTGGCTGCTAGGTGAGTTCCAAATCTTGGTCCTTCTCCTTGCACTGGCTCTACATTGGACTTGCTCACTTCCTTAGCACTGTTGGCACTTGGGGCTAGACATTATTCATTCATCTGAAGGACTATTCTATACACTGTAGGCTGTTTAGCAGTGACCCTGGCCTCTACCTACTAGATGACATTCTTTCTTAGGACTCCATTTATGGTGACAAACTGTTTTCAATTATTGTCATAGCCCCTGGATGATATCACCACTCCCAGTTGAGACAAAGCTGTTCTACAAAGTTTAATCTTTCAGTTAATTGCATTTTCTTACTAGCATCTTGAAATAGAATGCATGAACGACGAAGTTATTGAAAATGTGTGGGTCTTGATTTAAATTATTCTATTAGATTTAATAGTTTAGTTGAGACTCCAATTTCCCATGATTGATCTTGACTGTCAACTGAATTAGATCTTGAGGTCTTAGGAAGACAGTAAAGCTAGCTAAGGCACAGTTCTATTGATGGGTTAGAAACTACTTTCCCTGAGAACCCTAAAGGGATTGTTCTGCCATATTTAGCTTCCATCATCCATATTGCTAAACCTGGTGCAATTCTGAATGTGAACTTACAGCTTTTCTTTCTCCTGAGAAGCTTCTACATCTTCTTTCTGTGACTAATATTAA
This sequence comes from Neotoma lepida, assembly GCA_001675575.1. Classification (NCBI taxonomy): domain Eukaryota; kingdom Metazoa; phylum Chordata; class Mammalia; order Rodentia; family Cricetidae; genus Neotoma; species Neotoma lepida. Next base: position 3,350 of record LZPO01009116.1, read on the forward strand.
GGAATTCACCATGACATACATACTTCAGTGTAGGTCCCCTGCGCCATTGTTCTGATCATTTGGAAACCCCTCTCTGTAAGAAAGTTCATGTCCTTTAGATTGGAGTTTCTTTTCAGTATTTAATAATTTTTGTCATTCATTTTCACTAAACCTTTCCCCTTTCAGTTCTAAATGTTCATTGTTGCAGTTCCCAGAATAACTGTACTACTTATTCCTGATTCTTCCTCAGATTTCTTCAACTTTACCATTAAACATTTTCTGCCTCACTTTTTACTACCNTAATTTTACTTCAAAATCATTTGTTCTTTCCTAATATTAAAAAAATTGCATCACTGTTTTGTTTTTATGAGTACAGTTAGTCTCATGTCTCCAAAGGGCTAAAAATATCTTTTAAGAGTTTAAGAAGTTATTGCTGCCTCCCTGTTATGTTTACTAGTGTTTATTCTTAATGCTAGAAGCTTCCTTATAAGCTTGGTTGTGGAAGACTTTCCATGCAGACTAAAGAGAAAGCAAATAAAAAATTGGTATTTCCAGATACACAAGACTATGTGAGTGTTGTTCACTGGCTGGATTTACTGCATGATGCATGGGCATTGTGAGAATTAGTCAAAGTCTGATGTTTTCTAGTAACTCGATCACAGTCTGTAGAATGTACTCACCATTCATCCTAGCTCAGGTTATCAGTCTATTTATAACATTTTTAAAGCCAGTTGAGCAGATGTAGCTGAGTCTCAATGATTAGCTAAGGAATGATTCAATTTCCCATATTATGCCCTTAACCTTAGCAATATGCAGGGTTCTGATGTGTAACTGAAAGTGAAAGACACTAGATATTTTATTTTTAAGTTTATTTATTTTCTATGTATATGGATGTGTTGACTTGTTCCTGAGGAACACAGAAGAGGAAATTGAATCCCATGGAACTGGAGTTACAGATGGTTGTGAGCCACCATGTGAATGCTTAGAATCAGATCCAGACCCTTTAAAGAGCAGCCAATGCTCCTAATCACTAAACCACCTCTCCAATCCCTAGGACACTAGATCTCAAGGCATGGTTAGGACAAGTGACCTGCAAAATCAGATGACTTATTTTATAGCTAACAGATCCATTTTCCTTCTGACCCATGAAGACTACTATGCTCTACTGTGACTTCTTCCTTCTGTTTATGAGCCTCATTGTGGTTTCATGATGAAATATTCCACTTCTGTTGAGTTTCTTAATGACAACATAATTTTCAGCTTTGATAGACTAAGCTCTTAATGACCAAGATAATCTAAAAGATGCCTCAAAAGACATAAGACCCAATCCATGGTGTCTGGGGATTCTGCCTTATCTGATAGAAGGGGGGCTAGCAAATGAAATTAAGTCAAGGAACTTTGGAAAAGGAGATTGTTGTACATTTCTAAAGCACTCTTTAAATGCAATCCCAAGTGTCATTACAAGAGGATGATTTGACCACAGAAGAGGAAGAAGGATATGTAATAATGGAAGAAGAGCCAGAATTGAAGATACTCTCCTGCTTGCTTGATGATAAACACAATGGCCTCTCAAAGCTGGAAATGGCAAGGAAAGTCTGCTTTGTGGAGGCTTTGTGACACATTGTGACCTTTTCAGCACCTTGGTTCAACCCCTTGAGAACATTTTAGAATCCTGACATCTCAAGATACAAGAATACAAACATGTGTTGTCTTAAGTCACTGAGTGCAATTGCTGAAAGCAGCTGTGACACACTGACACACCAGTCACCCACCTGCTCCTCAGCTTCCCAAACTGTGCTATAATTACTCCCATCACACAGCATCTTGTTGCCATGTGCATGCAGTACCTGTTGATGACAGAAGAGGAGATTGGTTCCTCTGGAACTGCAGTTACAGATGGCTGTGAGCCAGCAGACTGGAAACCAAATTCTAGTCTTCTGAAAGAGGAGCTAGTACTCTTAATCACTTAGCCACCTTTTCAGACTCAACAGTTTCTTTATTCAGCTCAAATGTGCCCTTTTAGTCTNTCTTACCCTTTTTCATGGGTCCAAAGTTAAAGCTATACTTAATACTTAATTATGTCCTATACATGTAACTCCTTGAAAATGTTTGTTAGATAATAAGAATGCATTTTTATTTCATTTAAAAGTTGTNTTTGTGATAAAGGTTNGTTCTTTACTAGCCAGATTTATTATCTTCCAGCATGTTCAGGTCAGAATCATNGAACACATAGGGTTCAGTAGAAAAACCCTAAGGAACAAGGCAGGGAAGTACTATTTACAATAAGTCAACATTGTTTTAAAACTATTAGTAAATGCTGAACAGTAGGAAGCCTGAATTGCTGCTACAAACTTAGGGAAAAGAGAAAACTTGTCTTTACTCGCATGCAAGTGTTCATCTAGATACCTAGAACACTTAAGACACCACTTTTACATGTAATACTGTCTTTTAAAGTTATAATTACAAAGAGAGATGACTCAGAAGTTAGGATCACTTGCCATTCTTCCAGAGAACACTGGTTCAGTTCCTAGCACACCCATGTCAGCTCACAGCAGTCTATACCTCTAGTTCCATGATATCCAGTTCCCTCTTCTAGCCCCAACTGGCACCAATCACACATTTGGTGCACTTACATAGATGCAGGCAAATACTCATACATATAAAATAAAAACATAATTATGGAAAAAGAATAAAACAAAATTATAAACAAAAAGATCTTTATGCATCATATCCACACAAATAATAGAATAAGATATACATGATATGAAATATATAAGCCTAACTTGTTTACTAAAATAACAAATGGGACGGTGAAGGTAATATGAAGTGAATAAGGCAAATGAGCTATCTAATCTGAAAAGCATCAAGTAAGTCTACTGAAAAGTCTTAAGGGCACCAAACAGAAATTTAATAGAGTATTGTTGTTTAGATACAACCTGAGAAACTATTGTGAACTAAGATACAAAAAGGCAGGAAATATGAAAGGGAGAAGTGACCTAGAAGAGTAAGTGAGAGTTCCATATCATCTAACATTCCAGACATAGAAATCAGGGAGCAAAAAGAAGCAGCATTGTGGTGATATTTTATTTGTCTTCCCTAATAAAATTTATCTGAGGGTCAGAGGAAAAACGGAGCTGCCAGCCACTAATAGAAAACAATAGCCATGCAANTTAGCACACGCCCTTAATCCATTTGGTTCTCTGTGACTCCAAGGTCACATGGGGAACTAGCAGTAGGAGGTGGTGGCACACGCCTTTAATCCCAGCATCAACCTTAGAGTTCTGAAGATCCATGCAGACAAGACAGGAAGTGATGTAGCTTGGGAGGAAAAAGCCAGGTTAGACCAGAAGGCTCTCTCTTTCCTCCGCTTCGCTCCTGGGAAGTAGAGGCAGCGTTGGTGAGTGGTGGCTTGTTCCTAATTCCTCTGATCTCTGTCAGATTTTCACCCTTATTTTTTGTTCCGCGTGTTTATTAATAAGACTGGTTAGAAGTTCTTCATACACAGCATTCAGAGAGAATTATTGAAATGTCTAAGATTTTACACAAAACAAAAGCTGTTCTATTTAGAAGATCCAGTGATGTTATCCTCTAATCAACAAAGAACTTAAGATTAATTTAATCAGATAATGTAAATCTAAATTAAAATTAAATCACATAATATCAATAAATTGTTTTAAAAAGTTAAAAGCCTGAACATGTCAGGAGTTGCTGACACCAAGGAGGCATGAGAATTCATGTAAAGCTGCAGTGGGTTTTCAACTATGAATACTTTGAGAAGTAATGGGGAAGTATCAATAAATGTCAATGTATGTGTGTGTGTTGACCTAGCAATCCTATTTTTAAAATATAACCTATAGAAGTAAAGGCAATTGTATTTAAATGTTTGTAAAAAGTTNATTGAAGTTATTTGAAGAAAAAAGTAAAAGAGAAGAAAAGGAATAAAGGTACGAAGTATTGTGTGTGTAGCTAGTATTTCTTTTATGCTGTGGTCTCATTCCTATAAAATTATATGCATACGGGTGTGTATGAAGATTCATGAAAAAATATCACAAATCATTGGCAATGTTTATGTCAGAGTATTAGGTCTTATATTGACATTACACTTTATTCTTTTAAAAGTATACTGCAAGTTTGTCAATAAACATGTTTTATAAATTTTTATAACAAAAATAAAAAAGATATTTTTTTTCTTGTGGAAAAATAAGAAAAAAAATCTCTTTGAATATTTTATTCCAGTTAATATTTATTTCTTGTTGATGTGAGGCATCCCACATAGCTTTATTAAAACCTCTTTATTTCACTAAAATTGTATCTGATAAAAATGAGGGTTCAACCTTTAACATGATCAGTGGATATATAACTATCAATCATCTTTCAAGGACACTAAGAACACAGGAAAGATTTCCAAAACAATTGAACATGCCCAGAGGCAGCTTTCCTTACTAATCTGGCAAAGAGAAACCACTTCAGAATAAAGGTTAGATTTACATTACTTGGCACTCATAGAGCCTTTGATACAGCCATTCATCAATTTAAATTTAAAGTCCATTACAATGTAAGTGCTGTAAGGGGAAAGGCTTCATTTATCTTGTTCTCCATCTCATGCCCAGTATTAGCCTAGTGGCTGCTAGATAATGAAACTCAATATTTATTAAAGATGTAAAAATATCCATAATTCATTCAAGACATAATTTTCTTGCTTTTGTTATTTTGTTAATGTTAACCATAAAATTTCCCCACAAGTATTTTTAGTAATGACTGTGTTCAAAGGGATGACAAATGGATATCAAAGTTAGTTTTAAGAACAAGTAATAATGTCAACTCTTGTTCTACTGGCTTTGGACAGGTAAACTAAGTTGTTTCTCAGAGCCAACATTATGTCAATGTTTCCAGAGCTATTTAGTTGCAGATCCAGGTACTGAATTAGGTAGTGCAGGGGGAGAGTTGAGTTTTTCTCAGCTAAGTACTACTTTACTAAGACTATGGAGATGACAAAAGTTCACCTTCTAACAAAACTTGAGGACACATGCACATTCACATGAGGACACATGCACACTTAAGACAACAGACTTCTTCTCAGTAATCTTTCAGATACTCTTTCTTACTACAACAATTACCAAAAACAATCATCTTGATATAAATCATTTTAAATGATTAGTTTTTCATGGATTACTACTTTTGGCTTCTTTGGGTATGTCAGGTATTGGTTATCATATTTTATTTATACCTCGCTAATTTTATTTACTTACTTTGAAATAAATAATGCTACCATACTGTATATATACTTATATGTGTTTAAATATTTATCTTTCTGCTACTATCTCTTTATCTATCTAATCTAATCTATCATCTTCTATATATTTATTTATCCACCCATTTTCCTATCTGTCTATTTTCCTACCTATTTCTATCATCCATCTATCTTTTAAATTATTCTAGGTATATCATTTGAATAAACTGTTAGATACATAAATTCTGGGTTAGCTACCAAGTATAATTCAAAATACTTTTATTTTGATTATTAAATAATTCAGAACTTTCTTATTCAACCTAACTAAAATGCACTAGTGTGTATATTTCCTCATGGCCTCATCTCTGAGTAGCTGACATTCTTTACCTCTTGAACAGTTGATCATTTTCAATTGTCTCTTATTAGTTAAATTTACAATTCTTCAACCATTGCTAATATTAGTTTTTTTATATTATGAGTTAAGAGACTTTCTAGGTTAAGGGAGAAATGTAATTAAAATTAAAGATAAACACCTTAAACATCATACATGATATTTCTTTATTATATTATTCTGTACTTGCTACTCCTTAAATTAACAAAGGAAAACTGAAAACTACAGTCCAAAGATGTGNAACTTATTTAATTTTTCTGAAAAGGATAGATTGATTTAAAGAAGATTGACTAGTCAATTAGACTAGCTATATTTAGCATTCAATTCCACAGCTTTTCAGGTTCAAGGCCATTAAAATAAATGTAACCTGAATTCATTTTCTTCCTTTGCTTAGTTGTCACTTTATGATGTGCTATTTTCCATTTAAAAAGATTTATTATTTGAGCAAATTGCAAAATGGTTTGATATGTTACAAAACCTTAAAATCCAGCCCACAGGGGCACTAAGTAAGTCCCATCTATATATAACTCTGCCTTTAATGGGAGAACTATGTTTAGTCAAAGGAAGTGTGAAAATATATTATCCAATGTATGTGCGTGCATGTGTGTGTATGAGTTCATTTCTCCAAAAGATATTTTATCTATGGCTTTCAATATATTATGTCTTTGCCATCTATGTGTATTGATAGAGGAAGCCCCAGAAATGTGGACTGTTCTTCCTTTTTCCTTTGATAGAATACTCAAAATAGAATCTAGCTAATGTGATAAATCCATAGGAGTCTGCATAAGGAGTATTAGGGAAATTTATTAGGGTAAATTGAGGAAATACACTCAAGAACACAGAATGGAGTAGACAGCTGAAGTCATCCTCTGATCTGACTGGGAGCAAATCCACATGGCAGTTTGATCACAGCAGAAAGCAGGCAGCAGGGAGAAGGACCTCATGGCCCTTCTCCCTTTCCTTTTAAGAGGTCATGTACAACCACAAGAAGCACCACCTCCTTTGGGCCCTATAGAATGAGATCATGGGCCAAGCAAACACCACTACATCTAGCAATGAAAATCATCAGTGAAGGAATGATGGAAAGAGGAAATCATTGTTTTACAGTTTGCATAGTTTAAAGGCCAGATGACCATAAATTGGCTTTTGTTTTCAGAACTGCCCATTGCAGTATTTTTCAAGTCCCAAATCATATAATCCTGCCAAATTGAGTTTAACAGCATCTATGTATGTCTTAGTTAGGGTTTCTATTGCTGTGAAAAGACACCTTGACCACAGCAACTCTTATAAAGGAAAATTTTGGGTGTGGCTTACAGTTCAGAGGTTTAGTCCATTATCATCATGGCAGGAAGCATGCATGGCAGGAAGCACGATGGCATGNAGGCAGACATAGTGCTTGAGAGTTATATATCTGGATTGGCAGGCAGCAGGAAGATAATGCCATACTGGGCATGGCTTGAGATTCTGAGACCTCAAAGTCCACCCCTAAGTGACACACCTCCTTCAACAAAGCCACACCTACTCAAACAAGACCACACCTCCTAATAGTGACACTTGTGGTGATTATATTATGTCCCCCAAAATATTGTGTACCCTAATAAAACTTATTTGGGGTCAGAGAACAGAACAGCCACTAGATTAAACATAGAGGTTA